>JACEFZ010027447.1:100000-469335 GCA_014155875.1 Cepaea nemoralis | reverse complement strand
TAGACAGCCAGCCGGCAATAGTGGTAGATAGTTAAGTAGTCAGTAGTAGTTAGTAGTATAGATAGCTAAGACTAATTAGTAGCTATGCTAGTAGTAGCTGGCAATGTGAAAAGCAGTAGTAGTAAGTCATGTTAGTAAGTAGTAGTAGTAGTAGTTAATAGTAGTAGACCGTAGGTGGTAAAGTAAAGCTAAGATAGAAGTAGCCTAGACAGCAGCTAAAATAATAGTCAGTAGTAGTAGCTAGTAAAATATGTAGTGAGTTAGTAGAATAGTAAGTAGTAGAGTATATCAGTAGTAGGTAGTTGGCCCATTCAGTACGTAGTAAACAGACAGCTAGTCGAAAATTAGTACAGCCTAAATAGTAGCTAGTAGATAGTAGCCCTAGCTCTAGCAGTCTTAGTAAGTAGCTAGTAGTAGTGAGCTCCGGATTCAAGCTAGCTAGCCCTAGTGGCCGGAGGCAGCGTCGGTGCGCCTGAGCTGCCAGCGATCGGCTGTTAGCAGACAACAGCAATAGTCAGTAGAAGCAATGGTAGTTAGGCTAATAAGTAGTCGGTGAAGTAAGTAGTGTAAGTAGATAGCGATGGTTGTTAGTAAAAAAAGCCAATAGTGTTTATATAACTCAATTAAGGTCATACTTTCCTTGAAACGTTACCCCAGCCAGTAAGATGAATATAAAGGCATCACTCATATCACACGAACGCAACGAGGCCTAGAGTGGACCCCTAGAGCATATATACATTTCGAAAAGCCTGCTACAGTGACCAACCCTGCCGCTCAGAGATCGAGTCATAGCCACAGTGTTGGTAGGAGGATGTAGTAACCACCACATCGCCGCGGCTACAATCGTGTCATCATTTTTACTCAATGAGAAAACCAACGAAAATGACGCGTGTATTGTGTGCTTAACTCCACGCCTATAGTGTCGCTTAATTACTATGCGATGACTTGCTCAAGAACTTCGTTGCTTCATCGTATTTATTTCTGCTTTCATTGCTTGACACTGCAAGCCAAAGAGCGGTTTAGCTTAATGGCGTTTGTTTTAAATCCAAATTCAGTAAGTGCCGTGTAGTGTTACTGTGTCGGACTGCAAAACACACCTTTTTTTATGCAGTATACGCAGACGACGTATCTGCATCCCAAGTGATGAACAGAATCTCCGCCTATTTACCCAACTTGTATCTTACGATGAGCTTGAGCACTCTGCCTGTCCGCGCCGGTCTTATTGAAATTACGGTGAGCTTTACCTACCTTAGTATCCGCCAGTATATGAGACAGCGCCTGTTTTTTTTTATGACAACAGACACTCGGGCTGATGTAATCCATTCATTATAAACTAACAGTCCTTGTGAGAATATTTCACCCGGGGAATATGTACATTGTCGTGTGTAACTAATACACTATATCGAGTCGCTATTTTAATCGGATTACAGCTGCGGCAACAAAAGTAGTTCGCCGCAGCCAAATTAGATAGCCCTCCCATAGGTGGAAAATGGGAAGTAGGTGTGCGTCACAGTCTATAAACTAATAAAAGCTAGAGTTAAGATATGCAGTAGCAGACATGATTGTATCTACATATCAAATCTAATAGGTGATTGCTTTAGGGGAAGCTTTTGCTATATACGCCATGGCCAGAATACGCGGAAGTCGCTATCAAGGACTATATAATACATACCACGGCCACTTTATTCTTAATTGAGCATAAACTCAAGTACAAGCAACTCCTTTTTTTATACGGCCTTTAAAGGCTCATCGGGCATGTACGGTGCCTTGACACCTAATTTTGTATAAGACCAGTGCCGTTAACTCAGAACCGGACCCTGGCGGCATTCTCCCCTGTCCCGCTATGCAGGTAGGGCGGGGGGCGGAGCCCGTAGCCCGAAGATAATTATTAGCGCCGACTTTCGCCGGGTGCCGCTAGGGGGAGACTTAAGATTATAATTACAAGATCGCGCCATTAATACAAGAATCAGTACTGATATCTGATTTTTTCAACTAAACTAAATATCTTACTGGTTCTGCCTACCTTAACTCGCCTAAGGAAATTCATTTATAACGTACATTGCGTCTGAACATTCTCAGCAGTTCAGTAGACCCGCAAGCACGTATTTATAAAGAATGTCTAGACTTGTAATTCTATGTATAGTGCCGGTAGTAAATTTAGCCCTTCCATTTTTTATGATACTTGTGTTAAAAAGGGTGTTGAAGAATTGGATAGCTAGGCGAGGAAATTCTTTTTTAAAATAGATGCGCCCTGAGTCAGACAAGGGCGTGGGGGGGCTTTCGACGTATCATGAACACTATGGTAAAGCGCGGGCCCATGCGGCCCAAAAAAAGATTGATGAATCCATGAGTATAGAACTCATACAGCGTATGGTGGGTAGTACTGTCGTCAGCTGTTATCAAAGCCGCCGCATTTATTTCCAAGAGCCATTTCCTTTGCCCTACGCATATTTAGCCGCATGGGTAACGACATCGGAAGACCTTAGTCAACAATTTTTTAACAACTCAAATCTATGTAGGGGAGACGTTAGCCTTGGAGATTATATCTCTATCTACATATGAATCATTGTTGTTAAGCCCTGTCTTCTCTTCTTTTTCTCTCTCTTCTATGCGTTACTGAATCTCGTGGCATTCGGTGTGGCGTTAATTCTGTGCATGTAAAAGATATATATACTAGAGAACAATATTATAAGCAACGAATTCAGAGAGGAATAACAGCGAAATGATTGATACAGCGTGTAGACGATAGAAAGTGAAAAAGGCGCTCTATCACTTGATAATATAACGTCGAAAGATCCGAAGTCATCGGTGATATACAAAGGAACAAAGGCCACAGTCTAAGGTGAAATGAGGGATAATATCAGATTAGGAAGGCGGCATCACGGAGATAAAATACTGCAAATAGATCTCCTGCAAAACACATTCCGCTCAAATGAGGAACATTTATAAGCACAGGTCCTTGTCAGTAGAAAGAGTATTGCATGTTACAAGAGATCAGTGTTATAACATAGCGGTGCGGAATCATAAGAAGAATAGTAAACAGCAGGAACAACCGCCTGGAAGCGTTGGGGATAGAGATTTATAGAAGAACATGGCGCAAAATTAATCAGAACAGCCAAAATGGCAATACGTAGAATTGAATGTAGGCTAAGTCGTCCCTAAAGACCGTTATCACAAACATCAGAAAGAAGCAGTTGTGCGAAAGAGGGATAAGAGGAAGATAGCGTATAGAAAATTTTGACAGCTCATGCGTACATGAGCACGGAAGGCAAATCAACATCATGAATTTTCCATACGTCGGAGATAACAATTGTGCGAGAATCAGATATCCACGCAGCCGGCCAAAACACAATAGCATGATTACCAAGGACCAGACACAATTACCATAAAATTGATGGCGGGGTATATTACGTGGCATGCCTAGGTAGGGTTTAAAATAAAAAAAAAAATTATTAAATAAATATATACCAACCAACATGAAAGCACACTGGCAACCAGGAAATAAAGCCCCGAAGCAGGAAGCTGCTATATGGGTCAGTGAAGTGTTAGGACCATCATATCGTGCAAACATGGAGGCACGGAGGTAAGCGTGGTCATTCTCTCTATCTCTCTCTCTTCTCTATCTCCTATTCTCATACCTATCTACTACTCTCTCTCTCTCTACTCTCTCTCTCTCTTTCTCTCTACTACTACTCCTCTCTTTTTTTTTTTTTGATGCGACGACCGATGCGCAGGCCTCAAATATTCGTCCGACCGCGCTCATGACATTAACAGCGTAACGTCGTAGCGTTTACATCAACGCATCCCCTCTCCACCCCCTTACGTGAGCAACCAGAAAGTCATAATGGAATACATAGTATGGGCCTCGTATGTGTGGTGGCAGCGCCGCGCGTAAGTGCGTTGTAGTAGGTTGGCACAGGATTGATATGCGGAGTTGAAAGGAATAATAAATAGGATCAGCACCAAGATACACAAAAAGACACAGCTCCACCAGACACTGTATCTACTGTCTGCTTCGGTTATACGTGCATTCACACACGTAAGTGGAATATCGTAGATGCGCAGTTTTTCATGCTTTTTACAGTATTTACATCTGTAGTGGACTAGATCTCAACCACCACAGCAGACAGGTTGTCACTTAGGAACTGTGTTAGACAGCCCGCGGCTTTCCACACACGTTTTTGCAGATCTGAAGCGGGTGCTTTTGTACTGAACACAATTGAAGTTCTTATGACCCCCGTCCCAATACAGCGGTGATTAGCTTTCGGTGTATTTGCAAAAAAGCGTGTTGCTGTTAATAATTCCTGGAGTCTGAATGAGTTAACACAACATGGTGAGACAAAGGGAGATCAAATAGTGTGTGGAATCAGAGTAGCTTTGGTAGGTTGCTACATCGCGGCATCAATGGAATGCGTTAGGATAGAGTGGGATACTCTGACTTTTCAAAAGCACACGTTTGGATAGAGTGGGTTATTGTAACATTGGATGGGACTGTTGGGTTAGAATGTGTTACTGTAACAGTTGGGTGGAACGTGTTGGACAGGGTGGGCTACCGTGACAGTTCAAAGTAAGCATGTATGGGAATAGACGTGGGTTATTTCTAACATTGAGTGGGGTCAATGATTGATAGAGCTATGCTACTTTGGAAGCTCTGGATAGAACATCTCTGGGCATAGAGTATGTAAATACTCAATTACGGTAAGTTGCTAAAAGCAATACAAATCGTGTTTTTGTTTTAACTTTGTCATGAGAAACTACATAAGGAAGACAACCCATACACCCAGAGTTATACCACTGGAGACATATGCAGCATTGTGGTGGAAGCAGAATGAAGCCGAGATATTGGCGAGATGAGCTTGGGAATCATCGAAGCAAACAACCTTGTTGTTAATACACTTAACATAGCATACGCGACCCGAGTCGTGTTGTCATTCTTATTATTTGACCTATGCTGGTTTAATATAACATTCTGAGACCCATGGTGCTATTGCAATGGTTAGATACGAATTATGCCCTTGTTCCATAGTTCTAAGTTCAGGTGGGTGAGAGACATAGCTAATGAATACACTTTTTAGAGCGGGTCTAGTTTGGCTCATGCCGCTACCACGTGTTTCTAGCAACGAGCGCTGCTGTATTTCGACAGGTGACAGTTCGCATCCCGGATTATACGGTGACTATAGCCTTATATATTGCTCAGTAGTATGTCAACTAGTGTGTACATCTAGTACTCTTCTTCTTTCTTTTACCTCCCCCCGCCAGCAGTGGCAAAGTACTTAATGTAAACTTACCTAGTGGACCACAAACAGCCAAACAATGTCAGGATTGCTTGCGAGTTCCTGTAATTGACATGCAACTAACTTTAACTTAACTCACCATCGCTTAAAGTTAAAGATAGATGCTATAGCAGTGTTTCCGTGTGGGTAAACAGCATAACATAATCTAAAATATTTATGATCGTACGATGCTACAGAGAATGAGTGTTCCGCTGTCGCCGCAAAGCTTGAAACATCAGAACATATTCTAACGATATGCGTACAAATAAGATAGCTGGAGAGCAGTGATTCCGTGTAGGAGAAACCAAACAAGCAGATATATTCTAAAACATAACGTTACGACTTGCTTGCTATGCTTGCTTGGGATTCGCTGGCTGTGAACTCCAGCGTGAAGACCTGTAAGTCCGGAATAGAAGACATCCTAGTGCTCCAACATTCAGTGTGATGTAATACGTATGATTAGATGCCTACGAAGTGTTTCCGTGACCGTGGGCAACCGAAAGCAGATATATATTCTAAAACATCGTACGATAGAATGCACCCGCCAGATGTTTCCATGGGGCAAACAGCCAGGGAAAATGTATTTCAAAACACACTTTTTTTTTTTAACTAAAATACTCCAGAAAGGTCTATTCCATAAGAACCCGGATAAAAACACTCCTAATGGCAGCGTTAACTCTACGGCATAGCCTGACATGGATCCATAGAAGGCCAGTGACAGTTCAGTTGGAAAAATCATGCAGGTAAAGACTGATTCCAAGCGAACATCAGATATAGCAAAGGACCATCATCTTATTTAAACGGAATATATTCTTTGAGCCGCTGTAGCGCCTTTCGTAGATAGTACAGAGTGTCCGCCATGTCAGTAGTCCGGGTTTTAATTCCAAGCACAGGAAGGCCTGTTTTTTCACGACCAGTGGACAATTTTCAGGATGTTCTGGGAATGTCTACGAAGGAAAGGTGACGAAGAAGCGAATTGGTCATACCCACCTCATTATGTTGCGGCTTAAAATATGTGAACGCTTAACATTTCACTCCCCAACGTCACTACCGGGACATTTGTATATAGTCTTGTCGCATGCGCCCGGATGATTAATGTGTGGGAAATTCCTGGGATAAGATTGAGAATCAAGTCACCGGCGGGGGACCGGGGGGGGGGTGGGGGCGGGTGTGGGGTGGGGTGGGGGGGGGTAAGGAATATATCTCGCGCTAAAACCACTGCGCGAGCACTACACACACACGCATACACACACTGAATGTGTGCTGCATTACGTCGCTGGGGACTCACGCGATGAAAGAGCGACAACGAATTTGCACTCATATCCGCGTTTGTTACGGCAAAGATTTACAGTCAAGAGCACTCCACATGAGAGCTGTAAAGCCCCAGAAACACTGATCCCTAAAGAGATTGGTGCAGCGAATGAACCTCCGTTACAGTTAACAGCGCTTACTAATTAATTCAGTGATCCTGGTAGCCAAGTGTGTGGCTGGTGTTGGTAAACATGTCGAGTTACAAAGTGCAGAGTTGTTGGCGTCTACCAGAGGTAGCCCAGTTAATTACCGGCTGCTTTCATTTTGCTAATGGAAAATGGAAATGTCTGAATACAATGTGAGGGGATTATGCTGCGTTGTTGTTCGCCGAAACAGCTGACGGGGGTGGCTTGACTTGTGTCGTTAATTAGAGATAGATAGACAGACAGGCAGATCGATGGGTGGGCGGGCGGCAGGCATGTAGATCTGATTTGTTTGTTTTTGTTTGTTTGTTGTTTGACTCTATGATTCTCAAATTGTCGCCAAATTGGCGCACGAGGCCCGCGTCCTATTCGAGTCTTTCCAAACACTCATCTCTTTCCATGCATCTAATAGAGCCAACACATAGAAAAAGGACAATTGTCAAATGAATGGACGTGGTACTGGTTGCGCCGGATAGGCAGCCAGACCTGGTTCTGGACCTTGACAGAACAGATGCTGTGGTTAGAATTACAGCGCAGGGCGCAACAAATATTTTTAGGCCATACAGTGCGGACAATCAGAACTGACTAGGACACACAGGCGGACAAGCAGACTCTGATCTGCGACAATTAAGGATGGACAAGAGACCTGATTCTGAGACATACAGGCGGGACAAGCAGACCTGCAATGGACATTACAGTCGGACATGCAGACCTGACTGGACATATAGGGGCGGACACAAGATATCTGGATGACACACAGGGGTACAGCAGACCTGACTTGGACACACAGGCAGGACGAAGACAGGCCTGACTGGAACACACAGGCGGACAAATATATTGGAATGACACACAGGCGGACAAGCTAGACCTGACTGAGACACACAGGCGGACAAATATTATTCGGACCTGACACACAGAGCGGACCCAAGGCAGACCTGACTGGACACACAGGGGACAAATATATTGGGACTATGACACACAGGCGGGACAAGCAAGACCTGACTGGACCCACAGGCGGAACAAATATATTGGACTGACACACAGGCGGACAAGCAGACCTGACTGGGACACACAGGCGGACAAGCAGGCCTGATTGCGACACACAGACGGACACGCAACTCTGCATCTGGAATAAGTCCAGCTAGAGCAGTGCGGTTAGTTTTAGAAAGAGAAAAATTCCTTAGTCGATCTCTCAAACAGATGACGGACACAGAATCAGACAATAGGGATATGTGCAAAGATAATCTAGACGGTGATTGAGTGTTGTACTTGACTATATCGAAACAATAAAAGTACAGACAAAAGTGCGAGCCGGAGTAAAGATACGTAGTACACTTAATTAATAGTTAGACCTATATGTAAACAAGCCCCTATAGGCGTGAGGTGCATAAATTGGGAGAAAGGGAGAGTCTATCGTTAATACTTGGAAGGTTACCCGGTACAACAAATGCCCGCAGAAGTTGGAGATGTACTCGGCCTAACGCGCCGCAAGAACGAGCCTTGCTGTAAACAGGCACCACACGCAGTCACATCCGAAAAAAGAATCCGGATTGAATACGCAGAAGAAGAAGATATCGTAATAAACTTATATGGCCATTTTTTTATTTTTTTATAACAGCCAGGTTAACAGAGTTAAGCTGCATTGTATATACACTGGAGATCATTTGTTCGGATGGTGATCATAAAAAATTGCGCTATGGCCTCATGTCGGCATCGTGATTGGCCCAGGAATCACAAAAAGCCCAAAACTGCTGGGGAGGTGATGCCTTTACGTTCAGTAAAGAGATATAGCAGCTTATCTCATTAAGGCAAACCTGATGTAGAAGAAATTGCATCGTCTGAAGTGACGTGGGCTCCGGTGGAAGAAAGGTGGGACATGTTGGATCAATGTCCAGAACAAATGGTGCTCGACCCAATGTCTTGTTTGGTGCGCTTTGTAAAAAGGATCACTTTCATTGTATACCTCATTAGTGAGAAAAACTGGTGGTTCCCCACTGACTTGGATTGTCAATGCTACAAATCGAAGAGTCCTAACCTTTTGCGATCTAGCCAAGAGTGCATGTGACTATTTTTGCACCAGTACCCGTGGCAGAAGTGTTTCAGAGAAGAAACTTTTGTCACGAAGTCAACCTTGACCCCCAACGGAAAAATATTCGAAATACAGCCCAACCATTTGAAATCTCGCAGTTATGTTTCCGCTAAAAAAAAAAAAACCTAACTCAGTATCACAGGGATAAGTTTGTTGCTTTCATATGGGTTCTATACTTTTATTTCAGAAATGGTTCACCTATATATGAATGAGTTGTGTTTTTAAAAACAGTGATATCATTCATAAGTCGCTCCCAATATCGATCCTCGTCGGGAATCAATTCGTAGAATACTAACCGCATAGCACAAACTCCGCAACACCAGCGAAGATTCACATCTGTGTATACCAGAATCACATATTCTTTTGTGGGTAGGGTCTGTCATTTCAAATTTAAAAGGGCAGTGGTCTATTCGGCCTGCCATTTTCAATTTCGAGTAGATACTTAACTGATGCCTCATATTGAAAACAATGCCTACAGTTTGTTTCATACAGTGGATCGATTCTATTCAGAAGTCTACGTTTCTAGGGAAGATCTCTTCTGGGCTGGAAGGTTAGACAGACTTCGTTTCTTTAGTAGTTTAATTGGGTCATATAGCCAATTCTCTTGGGTGTGTTAAAGAGTGAGCGTCTGTTTGACGCACAGAGTACTGGTTCATCCATTCTTCTCTGCAATTCTTTCTCAGGGTCTGAATATTCATGAACAGATGGCTCCGTGTTCTGCGAGCAGATTCTCATCCTCAAAGTGCTTTTCAAAGAGCCACTGGTCAAAGTAGATGCTTGGCTCTACATACACTAAGATTATTCTATTCGTTGTCGATACTCTTAGTTGCAAGTCCCCCTACCATGATAGTGTCCTGGATTTTCTGTGGGGAGATTGTCAGCCTCACTACGACAAACACGCTAGCTAGAGAAAGTGATTCCATAGCAGATCTATCGTTGGGGTCTGATTCGGTATGCAGCATTCAACCTCCAATATAATTGGACATTTCTACAGTCTAGGTATTTGTTGACGTATCCAATCCGGTGCCCCAGACCTAGTCGCCTGGGAAGGTTAACCCGGTCAACAAATGTCCGCTGAAGTCGGATGTGTCGGCCTAGGGGATCTTAGGGGGTGTAACGGCGCAGGAACGCAGCTCTGCTGTAAACAGGCACAACGTAATCACGTCCGAAATAAAAAATCTCCCAATGAACGCAGAAGAAGAAGAAGAAGAAGAAGAAGAAGAAGAAAGAAGAGAAGAAGAAGAAGAAGAAGAAGAAGAAGAAGAAGAAGAAGAAGAAGAAGAAGAAGAAGAAGAAGAGAAGAAAAGACCTAGTCAAGTTATCATCGTCGGCAAAACATTCTTTGACTGATAGGTAATAATATGGTTCTTTTCGGCAACGATCGACTACCAACAACAACAAACACGAAATGCCAGATTCTGTTTACAAATATAGCCTTGCTGCGTTGTATTCGGATCAAGTCTAGGAAGACTGACGTCACCTCGAGACGTAAATAAGCTCTGTCTGGACCCTTCAACTGCCATGTTTCAGTCAGCAGTGAGGCTCTCTCTCTCTCTCTCTCTCTCTCGCTCTCTCTCTCTCTCTCTTTCTTTCTCTCATCTTTTTTCTCTCTTTATCTCTCCATCTCTCTCTCTCTCTCTCCTCTCTCTCTCTCTCTCATCTCTCTCTCTCTTCTCTCTCTCTCCATCCCTCCCTCCCTCCCTCGCCTGGCCACAGTATATGGTGTGTTTTTATGCCGAGCGATACTGTTAGCGTTATCTCCCAGCTGCTTCTGAAGACATTACTTGGTATTTTAGTCTAATCATCGATTTGGCGTTCGCCCTGTCGGATTAGCACTGCAGACTATCAGCAACAGACAGCGAAAAGAACATCGGATTCTCTAACCTAGTGGTTCTCAACCGGTGGGGAATTTCCCCCCCCCCCCGCCCCCAGGGGGAATTTGGGTGTTTCCGGGGGGGGGGGGGGGATGAAGATTATTTCAAGATCGCGTTAATACAAGAACCGATTACTTGATCTTGTTTTTCCCTTTATACTTTACGGTTCTGTACGTCTCACCCTTCTAAAATTCATTTTATAAAGTAAGTAGACCCACAAATCACGTTTTATGTGGACGTCTAGACTTGTTTTAGTATGTGCTTCCATTATTACGTATACTGTGTAAGGGCGGGAGGGGGATTTTAGGTAGGAAATACGAAAGGGGGGGGGGGAATGACGTTCTGAAAATATGGTGAATGGGGTACGGGCCAAAAAGGTTGAGAACCATTGCTCTATCCGCTTCCGCTGTCTGCATGCAGTCGTCGTCTTTTGATGTCTGTGTTAGATGCTCGCTAGCCGTCCCCAACTAAAGCAGCAAGCAGATTTTTACACGCTTCTGTACCCATTCCATACTGAGACTGCTTAATGGCAATGTGTTATTTGTTTTTGAATGTCAAAATGAGATCACTGAAATGTTATATAGAACCCGTGTTGCTGTATATCAGTAAATCTTAGAACGGAAATTAACAAATTAAGAAGAGTTTGAAATCAACGGAGATGTTGTTTCCGAATCCATTGTTACGAATAGACTGGACTACCTGAGTATCTAACGATTGCCTAGAAGGGGCTAATGAAAATAGAATATAATATACAACTATGAGAAAGAGACATACTGCGTTCTTTTGCTACGTAATGATAGGAGAGTCTTTAGAAAACGTTGTGACTACAAAGATCTTTGAGAAAGGAGGCAAAGACAGACCAAGGGAATTGATGCTGGATGGGCTGAGACAGTGGGATAAAAGAATATCAACAGCGGAGTTCGTCCAGAAACCATGGACCGAAATCTGTGGAGACACATGCACGCTATAGCCGGTTGACATAGCACATGATGATGATTGAAAAGGTTCATTACCGACATGTGTTAACGTCGTATAGGCGGACACCTTAAGTTGTCACAATCGATATTGCTTTACTCTGTCGTTTTTCCTAAATCTGTTTATTCCTTTGTTTAATATTCTGTGTTATCTTAACTTGTTGTCTGTGGCTTAGGGGATTTCAGTCCCACAGATTCATAATTCCCCAACACACCAAGTCGAAGGCTCGAAATCAGCTGCCGCCGATTTGGAAGGAGGCCGCTTGCGTTGTTGTCAGTGGTATCAGGCGTCGGCCGTTCAGAAAGCAATGGGAAACTATTGAAATAAATTGCCTAGTAAGTTACTAACAGTCAGCAAATGCTTGGGGTTGATTGCAACGTCCTGCAAATGACATGAATGAATCGCCAGAAAACGAGAAGTAGATTGTCAACTTTACTAGAACACGATTACAAGAAACAAATTGGACATTGCGGCTGAAGCCTTCTTCAGCACAGAATAAACAAACAAAACCGTCACAACTACATGAAAAACACTACATGAACATTAAAAACGGATCTGTATGCAAGTTGTGGTTGGATACGTCTTAATGGTTAACACTAGGAACCGGATGTGTGGTTAAGGCGGGTCAATAGACTAAAGGTCAATAACGTCACACGCCCAGGCATTGGCCTCGCCAACCGAGGGGAGAACACCCTCTTGGGGTGGAAAGGGAGAGAGTGGGGTATGTGAGCGAATAGTAAAATAGGGATTAGTAGTAGTCTGTTTCTGAGCTCTGGCGAAGGAGCTACGGTCGCAATCCCAATTACCGCGTTCGAAACACAGCTGCGGACGATTTGGCAGCAGACCGTCTGGCGCTGGTTTCAAGTTTTCAAGTATCCAAAGGGGAGAATAATCACAATGGATAAATGCGAGTGCAGGACTATCATATGTGTGTGTGTGTGTGAGAGAGAGAGAGAGAGAGAGAGAGAGAGAGAGAGAGAGAGAGAGAGAGAGAGAGAGAGAGAGAGAGAGCACTAGCGAGGATTGGACAGAGAAATCGAAATCAGATGTCAAAAAGCTAGTACACTTACATATCAACTATCACCCTTACTGAAACATCCAAATATACCCATGTCCGCAAAACGGCAGATAATAAACAGCATTTTCACACCAACCCTATGCTACCAATCTCAAACTTGGACTTTATCCAAATCACATTTCGCAAAATCAACACCCGCGAGATGAGATGCCTGAGGAGAGCTGCCAACTTAACAATCTGAGATCGAGTAAGAAATGCTCAGACAGACTGTGGGATCAACACCTTGTGCCACATTTATTGAAAGGCAGAATATCAAGTGGTTTGGCCATGTCGTTAGAATGCAACACCAGCAACTACCATCACTGGCATTACATCAAAGATCATCTGCGACGAGACCATGAGGATGCCCAAGAAGAAAATGGATTGACGACATCAAAGTCATTGTACAACCACACGGAATGACACTATACAGTGCCGCCCATCGGGCGCTGGAGCGCAAATTATTCCTCCCCACAACGCTTGAGGCAGAAGTGGAAGATTATGATTATATATATATATATAGGGTTCACCCTAACCCTAATATTTTTACACACTGTGTTCTGTATTAAAATAACTAGCCAGATATCCTTACCATGTTTAGATCAAACGTAATAAGTTTCATAGCACATAGCGCTTTGCTTGGTGTACGCGGCGGGTAGACTATCACACAGTGTGTTTGGGCGCGAAGAGTTAATTAATATTACCGCTTTACTAGTTTGTAGGTTTCATAAATGTACAGCCATACATATGTATTGATAGAAACGAACGAAGACATGCGCAGTTTGTAAACGTAGAAATTCTTTCATTATCAACCTGTCTGTTGTCTGCTCGCCACTTTCAACACTTGCGTGAACCGCTGTGGCGCAGTAGTTAACAAACAGGCTTGCCTGCCGGTCCGGCCATCTTGTGTTCGAATGCCCATGTTTTAAAATAGACCTGGTCTGGCAGATCGACCCAGTCTAACTAGCCACCAGGAAATGTCCTGGGAAGTGAAGATGGCCGGCAAGATATTGACGTTACCCACCGACTGGTGTCCGCCCCATGGCCAAGGATTACGGACGCTGTTTGTGATCCCGCATACCCGCGTTCGATTTGGCACTAGAACGCATTGCGTTGGTGTTTTTTTTTTACGAAATGGTATGGGTGCCTGTCGTTCAGAAAGCAATGGCAAACTACTGAACGTAAACTTGCCAAGAGATCACAACATCAAAATATGCAACGTCCTGTAAAGGATATGCAACTTTTTAACATCGACTGGTGCATACAAATATGGGGGATAGCACCATATAGCCAGTCCACCGCAAGGCTTAGAATAATGGTCATGTACTTGTTATTTTGTTTGATGTCTCTTCCTCCCCCTCCCCACTCCAGCTGTAGCTTTCTGGGGACCTGTTGATTCCAAATGTGCCACGTGTATCGATCAGTCCTGTTGGAGCAGCTGAGCCGGCGAGCAGCTCGCGCTCTTTCTACACTGGCCTGTCACAGCTGCTCGCTCTGTCCCCCGAGTTCGACCTCCATCTACGATTGTGTGTGTGTTCTACAGTTTGCACAACTGAAAACCTTCCACAGCATGTCTTTCCAGGATCTGCGCTTCTTCTGAGCGCTGCAGTAGCGTAGTGGCTGGGGAATTAGTCTTCCGGCCAGGTGATCCGGAGTTTAAATCTACCTCGGGATGGGATCTCTCTCTCTCCCCCCCCCCCCCCCAGCTCGACACCACATTCCTCCATGGTCGACCCAGCTTCATATATGAGTGCTCTTTTTGGTGTGTGTATGTATGGGGAGGGGGGGGGGGGGGCTGTGTTTGCTGGCGAGATAATACATTACTCTAAGAGTGATGTTTGGTCAAGAAAAAACAAATGCCTAGTACCATGGTCTCGTGACTGAGAAGCCCGGTGACGCCTGCAACTTAGGGGTTAGTGAGACATAGTCCCGTTACTGAGGGGGGAGGGGTGGGGGGTGTCGGAGAGATATAACCCCATGACGCCTGCAGCTTAGGGGTTAGTGAGACACAGTCCCGTTACTGGGGTGGGGGGGGGGGGGGGTGTCAGTGAGATATAACCCGGTGACGCCTGCAACTGGGAGGCTAGTGAGACATAGTCCCGCGACTGAGGGGCTAGTGAGTCGCAGTATCACAATTCCCCGACTTACCGGGTCGAGGGTTCGAAATCAGCCGCGGGCGATTTGGAAGCAGATCATCTTGCGTTGATTTCGATTATATGAGACGTCTGACGTTAAGAAAACAATGGCAAACTAGTGAACGGGGGCACTGCCTAATAAATTACAAACAGCCATTAAATGCTAAGGTTGACTGCAACGCCCTGCAATAAAAAAAGGACATGCAACTAACTTTAACCATATTCCCATATAGGAAGCAACAGTACCGAAGTGGCCCAGCACGTGCTGCCTCTGGGCCCGGAGGTCATGTATTTGAAGGCGTTATTTTTTTGTTGTTGTGTTTTTTCACCGACCCAGCCTAACATGAATATTTGGAAATATCATGGGAAAGAAAGGCGAGTGGTGTAATGTGCGTCATTCATCGTGACAATGACTCCTTTATTTTGCTTACCACATTCTCGCAATGTCACTTATACTTGAAACTGTTGTTTTGCTGTTACTCTTGTACACGTTGAATGTACATTACAAACAGGGAGGAGGGGGGGGGGGGGGAGACTATTTTTTAAAAAAACGCGTCTTGGTATTCCCAAAGTATGTACGTGTGTACTGCTGTATGGCGTTATGGTTTAGTCATACACATATACTGGGTCACCGGATGATGAAGAGGGTTTCTCCTTTCTTTGTCACCTTCCTTCCCACACAACCTGAAAGTAATTGAGTACCTGTTTCCAAGCCGGCTTGGGCCCGTTATTGTTCTGGTCTGAATACTCGCTATAATTACTGTCACTTGAACACGAGATCACGGTGTTGGTAAGTATAGGGTTCTAACTACCACCACCACCAAGACTGCATGTCATCAGTCAACAGGAAACATGATCTTCATCACGGAACACGACTTCATCTCCCCGGGAAGGTAACCGGGTCAACAAATGCCGCAGAGTCGGATGTTGTGTCGGCCTAACGGCGCAAGAACGCGGCTCAGCCGTAAACAGGCACAACGCAGTCACGTCCGACTCCGGATGAACGAAGAAGAGGAACTTCATCTGTTTCTCGGTACACTCACATTGTTTCTCTTCTCTCTTTCTCAACATTCATTATCTCATGATAATGTTCATGATCTGAAAGCGTACAGGCCTTGTCAGCGTGTCACCTTGCAGAACTGTTTCTATTTTTATATCGACTGTGGTGTGTTCGGTGCGTCTGTTAGTTAGTGTATCCGGGAAACAATTCCTGCCAGGATTTTTGATGTGATAGTCCTGTCACATTGTTTACCACTCACATACTTCACTGTGTCTGTTTATCAGTGTCACAAGGTTCTTCTGTTTACCACTCCATTACTTTCACTATTGGCATCTTGCGGTCTTGACAGACGATAGTTTTGTTACATTGTGCTTCAAAAAGGCATAATAACTACAATCCAATGGCGGTAGCGAATGTGACTGATCAGGCCAATTCGCGCTGTAAATGTTTGTCCACAATGGATGCATGTAAACACATGGTCATTTTCACCATCACGCACCATCTTACGTCTCATGCGCTCAGTGTGTGACCTATCTGTAATCATTTTCTCCTTTGTCTTTACTCCATTTCCGATATTTGTCCTCCATGCAACACGTTCGGGGACGACTTGCTCCCAAGTGTGCATTATCAATGCCAATATCAATCATGTCCCGTTTATACTCATCTTTGTACCGTAGTAGAGGCCGACCCCGAGATCTCTTACCCATCTGTAATTCACCAAAACAGATGTCCTTTGGTATTCTACCATCATCCATCCTCCTAACGTGTCCTATCCATCTAAGTCTACGAAGACTGAGCATGGAACAAACCGTCACACAACCTGATCTTTCTAATACTTCAGTATTTGTGATTTTGTCTTGCCACTTAATACCAAATATTCTTCGCAGACATCGCATATGAAAGCTGTTTAAACGTTTCTCTTGGTGTAAGTTCACCAGGCTTCACTGTCATAAAGAAGAGTAAGTACTAAGGAACACAGGATTGATATAATAGTACTTTTGTTTTGGCAGTAAGCTTCCTGTTCTCCCAGGCTCTTTTTGTTAACTTATTCATTGTTATTGCTGCCATACCAATCATGATGTTGATTTCCTGATCTACGGATAATATGCTATTTACCTCTGATCCCATAGATGTAAAATAGTCTACTATCTCTAGTTCGGCGTCGTCAATAAAGATTGATGGTACCCCATGTGCACCTTGTGACATAAGGTGTCTTCTTTTTGCTAATTGTTAAACCAAATTCAGAACAAGCATTGGAGAATGCAGATAGTAGACGTTGCAATTTTTCCTCAGTGTGGGTCGTAGTTGCAGCATCATCTGCAAACAGCAACTCTCTTATCAGTACCCTCCTAATTTTGGTCAGTGCATTCAGACCTAATTCAGCGTTTCCCGGTTTATGTTTTACCTTCTTTAACTTTATCAGAATGTTGCCAGTAGCTCTATGATCACCGCAGAAGCCAGTATTTGGTAGTTTTTGCATTTCGAAATCTTCTGTTGATGAGGATGTCATCAATCGCGTTTCTCATCTGTCAGGAGTCTTCTTCAACACAATCTTCTTGAATGTTGCTGATAACAAGTGTTTCCATCAATCATATCATGCTCTTTTGTTGTGCCCTCTCAGCCTCCTCTATAATTACGGTCCCTGGTGTTGTGGCTTATGGGCAGTGAAAGCGTTTCTCAATTCCCCGACATAACAAATCGATGGTTTGAAATCAGCTGAAGACGATTTGGAAGCAGACCTCTTTGCCTACCGTCGCGAACTTGATACAGAACCAACAACTATCTGTCAACTATTCTCAAGTTCAGTCCGTTACTTGCTCTTATGTTTCACAAAACCCTAGTTGGGGAGGGGGAGGGGGCGCTAAACTGGTACTCCACCTTGCCCAAGGTGTTCATAGGTTAGGGGAGGGAAGGGCGGTGCCTTACTTCTCCTTTTTTGGGAGTACCTGTAAATTCCTACCCCGCCACACATAGAAGAAAACTACCGACCTCGTTCCGTGAGCCTACTGTTTTTAACCCGGCTACTGCAAAGACGGCCGGTCTCCCTGGCATATGTTTAGCGACTTTCTCCGTAATCCAGTATATTCTCGTGAGTAACGTGACGTGCGCGAAAATCGGTGGCGGTTCTCGTCGTGTCGGTAACTTACGGGGTATGTGAGCCGTTCGCTCAGAAAGCAATGGCAAACTACTGAGCGTAATCTTGCCAAGAAATGAACGATCAGCTGAAAGATGATGATGTTAACAGCGATGTCCTGTAAAGCATATGCGAACAAAACAACAAACAAAAAAGACAGCAAGGGCGCACAGGCGGCCATCTCTACACACCGTAGGACATCGGCCTGTAACTACACGGCGACCTAACTCCTGGTCTAAACCTGTCCACATTACCATAGCTGTACTATCGTGCACGCCGGCTCTGTGGTTGAGGAGTTACGGACGCGGTTCGTAATCCGCATACCCGCATTCGAAACACTGCTGCGCGCGATTTGGCAGCAGACTGCGTTGCGTTGGTTGTTTTTTTTTGTTTTTTTTACGAAATGGTATGGGTGCTAGGTCGTTCAGAAAGCAATGGCAAACTACTGAACGTTGAACGTAAACTTGCCAAAAGATCACAACAGCAACGTCCTGTAAAGGATATGCAACTAACTCAACTGTCGTGCAGAGTGCTTTTCCCCGCGGTACAGAGATCTGTACGCTAGCACGAATATCGCCAACGAGTAGCCACTTAACAGTGATGTGACAATTGTAGCTTTGTGAATTTTACTGTTTGCTTACGTCTCGCCACGCTTCATGCCACAGTATGTTTTACTTGTGTGCATTTCTTTGTTCACCTGTTCTCATCCAGTGTTATACATCTACACATGCAGTCAACGAATGTATTTATAAACATTGTAGCGTTTGTTGTGCATAAAGTCTGCAGTTTGAGATGTAATGTGATAAAATAAAGTTTACGCACTTAGTTCAGAAAATGGTACCCTTTATATGCAGGCTCCAACTCATTTTGGTGTGTGAGCGTGTGTGTGTGTGTGTGTGTGTGTGTGTGTGTGTGTGTGTGTGTGTGTGTGTGTGTGTGTGTGTGTGTGAGGGAGAGAGAGAACGATGTGTGCTGTCTCCTGATTTGTTTTCATTAAATAGTGAGCATATAATAAGATCTGCATTGTATCATATATCCAATGACTCGATGGTATGATAATGTGAAAATAGGGTGAGAGAAAGAGGTAGAGAGAGATTTTCGTGTAAAAAGGAAGACCTCCACACGCCTACACCAACTCCATTTGAAGGCAAACTCTTATGAAATCAACAAGTCCAAGTTGACAACTACTTTCTGAAGGTGTACGAAGAAGGGGGAAAAGAAAATATGTCAGTGGTCGTAATATAAATAGTTATATTTTGCCGTTGACAGTCTTCAAGGCTGTAGAATTTTAAAGACAGTGTCATTGTTTTGGGTAAAGTACTGAAATTCAAGTACCTACGCAGAAAGACAACATCAGATGCAAGATGATTTAGAGAGGAACAAATCGGGACAAACAAATTCTGTATTTTATAACGGAAGAATATTCTATGAAGTAAACCCGTGTTATTTGAGGTTAGAAAAAAGAATTCTTGCATGTTACTTTGAACTACTTTTAACATCACAGCTACGCGCGATTTGGCAGCTAATGTAGTTTTACAAAAGAATGCTGAAAATTCCTTGGTCAGCCAAAATGAGTAATCTAAACGTTTGAAATAGACTAAAATACAAACACAACTTAACACAAATATCACAATAAGGCAGTCCTCACGCTTTTTAGCCACACTAACAGTAAAGAAACACCGGACTATGGTGAGACCAACTGGAATGATTTGTGTAAACGGAGATAGAAGAAGGCTATATATATATATATACCCGTCTGTCCGTCCACAGTGGGGTTGTGTAATGCTAGCCATTTGGCCTATGATGAAGGGTTCAGATCCCCCTTTTCGCGGTAATTATGGAACCACGTGTATCCGCAAGCCTCATTCATTGGAGACTATTCACATCTCTGTGAGGTTGGTTAGTCACGTAGCCCCTACACCTGTAGCGCCTTCAGTCTAGAATAGAACATACGGGCTTGGTATCATATCTTCAATGACGCGATGGCATGGGGGAACGAGAGAGAGAGAGAGAGAGAGAGAGAGAGGAGAGAGAGAGAGAGAGAGAGATGAGAGAGAGAGAGAGAGAGAGAGAGAGAGAGAGAGTCGCGTAAAAGTCAAAGCAAATTATCCAAATGCTAGTGTGTCTGGAGAGGGAGGGGATAAAGTATTTGATACACGGTAAGGCAGGTGTGGTCAGTACCCTTTGGAATCCTGTGTAGTGTGGATGCACGGATGTATCATCGTGGCCTTGAGAGAATGGTGCAGCAGGGAGTCACTAGAAGATCCAGCTGACACAGTATCCCGAGGAAAGGCCAGGCGGACATATAATCAAAATGTTACTGGTACCGTTAATATTGGGACTCTTCGCTTGCTGTTGAAGATTAGTACGGAGCGCGTATGGGAAAGTTTCGTGTGCTATATAAAATGTCAGCTCTTGACTCGACTCAACAGTAACCGCAAACTTGTATCTCATGGAGATATAGAGAGCATCGTGCCATATAAGTTGTATTCTTGGCGAATCAGCCATGTGCACATGTGGATTGGCGCCGCAGACAGCAGAGCACATACTCCAAGACTGCCCAAAATATGACATATATAGGCAAACCTTCTGGTCTGGAGACACAACAGTGGAAGATAAACTATATGGACCACTGAGTGAACTAAAAAAGACAGTGAAGTTCATACAAGAGACAACATTGCAGATACAGACAAATTTCAAGCGGACGAAAGCAGAAGAAGAAGAAGAAGAAGAAGAAGAAGAAGAAGAAGAAGAAGAAGAAGAAGAAGAAGAAGAAGAAGAAGAAGAAGAAGAAGAAGAAGAGGTAGTATCCTAAAGGCTGTGATCTGAGATCACATGGCAAGTGAACTAAATTTGATACTTCCTCAATTGTGATAAGACACAGTCTCTGTGGATTATGCGCATACGTCTGTAAAAAGCATGCTATATCTGATTTCCTCACACCGAACATGCACCGGCAAACACCCACACACTGCCTCTGTCACACCGTACGCGTGAATGTCCCATCCTTGAGCGCCGTACCACCTAGTCAATAACGCTGCCTCAGCAAAGGTGCAGTGTCTGTGCTGTCACTGAGTCAGTTTTGTCAGTCGCTACCATTAGCCAATGATTTTACAACATAGTTGTCTTCTACCTATACACTTCGAGAAGGAGATACGACGTCCTGTGGTTAATAGTCGCTTATAGATCCGGGTGTGTGTGTGCTGTAGCCGTGTTTATGTGTTTATGTATGCTCTCTGTAGCTGTTTGATTCCAACGGATTTATTGTAAGCCGGTGTGGATCTTACATTTGGCCAAGAAAAGATGCCTGTTTTTATTCCGCTGGTGTTATTGTTGGTTTTTCCCCTTGGTAGATTCCAGGCGCAAGATCACGTTACTTTTTTCAGAGTGAGGCATCTATAGACAGACATTTAGACGTTGTTGAGTCTTTGCCGTGGCGCTTCCTTTGTGTCGGATTTCCGTTCCGCGAAATTGATTATCAATTACGTTACGTTTATTTGTGGATTCTTCTGTTTCGAGACAGTGTCGGGGGTTGGTTTGCCGAGTGTGGTATAATAATACACACGTGAATACGTACTGAATACACATATATACTCACACAGTTGCGGTAGTGCAGTGGCTAACACGATAGTCAGTACTTCGATTTCGCATCGAGATGTATTGTTAAAGATTAGTCTGGGCTACTAGGTCGACGGCCTAACTTGAAATGGGTACCTGAACAAGTCTTGGAAAGTGAAGACGGCTGATATGATATTAACTGCATTACCCCTCGAGTGCCGATTGTTTTTTTTACGAATATGGTCTCAAGGCGCGTTACAACGGTTCCTTTATTATCTTTTTAGTGTGTATGGAGGAGCCGTAGCGTGATGGCTGGACGGTCGCTTGCCGGTCATGGGTTCGAATCCTCATTCGGATTTATTTAAAAGTCGACCTGGGCTCCCAAGTCTACCCAGTCTAGAATAAGTGCCAGGAAATATCTTGGGAAGTTAAAGCGACCGGTCTGTTAGCGACCACATCACCCATCCAGTTCCGATTGGTCTATAAAAAATATGGTATAGCACCATATGTCTATTCTCATTAAGGTACGTAAAAGGATATAGATGGACAGACAGATATGTGTCTAGGTCGGCGTGGCTGACGCATCTAATGCGTATACACTTTGTCTTCTGTCTCATATACAGAATCGCGGCAGGATAAACTAAACCCGATCTCCTTTGATGGAACCTCACTTTAAGAGACGGAAGCGTACTCTTATCTAGATAGTAACGTAAACGAAGATGGGGGGAACTGACGAAGATATCAGCTTAGAATACTAAAGGCAAGAGGAGTTTATTTACAGCACTGGGAAATTTATGGAAGTCAAGAGAAATTAAACTTAGCACCAAACTTAAGAGTATTCAATTCTAACGTTAAGTCGGTACTGTTGTATGGATTAGAAACATGAAGGACGATGAAGACGGTTATACCTGTACTACTAAAGTGCATTAACTGGTGCCAGTGCAGAGTATAAGGATTAAATGGCATGACAGAATCGCTAATGCGGGGCTTATGGGGTGAACTAGACCATCATCATCATTATCATGTACCATGCCGGTAAGCATGGGCGGTGATGTTTTGCCATCTCACTCTATCATCAGAGTCGTGGATCAGCTCAGTTTTCTTATCTCGACCATACAACGTGGCCAAGCCATTCAGGTGTTTGCTTCTCTGTCGTCCCCTGGTTCTCCTCCTCTCGATCTTGCCATTTGTCACTAAATTATCCAGTTTATTTCTTCTTATAACGTGACCAAACAATTGTGAAGTAGACACGTGCCAATGAATCAAGAGGTGAGGAAAAGACGCTGGCGCTGGATGTGGCATACATTGAGAACACCTGAGAATAGTATCACTAGAATGTCTTAGTCTGGAACCCACAGGGCTACAGAAATAGAGGAAGACATAAAACACACGGAGACCAGAAGTAGAGACAAATGAATTCAATGGGGAGGACATTGACAGAGCTGCACGAGATAGCTAACGTTGGAAGGGCTTGGAGTGAGTTGGTTGAGGACCTGTACACAAGTGGGTGATGAAGTGCGAAAGAAGAAGAAGAATACACACATGCAGACACGTATGTGTTCAAACATAGGCGTGATTGGATAGAAAAGTATTTTTACTACTGCCATCAGTACTTGGCCGATCTCCCTGGCCTAGGAGTTTAACGACTTTTTCTGTAATCCCGTTTATCCACGTAGGGTAACGCAACGCGCAAGAATTGGAAGCGGTTCTCTCCGCCCTGGTAACTTACGGGATAAGTGAGCCGGCCGCTCAGACACAGTGGCAAACTACTGATGTTAATCTTGCCAAGAAATCAACGACAGTGGTAAAATGCTGGTGTTGCAGCGATGTCCTGTAAAGGATATTTGGGGGGGGGGGGGGGGCAAATCAGTACTTGATCTTGCCTTAATTCTAGTGATTGTTTTACTTTCCTATCAGCTACTCATCAAACTCATACACCCACTCCCGCCTTGCCTCCTAATTAACTACGGGAATGCAATTCTTTTCCTGTTATCTTGGATTAGCAGTAGCTTTGGGATAGGATTAGGGCAACAACATCTTTGTTTTAGACCCTCGTTGTTTTTCCCCGTGTCGCCCGCGTGCATGCCGAAGTCCACATAATAATAAAAACGCGGTAGATGTACGACAGGAGAAAAACGCCTGAGGGTCATGACCCCCTGAGAGTGTGGACTTTTTGATGATCGAAAGGCTCCAGTTGTGCTTGCTACACGGTGGAGTTCATACTACAAGTTTAAAGAGCAGACATAACGTGATTACTAAATTACAATTATCAATGAATATTCGATGGGGGAAAAGCCAGGGGAAGGCAATGAGACGAATACCAGAATGACTTGGTCACATGGCATAAATCTGGACAAGAACAAAGACCTGTTCCAGTATATTGCTTGCACGATGTTTCACGTTGGTAATTTATCACGTTTGATGCTGAATATTCCAATTCCAATCCCAAACTTCGAAGAAATATATTCCAAATTCGGTCTCATCTAACCTGCCTCCTCAGCTTTGGTTATTGTTGAGATGCGTGGTTTTTGTGAGTATTTTTATCTTCTATCTTGTCTTGTGCGCTCTTACGAGTTAGTCCTATCTCGGACTGGTTATGTAAGCGTTTGTGTCTGTGACGTCAGCTGGGGGATTGGTCGGCGGCTGTCCTTTGTTCCCGTCTCCTCTGGTGGTGTCTTTTGTTAGTGAAGGCTCCTGGCTCGTCTGTCTTGACTGCTTGCAGTCCTTAAAGGACTTCTTATTTCGTCATTTTGCCTCCTTTTTTTTGTGTATTTTCTGTAGGAGCTGTTCGATATTTTTCATTTTCCCCCTTGCGCCTGTTTTCACTGTCGAGTTTGCGTATCTGCTGCCTTTCTATTTCGTCCTCCGTGGTCAGCCATGGGACGATTTCACCGTCATCTATATAGTACTCGAAGTCGGTCTGAAAGTCATAGACTGGGTATTCCATAGGTTTCCCCCTGTATCTCTTGGGCTTCTTCTTTTGCTGGATATTGCGCGCTCTCTCTCTCTCTCTCTCTCTCTCTCTCTCTCTCTCTCTCTCTCTCTCTCTCTCTCTCTCTCTCTCTCTCTCTATGTGTGCGTGTGTATTCTCAACCGGTGGGGAATCCCCCCCCCCCACACCACCCCATGGGGAATTTTAAGGTTTCCAGGGGGGGGGGTGGGGCAAAATTAAGATTATTTCAAGATCGCGTTAATACAAGAACCGATTACTTGATATTGTTTTTTCCCGCGATACTTTACGGCTCTATACTTCTCGCTCTTCTGAAATTTCTTTTATAACATAAGTAGACCTGCAATTCACGTTTTATGTAGACGTCTAGACTTGTTCTAGTATGTGTTATTAAATTTAGCTTCCAATTTTACGTATACTGTGTAGGGTTAAAAAAGGAGAGTGTGTGTGTGTGTGTGTGTGTGTGTGTTTTGCATATTCCTTTACAGGACATCGCTGTCAACATCAGTATCTTTCAACTGATTGTTGGTTTCTTGGCAAGATTACGCTCAGTAGTTTGCCATTGCTTTCTGGAGGACCGGCTCAATACCCCGTAAGTTACCGACGCGGAGAGAACCGCTACCGATTCTCGCGCAACGTCACGTTACTTACGAGAGTATAC
Source organism: Cepaea nemoralis (assembly GCA_014155875.1). NCBI lineage: Eukaryota > Metazoa > Mollusca > Gastropoda > Stylommatophora > Helicidae > Cepaea > Cepaea nemoralis. The sequence goes on along the minus strand of JACEFZ010027447.1, from coordinate 444,175 downwards.
GAGATTACAGAGACAGTCGTGTAACCTAGAGACCAGCGAGACCGGCGGGGGTGTTTATAAGGAGGAAATACGACAAGGGGGGGGGGGGGGCGTGACGTTCTGAACATATGGTGCATGGGCCAAAAAAGGTTGAGAACCACTGTCATAGCAGATACTGCCGGTGAAATGTTAGGCCTTCATATATACTAGACCACGACATATGGTATGGCGCAGCCAGCTCACTTCATCCCCGTTGCCTTTAATTGTCAGATAAGTCCCAGACAATCCTTCAAATCGTATAATATCTATTCATCATCATCACCAGTTACCAGGCCCACATCTCGCTCTCCGACCTTTAAGCGTCAGGCAAGGTACTGTTACACAGCGACAGATAATGTTCAATGAAGTCGCCCAAATGGGAAACGAAGAAAGCGAATCAGCGGGCGAATTTCACATCAAAACATCACAACACGTGGATATCTGAAGCCGAAATCATATAATGCGATATGCTGCTTCCTCTTCTTAGCATCGCCTTTCTGAAGCAATTCAAAATATTTACTATAATGATATTGTTTAAAGTTTTAATTACTTCTGTTGGCATGTCTTCCTCGCCAATGTACGTCTTCGTGTTTCTCTCAAGTCTGCGTTTGGAAACAAAACTCAATAGTTGAACTATACCAACATTGTTTTACCATGACTCCATGACCTCGTGGTCTTCTACGTCAGTGATGTTTCAACATATTGATATCGACATCAGGGTCGGTGTATAGTTACTTTTGGCAATTTTTCTTTCTCTTCTTCTCCTCCTCCTCCTCCTCCTTCTTCTTCTTCTTCTTCTTCTTCTTCTTCTTCTTCTTCTTCTTCTTCTTCTTCTTCTTCTTCTTCTTCTTCTGCTGCTGCTGCTGCTGCTGCTGCCGCCGCCGCCGCCTCTTCTTCTTCTTCTTCTTCTTCTTCTTCTTCTTCTTCTTCTTCTTCTTCTTCTTCTTCTTCTTCTTCTTCTTCTTCCTCCTCCTCCTCTTCCTCCTTTTCTGCTGCTCCTTCTTCTTCTTCTTCTTCTTCTTCTTCTTCTTCTTCTTCTTCTTCTTCTTCTTCTTCTTCTTCTTCTTCTTCTTCTTTCGTGATGAGCGCATCACACCTAGTCATGCACCTCAAAACTCAGCATAGGTATGATTATTTTTCATCCTATTTTAGCGCTGAGGTCGATCCAGCCTCACAATAACAGGTACCACGTTTCAGAATTGTCCGCATAAAATTTGGTGGAACTGCGGTAAAGCTGTGAAAGTTTAAACAATATAAAATGACACAAAGTAGTGCAGCTTTACATAACAGAGTTACGACACATACAGAACGTTGCGGCGGTTAGCCTTCATCAGCAAACAAACACATTCACAAACACAACATACAGTCAAGGAGAACTCCTGTGACTACATTAGAAGGTGATGACAGGACGAGAGGAACAAATGCATGGAAAAATGGAAGCAATGAAGAGAAAATGAGAATTGACAAAATGTTAATTGAAAAGAATGTTAGTCGAAGAAAATGTTTAATAGAAAAACTGTTTATAGAGAAAAAAAACTGTATACTCACCTCACGTACGGACCTTTGAATGACTACGGAAAACTTGGGTGTATTTGTATAGCGGTGCTGGATGTTACGGTACAGTGAGCACATAGAAAGAAGGGGGCGGGGTAGGAGGCGTGTAAAATTGACCACGACCCCATTGTGTTGTTGGTCTACTGATACAGTGGGGTTTTAAGTCTATACCCAGTGATAAAAACTTCACCGCGGAGCAAGCACGACAGTAGGCTTCTAACCATCAGAAGCTGGTTCCCCTTCCCTGAATGTTTGGGTCCATTATCTTCCTGGCACTCTCTTGGGGGCGGGTCCACTACACCCATTATATATACAATGTTAACGATTAGTTAACCCGCTTGCAGAAACACGGATATTCGTTTGTACACCGTCCATCTCCACGAACATCCTGCGAACATCATTTTAAGACCACCTGGTTCTAGCAGACAATCCAGTTTTCTCACCAGGCATTGTTGTAATTTTCGCTAGCAGTCTCCCGCGCCAAATATCTATGTCGTGACGCCAGGCAGCCTTGTAATTGGAATGTCGATGAACATTAAAGATTTTACAGAATGGAAAAGCTGGTATGCTAAGAAAACGAACCAAAAAAAAAAAAAACTATGAACCGGCTCGCTAGCGATTGACTGCCTGCGAAGTAGAGCAGCATTTGTTTCGCATGCTGCTGCAGTGACCTCAAGGGTTCCCCAACAACAGATATGTTGCAGTTGGGTTTTCACGTGCGTGCATTTAGGCGCAGAATAAAACCGGCGCAGCTTGGAACTGTCAGTATCTCTGTAGGGCGCATATTCGTCTGAGACATGAAGACATTGATTGGTGTGGATTAGCATTCATATCGCGGGAAAGAACAGTTGAACGACGTCTGACGCATGTGCTGGGCGGTGCAGTTTATACATCTTACATAACACACGCACACACACACACAAACACACACACGCGCGCACAGTTTGAAATATGTATGGGGCGGTACATTTATTTATCTAAACGTAAGTGCAAGATATAAAGGGCACTTTGGTGTAACGGTTATGAAGTTGCGCTGGCATATACAGAAGTGTGAGACATGCACAGTGTGGTGTAGTGGTTTCCATATATAGAACTCGGAGACATGTACAGGGCGAGGCAGTGGTTTCTATATACAGAACTCTGAGACATGCACAGTGCGGTGTAGTGGTTTCTATATACAGAAGTGTGAGACATGCACAGTATGGTGTAGTGGTTTCTATATACAGAAGTGTGAGACATGCACAGTGTGGTGTAGTGGTTTCTATATACAGAAGTGTGAGACATACACAGTGCAGTGGTTTCTATATACAGAACTATGATACATGCACAGTGCGGTGTAGTGGTTTCTATATACAGAACTCTGAGGCATGCACAATGCAGTGCAGTGGTTTCTATATACAGAACTCTGAGACATGCACAGTGCAGTGTAGTGGTTTCTATATACAGAACTCTGAGACATGCACAGTGCGGTGTGGTGGTTTCTATATACAGAACTCTGAGACATGCACAGTGCTGGGCAGTGGTTTCTATATACAGAACTCTGAGACATGCACAGTGCTGGGCAGTGGTTTCTATATACAGAACTCTGAGACATGCACAGTGCGGTGTAGTGGTTTCTATATACAGAACTCTAAGACATGCACAGTGTTTTTCCAGTGGTTTCTATATGCAGAACTCTGAGACATGCACAGTGTTTTTCAGTGTTTTCTATATACAGAACTCTGAGACATGCACAGTGCTGTGTAGTGGTTTCTATATATAGACCTCTGAGACATGCACAGTGTGGTTCAGTGGTTTCTATATACAGAAGTCTGAGACATGTACAGTGCTGTGCAGTGGTTTCTATACACAGAAGTCTGAGATATGTACAGTGCGGTTCAGTGGTTTCTTTATATAGAAGTCTGAGACAAGCACAGGTCTGAGTAGTTTTTGCAATAAACGAACATCTGAGACATGTACGGGGTTGTGTAGTTCTTGCAATAAACAGAAGTCTAAGACATGTACGGGGCCGTGTAGTTCTTGCAATAAACAGACATCTGAGACATGTACGGGGTTGTGTAGTTCTTGCAATAAACAGAAGTCTGAGACATGTATGGGGCTGTGTAGTTCTTGCAATAAACAGACATCTGAGACATGTACGGTTCTGTGTATAGCTTGCAATAAACAGACGAATGAGACTTGTACAGGGCTGAGTATAGCTTGCAATAAACAGCAGTCTGAGACATGTACGGGGCTGTGTATAGCTTGAATAAACAGATGAATGAGACTTGTACGGGGCTGAGTATAGCTTGCAATAAACAGAAGTCTGAGACATGTACGGGGCTGTGTATAGCTTGCAATAAACAGAAGTCTGAGACGTGTACGGGGCTGAGTATAGCTTGCAATAAACAGAAGTCTGAGACATGTATGGGGCTGTGTATAGCTTGCAATAAACAGACGAATGAGACTTGTACGGGGCTGAGTATAGCTTGCAATAAACAGAAGTCTGAGACATGTACGGGCTGTGTATAGCTTGCAATAAACAGATGAATGAGACTTGTATGGGGCTGAGTATAGCTTGCAATAAACAGAAGTCTGCGACATTTACGGTGCTGAGTATAGCTTGCAATAAACAGAAGTCTGAGACATGTACGGGGCTGTGTATAGCTTGCAATAAACAGACGAATGAGACTTGTACGGGGCTGAGTATAGCTTGCAATAAACAGAAGTCTGAGACATGTACGGGGCTGTGTATAGCTTACAATAAACAGACGAATGAGACTTGTACGGGGCTGAGTATAGCTTGCAATAAACAGAAGTCTGAGACATGTACGGGGCTGTGTATAGCTTGCAATAAACAGATGAATGAGACTTGTATGGGGCTGAGTATAGCTTGCAATAAACAGAAGTCTGCGACATGTACGGGGCTGTGTATAGCTTGCAATAAACAGAAGTCTGAGACATGTACGTGGCTGTGTATAGCTTGCAATAAACAGACGAATGAGACTTGTACAGGGCTGAGTATAGCTTGCAATAAACAGAAGTCTGAGACATGTACGGGGCTGTGTATAGCTTGCAATAAACAGATGAATGAGACATGTACGGAGCTGTGTATAGCTTGCAATAAACAGATGAATGAGACATGTATGGGGCTGTGTATAGCTTGCAATAAACAGACGAATGAGACATGTACGGGGCTGAGTATAGCTTGCAATAAACAGAAGTCTGAGACATGTACGGGGCTGAGTATAGCTTGCAATAAACAGAAGTCTGCGACATTTACGGTGCTGAGTATAGCTTGCAATAAACAGAAGTCTGAGACATGTACGGGGCTGTGTATAGCTTGCAATAACAGACGAATGAGACTTGTACGGGGCTGAGTATAGCTTGCAATAAACAGAAGTCTGAGACATGTACGGGGCTGTGTATAGCTTACAATAAACAGACGAATGAGACTTGTACGGGGCTGAGTATAGCTTGCAATAAACAGAAGTCTGAGACATGTACGGGGCTGTGTATAGCTTGCAATAAACAGGTGAATGAGACTTGTACGGGGCTGAGTATAGCTTGCAATAAACAGAAGTCTGCGACATGTACGGGGCTGTGTATAGCTTGCAATAAACAGAAGTCTGAGACATGTACGTGGCTGTGTATAGCTTGCAATAAACAGACGAATGAGACTTGTACAGGGCTGAGCATAGCTTGCAATAAACAGAAGTCTGAGACATGTACGGGGCTGTGTATAGCTTGCAATAAACAGATGAATGAGACATGTACGGAGCTGTGTATAGCTTGCAATAAACAGATGAATGAGACATGTACGGGGCTGTGTATAGCTTGCAATAAACAGACGAATGAGACATGTACGGGGCTGAGTATAGCTTGCAATAAACAGAAAGTCTGAGACATGTACGGGGCTGAGTATAGCTTGCAATAATCAGATGTCTGAGACATGTACGGGGCTGAGTATAGCTTGCAATAAACAGACGTCTGAGACATGTGCGGGGCTGAGTATAGCTTGCAATAATCAGATGTCTGAGACATGTGCGGGGCTGAGTATAGCTTGCAATAAACAGATGTCTGAGACATGTGCGGGGCTGAGTATAGCTTGCAATAAACAGATGTCTGAGACATGTACGGGGCTGAGTATAGCTTGCAATAAACAGATGTCTGAGACATGTACGGGGCTGAGTATAGCTTGCAATAAACAGACGTCTGAGACATGTGCGGGGCTGAGTATAGCTTGCAATAAACAGAAGTCTGAGACATGTACGGGGCTGAGTATAGCTTGCAATAAACAGAAGTCTGAGACATGTACGGGGCTGAGTATAGCTTGCAATAATCAGACGTCTGAGACATGTACGGGGCTGAGTATAGCTTGCAATAAACAGACGTCTGAGACATGTGCGGGGCTGAGTATAGCTTGCAATAATCAGATGTCTGAGACATGTGCGGGGCTGAGTATAGCTTGCAATAAACAGATGTCTGAGACATGTGCGGGGCTGAGTATAGCTTGCAATAAACAGATGTCTGAGACATGTACGGGGCTGAGTATAGCTTGCAATAAACAGATGTCTGAGACATGTACGGGGCTGAGTATAGCTTGCAATAAACAGACGTCTGAGACATGTGCGGGGCTGAGTATAGCTTGCAATAAACAGACGTCTGAGACATGTGCGGGGCTGAGTATAGCTTGCAATAAACAGACGTCTGAGACATGTGCGGGGCTGAGTATAGCTTGCAATAAACAGACGTCTGAGACATGTGCGGGGCTGAGTATAGCTTGCAATAAACAGACGTCTGAGACATGTGCGGGCTGAGTATAGCTTGCAATAAACAGATGTCTGAGACATGTGCGGGGCTGAGTATAGCTTGCAATAAACAGATGTCTGAGACATGTGCGGGGCTGAGTATAGCTTGCAATAAACAGATGTCTGAGACATGTGCGGGGCTGAGTATAGCTTGCAATAAACAGACGTCTGAGACATGTGCGGGGCTGAGTATAGCTTGCAATAAACAGATGTCTGAGACATGTGCGGGGCTGAGTATAGCTTGCAATAAACAGATGTCTGAGACATGTGCGGGGCTGAGTATAGCTTGCAATAAACAGATGTCTGAGACATGTGCGGGGCTGAGTATAGCTTGCAATAAACAGATGTCTGAGACATGTGCGGGGCTGAGTATAGCTTGCAATAAACAGATGTCTGAGACATGTGCGGGGCTGAGTATAGCTTGCAATAAACAGATGTCTGAGACATTGTGCGGGGCTGAGTATAGCTTGCAATAAACAGACGTCTGAGACATGTACGGGGCTGAGTATAGCTTGCAATAATCAGACGTCTGAGACATGTGCGGGGCTGAGTATAGCTTGCAATAAACAGATGTCTGAAGACATGTACGGGGCTATGTAGTATTTGCAATAGACAGAAGTACCAGCATTATACAGAGTTGAACATTGCTATGAACGTATACTTAGAGCCAGCTAAAAGTAATCGATCTGCTTCTTTGCCAGTGTTTAAATATAAAAAGTAAAATTATGGCGTGGCAGATAATACTTTATGTGTGTGTGGTATTATGTATTGATATACTACACCAGCTGGAGATGAACTGAATTTTTTCTCGCTGTGTTTCTTTCTAAACATTTCCAAGAACATTCCATTCTGAAACTAGATTAGGTTAAGTACATGATTCAACTGGGTGGGAGAAAATCCTGCTGTTTCTGATACTTAATATCTTGCAGTTAATGTAATATGCTTCTGTTTATGTGTTTACCACTGAATATATCCCATTGACCGTTACATTACTAGTATGGTAACAGATCTTTTTCTACATAGATTCTTTTTCTTCTTCACTTTCTCACCATCTTCTTCTTTTCCACTTTCTCATCCTCTTCTTCTTATTCTTCTTCTGCCTGTGCTTCTATTTTTTTCTCCACCTCCTCTTCTTCTTCCTCCTCCTCTTCTTCATCTTCCTCTTCCCTTTCATCTATTTCTACTTCTCTCTCTCTCTCCTTCTCTACTTTAGTTTTCTTTGCTGCTTCTTTCTTTTTTATCCCGATTATTTTTAGGATGCAATCCTCAGAATTGACAGAATTTATAATTTTGACCACTATAGTTCTGTAGTTGACCCAGCCTGATCTCACTGGTGCTATACACGTGTCAGAATCTAGGAATTGCCTGGGAAGGAAGTGAAGGGAATGTCACCCCATCTCATTAAGTCATAGAGTAGAATATGTGAAGACCTAACCCGTTACACGCCTCTGGCAGCAACTATCATGTGACTACCATTAACCTTAATACTAATGCTGTTCCAACTTGCTTACTGATATCACTGTTTTTTATTTTGTCTCCTCTCCTTACATTTAGAATTTGTTGTCATCATTATCAAGTGCCCTGTTCATGCACCTAATCAGATCTTGGGCCTTGGTGTTCTGGATTTCTGTTGATGATGTTGCTCCATGTCACTATCCCAGTCCATTCAGCAGCATTTCTGTCAGCCCGCCCCTGCCTCTGCCTCTGCCTCCTACCGGTGAATACCTCTCTTCTCATGGCATGACCAAAGAACACGGTTTGTCTCCTTCTCATATATGCATATAATGTTCTCCTTTCATTAGCATTTTCCTGGCACTCGTTAGTTATTCTGGTAGTCCATGGTATTCGCAACATGTGTCTCAGAAACCATACCACCATTGCCTTTAAGCTCTTATAATTTGTTGCTATCCTTCCATGATTAACTGCCATACAGCTGAACAGGTTCTATATAACATTTCAGTACTATCTGTCTGATATTAATTGATAATGACTTTTCGCATAAGATACTTTTTCCGTTTCTGATATGCAGATCTCACTAAGCCTATTATGCTTTTAATCTGCATGACACATCTTCTATCTGATTGTATGATTACCCCTAGATACTGGATTTGTTGTTGACATTTCATTTCTTTTCTTTTTTTTAAATCTTTGTGTTGAAAAGTGCTTTTCTGTGTCAGTTGTTATGTGTTTGTTCTGCAGTGTTGGTAACATTGGTACATGTTGTGTCTATGACCGATTTCTGCTAGCATTCTTCCAACCAGTGATATTATTCTCCCTAAGCATTTGAAATGTTAAGTAGCTTTGGTAGTTAGTTTTGTATACTGATTTTACTTTGTTTCCTGCCTTGCGAAGATCACAACTTGATTTTGTCAGTGTTGTTGTCATATTTTATTCTTTTGCCACTAAGTTAAGGTTGGTTATCTACTATTATAATTCATTATTCTTTATTTTCTTTGAGGACTTTATCATCAGCAAAGACAGTCTTCTTTAGTTGTTTCACTCATTTAGTTTATGTAAACTCTGAATAAAATAAAGTTAGTTTACAGAACATTGCACTCAAGCTCAGTATGTTTTGGCTGCTTGTTATTTCTTGGCTAGTTTATGTTAAGTAATTTGCCATTGATTTTTTAAACGACCGACACTCATATCAGTGTACGAAAGCCAGCTCAACACAGTCTCCTTCCAAATAACCCCCAGCTTTGTTTTGAATCCGAGATTGTGAATTGCTGTCGTAACCACTTCACCTCAGTCCTGACTAGAAGGTGAATAACAAATGAGATAAAATATATCTCTGTGATATAGATTACACACATTCCTGTTGTATCAAACACATCCCTGTTGTATAAAACACATCCCTGTTGTATAGATAATCATCTGGTGTTTGCTGTCTCGAAAACTGTCATTTCATGTGTTGCCGTTTATTGCATAAGATGATTCAAGTAGATAACATTGTGTAACATTTGTTTACGTCTATATTCTTAGTTTTGTGATTCTCTTGTCATGCCAGAAAGATAGCATTCTAAACTGTTACATGTGTAAGCTGACTCTTATTCAACACGTGATGGATATGTACGCTAGGATTACTCTACATTCGGCAAACATATATAAACATATATTTTAGAATTCACTCTATTGTTGAGAGAGGATTATCCTGAGGTTCACAATATATTTTATAAATATATGTCCTAGGATTAACTCAAGACTAGATATCTATGCCCTGGGATTCACTTTACACTTGGGAGAGAGAGAGAGAGAGAGAGAGAGAGAGAGAGAGAGAGAGAGAGAGAGAGAGAGAGAGAGAGAGAGAGAGAGAGAGAGAGATGCCATAGGATTCACTTTACACTTAAGATATCTTTGCCCTGCGATTCACTTTACACTTGAAAGAGATATGCCCTGGGATTTACTTTGCCCTTGACAGATTTATGCCTTAGGATTCACTTTACATTTGAAAGCGATATGTCCCTGAATTCACACTACAGTTCACAGATCTATAACCTGTGATTCACTTTACACTTGAGAGCGATATGTCCCTGAATTCACTCTACAGTTCAGAGATCTATGCCTTGGGATTCACTTTACACATGAGAGAAATATGCCCTGGGATTCACTTTACACATGAGAGAAATATGCCCTGGGATTCACTTTACGCTTGAGATCTTTGTCCTTGAATTCAGTCTACACTTGATAAATATTTTGCGCTGGAATTTACTTGACACTTGATAACAATAAGTACTGGGGTTAACTCTACAGTTGATAGATGTTTGTGCTGGGACAATCAGAAACCTCTTGTCGTGCTTGCTTTTATCAGAGCTTGTATCACTAGAGATGTGTACTGGGATTCACTTTACATTGTGTAGATGTAGATGCTGCTAGTTATTCTACAGTCGATAGATGTTTGTTCTGGAATCCGATCCACACTTGCTTTAAGCATGCTGTGGGATTTAATGTACTGTGAGAGATCTATCTATGTTCTGTGATTCATTCTACACTTGAGATATCTGTTTGCTGGGATTCACTTAACTGTTGAGAGATCTTTGTACTGGGGTTCACTCCACACTTGACAACAGTTTTTTGCTGGGATTAACTTTATAGATATGTATATTGGAATTCACTTTACATTGAATAGATGTAGATGCTGATCAGTAGATATTTCTTCTATGATTTGTTCCACACTTGTTTTAAGCATGCGCTAGGATTTACTCTATACTTGATTGACTTGTGCACTGGGATTAATTCTACAATGGACATATTTACATCTTGGAATTCACTTGATAGACTTGTTAGCTGCGATTCATTCTTCAATCCTTAGATGTATGTAGCTAGGGTTCGGTCTGGTTGACTGGACCATGTTAGGGAATAGTGATTTTATTCATGATGAACAATTGTGATATGAAGATATCTACTTGGATGTTGCATGCCATGTGTCCTTGCCACAAGAGAAAGTCTGTGTATGAGGTTTCCAAGCAACAGGTGAGGTTGAGAGCAGCTGTTATCATTCAGTGCCTTTCTTTTGTTGTCATCTGTACAAATCTGAACAACACTCAACAGATCAAATAAATGTTATGGAACAAAACAAAAAAGCAGCGGCTGCAGCAAGATATAACAAAATTAATTGCAAACAATTAGGTATATTTAGCTCCTGCGAAAATAAGAGACATACTAAACACAGACACAGTGTACATACCTTACAAAAACTCCATCATACACAGGAGAAAACAAAGTGTGACTTATCCAGAATAGAAACAATCAATAAATATATAATAATGAAAAAATAAAATGAAAAATAAGTATTTTAGGACACAAAGGACGACCGACGTTTCGATTCTAAGAATCTTTGTCAAGGACAGGACAACACACAGGGATAAAAAATGAAAACACAAATAAAATAAACACAACTACTTGGTTCCCATGAGGGAATAGTGGTTCAAACCAGTTTAGGAAGGTGCTCTTTTGCCACAAAGTTTACATATAGTTAGGCTGCCAGAGTGCCAGATAGGATGTGTGTTGCCATAGATGTGTAAACAGTCAGATATTAATATATAGAGGTGTGTAAACAGTTAGGTATGAATATATAGAGGGAGGACAGTATAGTTATAAAAAGTGTAAACAGTTAGATATGAATATATAGAAGGAAGATAGCATGGTTATACAGTAGCGTCCACAACAGTATTAATTCCAGCTGGATGGAAGCATCCCAGAGAGTTTATTAATTGGCTTTCAATTTTAAGCTTAATGGAGCTGTTAGAGAAGCAAGGCTTCAATGCAGTGACACATACAAATAAATGTTAGTGAGAGTGATTAGATCTTGTTAAATGGGTTTTTTCATCACCATCCTGAGCCGTCTCATGGTTTGTAGGTCTGTATGTGTTGCATTGTTTAATGTTTTGTGATAAGGAACTTCAGTTGTCTTGTCCGGAAGAACATGACTCTTTACTCCACTCTGTCATTTGATATTTCCACAAAGTGGATGTTGTTTATGTTGCCCACTTGTTGAAGCTTTCCACATACATCTTTCTATGCCTCATTAGCCTAGTGTTTTCCTATTAATTCTGTTCTCTAAAACTAATTTCTCAATCTGCCTCTTCTGTTGATGTGTACTATAATAAATTGTATCAGTTCCTTATGGTTTTGAAGATTTCAATGTTTGATCTTGATATACTCTAAATTATAGTCCCAAACCACATTTCTACTGTCTCTAGTATCACATAATTTCCTTATTGATTGTCTAGCATTCATGTCCATTCACAACTTTTCAGTAAGTTGGTTTTTGTGCTTGTTGTGACAACGGAATATGTGTTACTATAGCTAGCTAGGATATATTTTGTTGTGTGCTAACTCCTGTAAACAAGGTAAATTTCTCTCAGTTTACACTATTGTTCTGTTTACCACTCCATTACTTTCACTGAGTTGCTCTATTTATCAGTCCATGAGTTTCACACATAGAGAGATGAAGTTGTAAACAAATTCAGCTTCAACATTGTGCTGACCAAATTCAAGAGTTCAGTTCGGATTATCATCATTGCACTCTGAACACTTTCATAAATACTCTGTTCTGATCTATTGTAAATGAGTCAGGGCAAAGTGACTAATTGTGCCCATTAGATGTTGATTGATGAACTTCCTTGTTCTACTCCTTCCTAGTTGCCGTAATCTTCAGTCTGGATGCTTGCATTTCGACTTGTTGTGTGTGTGTATGCTCACTCGCTTTGAACTTAAGCATAGTCCATACACACTACTACTAGTAGCACTGGACTTAATTTTGTGTTTGAATTAGCTTTCCCTACAACCAAGGCATTTCCTGGCATTCGTTTTAGACCCAGGTGGACCTGGCAGCTCAAGTTGATTTTTTTTTAAAAATCCACATTGAATAGATTTCAAACTCATGACCACCAGACCAACAGGCAAGCATGCATTTTATGTTCAGTAGTTTGCCATTGCTTTCTGAATGAGAAGTCAATGTTTAAAGTCCAATAGACTGGTGTTTGCCTTACCTCTCATGATTATTGGGCCAGCAGCTAGCATCTAGCCACTATTCTACAGAGGCTGCGGAGTGTGCAATCATGTTTAAGTTAAAACAAGACCATGTGATAATGTACACCCCATTGTAGAAGAGTATTGGCAGAAATATAGAAGCAAATAAAGAACACAGTGGTTCATGCTGTGGGTGTCACTGAAGAGGCCAGTAGTGTGATCTTCCAGCATGCACGCGTGTCTATCCTAGAGCCATTGATATGCTACTGTCTTGTTTCTCTGGGCTGGAATGTTCTGAATCGTTAAACACTAAGAACAGTGAAAGAGAATGTCCTCTGTGACACCCAGCTGAATAGTCAAGAGTAGCACTTCTCAATTATTTCAAGGGATTCTGTCTCCAGAGCTGCATTTGTTAACCCTTGCTGTTGCACAGCCTCTCCATGGAGGTGGTGTAGGTGGGAAGTAGCATATATTAAGGGCCAAATGTAAAGTTAGCCACTTTGGGAGGGAGGTCTCTGTATTTGAAGATCAAAGCCCAAAGGCAAAAACCGTATCTTTCACCTAAGAACTGGCCACTCCATATTACATCTATATCATCTCAAAGTATCTCACACAGATGAATGTCCTTGTGGAACTGGAGGTCAGAACCCTTAATATATTTCTGGGATATTTTCACATGGGCTCCTAGTAACAAAATCCCCCCTGGTCTCTGGGTAGTGAGATCGGACACCTGTGTGTATAGCTGAGCAAGTAAAAAATCCCTTGGCAATTGGAAATTGAAATAGAGTAGCCTAACGGCGCTGCCCGGGCAAAATTTCAAATTAAAAATCTACCCAAGTATTTCAGGAACCTCGTCGGTACTACGGAGTTCGTGCACTGAGTTAAGATTCTCCAGACTCTGGCTTGAGTTAGGAGTAGAACGGAGCATTTATGGGTTACACCTGTGTGCCGTGATGTTGATCCATCAACTAAACTAAACTAAAACTAAAGGAGAATGTCAAAGCTGTTTAAAATTGTAGGTGGAACACTACAGCCAAATATTTCAGTCATTGAAAAGTAGCTGAGAGAGAGAGAGAGAGAGAGAGAGAGAGAGAGAGAGAGAGAGAGAGAGAGAGAGAGAGAGAGAGAGAGAGAGAGAGAGAGAGAGAGAGAGAGAGAGAGAGAGAGAGAGAGTTGGGTGTGGGGATACAGGCCCATATACCTCACATAGCTATCAGATTTCAACTATTATTTTCCTGCTGCATGTCTTTATCTTTACTTTCCTGTCAGTTTTGCTGATTTCCTATTCAGACAATTATTGCCTGCACTCAGCATATGTACAGTTGGTGTCTGTGGGTATTGAACGCAGTTTTACAATCCTGACACACTGGGTTCGAAGACAGCTGCAAGTGATTGGGAGCTGATCGCTTTGTGTTGATTTTCACAATGATCAATGATATGTATGAGAGTCGGCCATTCAGAAAGCAGCGGCACACTACTGAACATAAAATTGCTTGGACAACTGTAAACAGCCAATAAATGCTGAGGTTGACTGTGATGTGCTGAAAAGGACATGCAAATTACCATAGCATCTGGATAGGCAATGTCAGCGCTTCGATTACAACCATGTTGGTATAACTACTTTATTCCATATTTTAGTTCCATAAAGTTCTTATAAACCATAATTATTCACATAATTATAATTATCAGCCAGTACAGTTTGTAATTTAAATTTGTTGCAGGATTCTGCCAGTGGGGAGATCAGCTCGGCTACAGAGCCCATCATTGTGCCTCAGGTAGCACAGAAGGCACAGTTGGATTCCACTAATGAAGAGGAGGAGCCAGCTCAGGATATTGAGATGCCTCCACCCATGGAAATTCAGGAACACTCTTTCAAGCCAGAGAGCAAGGAAGTGTCCACCGATGATGTTACAGCAAAATTGGTAAGTACAGAAGAATCATATTGGGGCTGAGGGAGATGTGTACATCTGATCATCACCATCATCATCACCATCATCATCATGTACCTTGCTAGCTGGCATGGGCGTTCATGTCTCTCCACAAATCTCAGTTGTTGGTGTTATGGGTTAACTCTGCTGATATCCCTCCATGCCACTGTTTCAGTCCATCCAGCATCATTTCTTTTGGTCTGCCTCTGCCTCCTCTCTCACCAATCTTTCCAGTCGTCACGAGGTTTTCCAGTGCCTCTCATTTCATTATATGACCAAAGAACTGTTTGTCTCTTTCTTATTGCTGTATATAATGTTCTACTTTCATTTGCCTCTTTCAGGCAATCATTGTTAGTTACTCTGGCAATCTAAGATATTTACAACATGTGTTTCAGGAACGCCATCTCCACTGCTTCCAAGCTTTTTTTAATTTGTTCATTCATGTTCCATGATTCATTGCCGTACAGCAAAACATGGTCTGTGTAATATTTCAGTACTATCTTTCTAGAGTTGAGTCAAGAACTGACATTACAACACTCAGGAAATTCCCATACTCTCTTCGTCCTCATCTTCAACAGCCAGTGAAGAGTCCCAATGCCCAATACTAATTATACCAGTGGCAGTCTGATTATGTGTCCGTCTAGTCTTCCCTTGGAGTTTCCACTTGATCCCAGAGAACCTTCACCATTATTAGCAGACACCTGTGTTATTAGATTAGGTTGACTTCATGGTTCAACTGCTTGTGGAGAAAATCCTGCTGTTTCTGATTCTTCTTCTTCTTCTTTTCTTCTTCTTCTTCTTCTTCTTCTTCTTCTTCTTCTTCTTCTTCTTCTTCTTCTTCTTCTTCTTCTTCTTCTTCTTTCGTTCGCTTGAAAAATGTCTATAACTGCAATGTTGTCTCTTGTATGAATCTAACAGTCTTTTTTTTTTAGTTCACTCAGCGGTCCATATAGTTTATCTTCCACTGTTGTCTCTCTCGGCCAGAAGGTTTGCCTAGATATGTTGTAGTCCCGGGAAGGTTAACCCGGTCAACAAATGCCCGCAGAAGTCGGATGTGTCGGCCTAACGGTGCAAGAACGCAGCTCTGCTGTAAACAGGCATAACGCAGTCACGTCCGGAAAAAAAATCCGGATGAACGAAGAAGAAGATATGTTGTAGTTTGGGCAGTCTTGGAGTATGTGCTCTGCTGTCTGCAACATGTTGCAATTAATCCTTTACCGGACAGACGTTTGTCTGTTTTGTAGCCCTGAACGGGCAAGAAGAATTTTGACGTTCGGTAAAACTTTAGGTTACGTTAGTAAAAATATCACATATAAGTTGTTAGTCAACAGATTTTAGTCAAATAAACAGCAAAATGAAGGGAAAAGCATGCAGAATATTTTACACATGTGAATGATGCCGCTATTCCACACATGAACACAAATATTTACAAAATACAACATATTTGTGATTGTCAGTCATCTATACAGCAATTTACAAACACATTTTCCAAATCATAATCACTTTCTTTAAAGTCTGACTCACGACTGCTAATGCAAAGTAACGCTGATCACTGATATCTAGCTCCAATTAATAGTCAACTTCGTGCCTTTCAATGTCACTTAAATTGAACCCAGTGAAATCTCCACTATCACTTGAAGAATCGTCAAAATCCATTTTGAAATACAAAGCGTAAAACCCACAAAAACTATTTTAAAAATCCGTTCAAATTCAAAGTAATTGCTTGCAAATGGCGGCCATGTTGTCAAGCTATCGGCGAAACCAAAAGTAGACAATCTGAAGTCTCGGAAAGTCGAGAGATCGCGTTTTTACAATGCATAATAGTCACGGGCGCGTTCTGACAGTTTGCCCGTTCTAGGGTAGAAACGTTCCCGGACGCTTCGCCCGCTAAAGGGTTAATGTAATCTTTTGTTTATGTGTTTACTACTGAGTATATCCCATTTAGCTTTACATTACTAATATGTTAACTGATCTTTTCTACAAAGATTCTTCTTTTTCTTCATCTTCTTCAAGCTCCTTTTTCTTTAATCTTCTAATGAAGCATGGACCCTTAGCCAACTCATCTCAAAGCTCACTGTATATTTGTTTATGACTGGTTGGAGTTTGCAGTTAAAAGTTTTCTCCAGGATGATCAATCTCACACGAACCCTCTTTTGTCACCTTTTCTGACATGCAAGGTTAGTTAGTGTTAATATTCTTTGCTTCCCCTATTGATACTGGTAACAACTGGATAATGTTTCATGACAGAATAACATGTATAATATTGTCATAAATTGAGGGGGCTTCAAACGTAACCCTTAAAATTGTGATAGGCATTACAATAACCATGCCATTGTCTTGTAACCTGTCAATATTGTTGTTAAGGATGTCAAGAGTGTTAAGCATGTGACATCACAGTTCAGCCGAACACGGTGATGTCATAAAGACAGTTTAAAGATGGCCGCCCCACTTTTGACATACACCAAAGAGGAGCAGCATTCTGTTACCCGTTTTTTGGTCAGTGAAGGGATGAAAGCTATAGAACTACATCAGCGAATGAAGGTCAAATATGGAGATACACGTCTGTCAGTCCAGCAAGTGTGTGAGTGGAGTAGGAAGTTTCAACACTTTCTGGTCCAATGAAGAGGTACAGCAAGTGGTGCATGAGTGGTTACACATGCGACCAGGAGAATTTTTTTCCTACAGGAATCCAAACACTTCATCGGCACTGGAGAACTTGCATTGAACTCAGTGGTGACTACATCAAAAAATGATACATTTGTTCTTTGCTTTTTCAGAATATATTCACATAAACCCACATTAATAAAAAACAATTGAGGTTTTCATTTGAAGCCACCTCGTATAGTGATACTTTTGTAGTGTACTTCAGTTTCTTGTCAATCACTGGGACAGGCAGAAAGATCAACTTTTGATTTGTATACTGGCTGGTGTGTCCTTTGATCTTCACTTCTGTTCTATACTTCTGTGGGTGCCATTACCTTGAGTTTATTTCTTCAGTTTCTTAGTCATTTACATCTGCACCTTTTTTTTAAAAATAATAATACTCCTTTACCATTCTTTATTGTAATATTGCATATCTTTTTCCAAAGGCTTCACAGTTATCCCTCAAGCCACAAGGTGATGCAACAACCTCAGTTGATTTGGCAAACCAGATTGAAAACATTGTTAAAAACAGAATTGTAAGTAACTTTGTTGTTTGTCATGGTAACATTGCTAACAATGGAATTGCATGTGCCTGCATGTTTTATTTCATTGATTGGCTGTTATAAGTGGGACGTGAGTGTTCATATTTTTTGTTGGTTGGTTGTGAGTCCTCTGGGAGTTTATGAGTTTTAACGGTGGGGGTCTCCGTGGCGAAGTGGTCAAGCCGTCTGCCATACACTCTGAAGGATTGTGGGTTTTATTACGGTCTTTCAGTTCATGAATGAATTTTTCTTGGAGACTCCTGGGGGGCCATCCCTGGAGCTACGAAGTTCATGCTTTTTGTGATGCTTTCTGCAGGATGTCCTGCAGAAGGAGACTATATATGGGATATAACCAAGTGCAATGAATTCGATCCTCTCGACTTTTAAGACTCCTAACTGATTCAGTGCCAAAGGATAATATATCTCCAAATGTGACCTCCCATTTGGGAAGAGGACGATATGTTGTCATACTAGGGTCATCGTGTTATTTGTTTTATTTCCCGGTATCGTTCGCAATTTTAATGCTCAGTTAAAGGAAATATACATTACAATACTTTTTCATTTGATTGTGCACCATGTTTTGTCCAAATCTACTTTTTGTTTGGCACTGAATCAGTTCATGCATTTCCCGTTGAGGTCGTCTGAGCCCTGAAAATGGCTCGGATCTTTCAGGGTGAAGTTGGTGTGGAAACTACTCTCCCCATCCAGTATCACAGTACAGGCTTCAGAGGGGTTTGTGTTGCAGACCTCTCCTTCATCTCTCCAAGTCCAGATATTAGCAGAGTTGGTCAGACTACAAATTAAACTTCAAATATGCATAAATGTGTATTTTTAATGACTGGCAGTATTTGAAAATATTGCCGGTCCAAGGTTTGTATTCACCCTCTGTAAAGTTCATGCATCATAATATGTAAATACAAAACTTGGACCGGCAGTATTTTCAAACACTGCACAGTCATTAAAAATACACCCAGTATTTTAGGATGTAACCAGGTCATGAGTTAGCAAAAGGCATTCAAGCTGGCTAAGATTTGATGTGGGTTGGTCACGTTTTGTCCCCAAGTTTGATCCATTTCAGTGTCAGCAGACTTCATCCCAATGCCCTGAGGGAACTTATTAGGTTTTAGTTGAACAAGAAATGTAATTTTACATTGCAGGACCTCTCCTCAGAAATGAATGGTCAGATGACAAAATCTGCAGATCAGGAGTTGAGCCAGATGGAAGGTCAGGGCACCAGAGGAAGATGAAGAAGATGACAAAGCTGGCAGTGATGATAAAGACCTTGAGGCAGAAAAAGCTAAACACCTCAAAAAGAGGCAGTAAGTTGAAATAGCACTTAATGTAAATTGCAGTTTTAACACCACTTTGTGATGAAATTTACTGCATATTTTGCAGTAATCTATAAAGCAAATACACAAATGAGGCAGTAAGTTGAAATAGCACTTAATGTAAATTGCAGTTTTAACACCACTTTGTGACGAAATTTATTGCATATTTTGCAGTAATCTATGAAGCATATACACAAACTTACCTGTATTTTAATTGTACTGTGAGTTAATTTTCTTTGAATGCATACAGCATTAATGTGCCCTTTCTTTGAGTGAATCCACATTGTTTTTCTCTAAGGTCTATGTACAATAAAGGTGCACATTGAATTCTCACAGCTGAAATACACAACACATAGTATTTCAGTTTTACTGATTCATTGTGTTGCTCTCATTTTACATGCATTTATTGCTGTTTGTGTCAGGTCTTTGTCAGATATGACTGAACTGCCATATGACAGTAGACGGTACTACCTGCTTTTTGTTAACGCCGAATGTTGGGCGGCGCTTACCAAATCCGAAGCACAATGTAACAAACTATCGTCCGTGAAGAAGGCAAGATGCCAATATAATGCACTTCAAGATATACAAATGAACCAACCAGCTTTATTTTCAGAAGGTTAAAAAGTGGTCACACAGGCCCGTCTAACATTCTGCCTATTTGATCTTTCTCCTTTCATGCATTATTTTATTCATACATCACATCACGTATGAGGCTAATCTTAGACAGCGGCAATAATAATAGTAAAATATGCATCATAAAAGCATGGGATATGTGCATAAATCATTACTAAATGACTCATTGATATTTATTATTGACATTGTCATTTTTATTAGCTATGGGATATATACCGTATCACAGATAGGAGACTGATTATTATACTAAGATTTTAATTATTATTTTTAAGTTGGGTTGTAGTCTGTACTGAGATAGTTGTTTAAAAATAGTCTCCGATTCGTTGTGCAAGATGGTTCCATAGCTGAGCTGCAGAATATGCTAAGCTTGTTTTGTATAAGTCTGGCCTATACGTGAAGTATGTCAGACAATAAATTATATAACTTATTACACTGTTTAAAAAAAAAAGAAACGCAACAAATGATTCATCACTCAACCAAACCCATCTCCAGTCATTCCCAACAGTCCATTAACAATGCTGATTCGCCCACTGCAGTTGGTTCTGGCGATGCTGGTCCGTAAGACCAGGACATCTGTAGGGTCTTCTAGCCCAAAGACCAGCGTCGTGCAGCCGGTTCCTGACCGTTTGATCTGAAATTCGACGAGCTCCTGGCATTGACTGGACTGTGGAGGACGCAGATGCAAATAGATTCCTAAGGTGACGTAGCCGTATGAAGCGGCCTTCGGCAGCATTTGTGATTCTGGGTCTTCCACTGCACGTCTGGTCTGCCACTGAACCAGTTTCTTGAAATCGCCTCCAAAGGCGACTGATGATGCTTCTAACCACATTAAATTCTCTGGCTACTACACTTTGTGACTGTCCAGCCTGTAAACGTTCAATGATGATGAGTCGTTGTTCTGTAGTGAGATGAGCCATACTTGCGCATTGAATTTTCAACTGAATTTATTCGAGGAGCGTCAATCTTTTATAGGCATTCAATAATATGGTCAGAGAGTTTTGTGTTCAGTAAGTTTCACGGGATTATCATGAACCTGTCATGAGTTATTGTCAAAAATGTTGTTTTGACCTTGACCTCTTTCATGACCTCACGAATCATGAGGTGAGTACAATTCAGGTAACCACGAGAAGTTAATGATCAGATGGACACAGTCGATAGGTTGACTGATGTCCAATCAGCAAATATCTTTTATAAAAGTAACACCAAAAATGTTGCGTTTCTTTTTTTTTAACAGTATATTTGTGTTCTCGATATTCAGATTTACGAGAAAACATTGCTTTAATTTGAAAGATATCATAGTAAAATGTGTATTTTCTTTCCCACTCTGTAACAGGTATGTGGTACAGGAGTTGTTTGATACCGAAAAGGACTACGTCAAGGACTTAGCCAGTATTGTAGAGGTAATTTTTTCCTTCTAGTTTCCTTCTTGTAGTATTCAGTAGCTCTAGAGTTTCCCCTTGATTTCCACACCAAAGAGACTGGTTGCCAGTCACCTTTAGCAGTCTTTTAGACTGCTAGAGGTAAGTGGCTAGCTTGTAGCATCTTGGCTAAATAGCAGGAAATACTCCAAGTTATCCATTTATCCAGATGGATACTTGGTCTCCAGAGTTGAGTTAACCACATCGTGTACATCCTATTTAGATTGCTAGGGTAGGTGCCATGTAGTATTGCGGCTACCAGCAGGACATACTCCAAGTTATCCATTTATCCTGATGGATATTTGATCTTCTGGGCTGCATTAACCATATCATGTACATCTTCAACAGTGTGGAGGGACAATTGGGACTTTCTTCAAGACAAAGACCAGATTGGCATTTCTGTCTCTCCAGAACTTTTTAGAGGGCAGTCACATTATTTGGATGTGAAAAATGGACAGTGAATAAATGTGATAAAAAGTGTATAGAGACATTTGAGTTGTAGTGCATATGAAAAAATGACAAGAACCAGCTGGATTAAGAAATGAGCAAGTTCAGAAAAATATAACAAAACAAAGGTGAAGGCTTTCATGGCCTGGTCATATTCTAAGGGGATTGATATAATACTAAATAAAGCACAAGAAAGAAGACAATATTGGGTAACAGAGAAAGAGGTAGACTAAAGACAATATTTATAAAACAAACATACAAAGATATATCAATGCAGATGTATTTGGAATTAAGGGAGAGCACAAGACAGGCAACTATAGGATGGAGTGATCAGCAAGCTTTATGACAATGAACAAGCATTTGAAATGTCAAATTGAAGCCCTAGAGATGTGGATATACAGAAGATGAGTAGGTCACATTTCATGAAAACAAAATCAATCAAATTTGGTTGTAGAGAAGCTGGGTATGAAAATAAAGTTGATGAAAGAAATGGAGTAAAATATTTTGGTCATATTAAAAGACAGGGATGCAGAAGTGTTTCCAAGACACCAGGGCCAGGTTTTATACTGGCCAAGATCTACTAACACGTCCTAGTCGTGCGTCCTGGACAACAGGTCCCTTCGGGGTCCTGGCTAATGCAGTAGGATCACTGATTCTTCTGAAGTCGGAGAGTATCTGCCTGCACGGTGAGGAACCACCAGTCTGCACACCAATAAGCCAGACATGGGACAACAGATAATCATGCAAACCTCAGTCCGGTATGACATCAAACTGATGTTGGACGACAGGATGTTTTTATCCGACATACAGGACTTCACGCTGGAGTTCACAGCCAGCAAACGCAAGCAAGCAGTAAGCAATATTAAAAGATATATCATTCTTGTTAAAAACCATACTAGAGAGAAGACTTGAATAAACAAGAGGTAGACAGCGATTCAAATGATCGGATAACATCAAGAGATGGGCAAACAGCAGTATGGCTTTAGTGTAACAAGGATGACAATCAGAGAGCATTGGAGATCGATTACAGACAACCTTCATTTGACTGATTGATTAATTCATTGGCTAAGAGTTTTCATTGTGTCTAACTGTTCATTTGTTTGTATGTTTTAATCTGTGTTTCTGTGGCTGGTTCACAGGGATACATGGCATACATGAGAGATAACCCTCTCCCAGATGAGATGGAGGGAAAGGATAAAATTGTCTTTGGCAACATTCATCAGATTTATGACTGGCATAAAGAGTAAGTAGGCTGAGGTTGTGAGCAGTTGGTGTATTTTCATATCTAGATATGTTTTCTTGCAGATGTACAAGATAGTATATGTCATTGCTGTATTGTTTCAGCAAGTTTTAACTTTAAATATTTGATTTGAGTATAGTCATTAACTTTCTTTGGGTGATTTTGGAGAATGAAGAAGCTTAGGAAAAATACTAGTGATTATGTGTATTATAGTCAGGTCTTAGTCAGATATAGCTGGGCTTCCGTACGACAGTAGACGGTACCACCTGCTTTCTGTTAGCGCCGAATGTTGGGTGATGATCACCAAACCCTATACACCACATTGTGCCAACGGCTTCGAGCGGAGAAGCACAATTGGGAGGGTACAAGCCTTACTCTAGTGTAAGGAAATGCAGCCTAAAGACGAAATGTCATGGCAGGGCAGACCAGGCCCTAAGCCTTGATTGGCAGCTAGTCTAGGATGGAAGCTCCGACAGATGGACAGTTAGAGTATTGCTTTGCTGATCCATCAGCTTCTGCAGCTTGTCTTGTTTCAGACGTATTGATGCTACCTTTCCTCATGAAGAGAGAGGGATCATGCTGCATGGGCAACACATGGTCTCTAAATTTAACCCAGGCTGTGTGTTATGGAGAGAAAGGTGCTGTAGGGAGTGACCGGAAGATCTGGCCGACACTCAAAATTCAGAGGAAAGACCAGATGGACATATAATCAGACAGCTACTTCTGCCATTAGTACTGGGGCTCTTCACTGGCTGTTGCAGATGAAGATGGAACACATATGGGAATGTCCAACAAAGTGTTGTGATGTTGGTTCTTGACTCAACTCATGTGCTTCATATGGATATGTTGTATTATATTCTGCTATTTCTAAAGTATACAGTTAGTTAGTTGCACTATCCTTTACAAGACATTGCAGTCAACCCCAGCATATTTGGCTGTTTAGTGATCTCTTGGCAAGTTTACATTCATGTAGTTTGCCATTGCTTTCTGGATGACCAGTACCATGCCATTTCATAAAAAATCAACACAAGGTGGTTTGCTGCCAGATCGCCTGCATCTGTGTTTCGACTACAGTATGTGGAATTACGAACTGCATCCGTAACCTCTTCGCCATGGAGCCGACTCATACAGTATATAATCCTGTTATTTCCTATTTTATATTTACGGCTTCCCAATAAGTGACTTGAAATTAGCAATATTCTACTTGACAAGTAACACCAGCAAACAAATCAAGTAAATATTCTGAGAAGATGGCATCTTTTCAGTGGCAACACCTGGACGTGAGTCATACATTATTTTGCAATCACTACAACAGATGATCAAGACTTTTTAACTTTCAATGCTACAGAAACATTCTTAGAATACCATGGATAAAAAGAAACAACACGATGTGAAGTTAAGAAAACTGGCTCATGTCCAGCAGCAGGTCAGCTAGAATATTCCATGAACAAACATGTTTTTGTGTCCTGTATCCACAGAACCATGCTTGCTGAATTAGAAAGATGTTTAACGAATCCAGAAAGAGTGGGATCTATATTTATTCGATATGTAAGTGCCAAACTGCAGACTTGTGATTTTCTAGTGTAAATCTGTCCTAATGAACTGGTTTTATGTTTATATGAAATAGTAGTGGTCAGCATGGCTGAATGGATAAGAGTGCTTGTTTTTAAACATCCTATGTGTCAATGTAAAGTAGCGGGTTCAACCCCTATACCGATTGGTTGGACTAAAATGTTGACTTGTCGTCCTTGACTTGGGGATGTAAATTACAAGTACCTCTGAAGGCAGAGTGGGTTCATCTGATGGTGAGGGACACTAGTAATAGGGAGTCCAGCGCACTAAAAGTAGTAGTAGCAGATGTATGGACTACAGCTTGGGTTCAAAGCAAGCAAACAAAAAACAAAAAAAAACCAATTTAAAAAACCACAACAATGAATTAGTTTGTTTTTCAGATGCACATGAGTTTAAGGGAGTTTTGAAAACATTGGATACTACGTGGGTGCTAAAAGGAGGATGAGAACATATTAAAGAAATAACTAATGCACCGATTGTATTTGTTTAAACAAAATATTGACAACTGCAGGCCTCTGTTACTAGAATGATTAACATCATAGAAAGCTGAAACATTTCCACAAATATAAATATTCCTTTTCTGAAAGATTACATGCAGCTTGTCCTTCTGTGTGAATATGAATATTGGGCAAGGAATGAAATGGTTCAATAACGGCGAATCAAGAAGTGAGGTGATGACACTGGATAGGATACACATTGAGAAAGCCAGATAATAGTATAATAGAAAGTTCTTGATCTGGAACCTACAGGGCACATTAAATACGAGGGTAATTTAATAAGTCACAAATGGCTGTAGAAAAATAACTAAATATAATAACAACTTGAAACCAGTTTATTTTTATACATACATTGTCCCTTTATTTCTCAACATAATTTCCACCAACATTGATGCACTTATCCCATCGTTTTATCAGTTCTCCCAAACCGGCTGCGTAGAACTGCGTGCTCTGTTTTCTAAACCACGTTTTCACTTCACATTCAACTTCGGCGTCATTCGCGAAATGTCTCCCGCCAAGGTGGGTTTTCAGTGGACTTAGCCCCTAGCGATTTCCAGTAAAGTGGTGCATAGTTGGGTAGAAAAAGTTACGAGGGCGAGTCAATAAGTCACACAGTTCTGTGGGATGGCAGGTAAATGAAAACAGGGCACACAGATTTATGCAGTCAGTTTGGGAGAACTGATAGAAATATGGGATAAGTGCATCAATGTTGGTGGAAATTATGTTGAGAAATAAAAGGACAATGTATGTATACAAATAAACTGGTTTCAAGTTGTTATCATATCTAGTTATTTTTCAACAATCATTTGTGACTTACTTATTGACTTACCCTCGTAGAAGGAACCCCAAAAACACATGGAGAAGAGTATTAGAAACAGAGATGACTAATACAGGGAAGACATGGGTAGAGCTGCAGGAGATAGCAAAAGATAAGACGCCTCGAGTGAGTTGGTTGAGGGCCAAACTGCTGGGGGGGGGGGGGGGGGGGGGGGGTGTGTAAAGGGCAAAAGTGAGAGAATGAGATGGTGAAGAAACTGGAGGCAATTGAGGTGTGGTCTTCATGAAGAATGGTGAAAATATTGTGGACGGTGAAGTAATACAAAGTATTGGCAGTTCAGGTGTAAAAGATTACTCATCAGAACCACCAGGAAAAGACAAATGAAATTGAAGGGGCATCCCAACAGAAAGGGTTCTTATTTATCTTTTCACTAGCTGACCCGGCCCGGCTTCGCCCAGTCCCTGGCGGGGATCTATCTATCTATCTATCTATCTATCTATCTGTCTGTCTGTCTGTCTGACCCGGCCCGGCTTTGCCCAGCTCCTGGTGGGGAGCATCTCATTTAAATCATATAAGTAGTCATATAAGTTCCCGTTCCCGACTATATGTATGTCTGTCTATCTATCTGTCTGTCTGTCTGACCCGGCCCGGCTTCGCCCAACCCCTGGCGGGGAGCATCTCATTTAATTCATATTCTGCCCCTGCTCCCGTTCCCATTCCCAAAGCGGGGAGCGTCTCATTTAATTCATATTCGGCCCCTGCTCCCGTTCCCGTTCCCAAAAAAGACGACACGGCCCGGCTTTGCCCAGCTCCTGGCGGGGAGCGTCTCATTTAATTCATAATCGGCCCCTGCTCCCGTTCCCATTCCCAAAGCGGGGAGTATCTCATTTAATTCATATTTATTGGTTGCAGTTAGAACAACCTTAGATAAACGAAGACCAACTTACAAAAAGCATTAGAAAGAGCACTTGAAAGAGCTTTACATCTTCCCCCAACAATTAACTTGGGTAAATGGAATGGCGACAGCAGCAGCAGAAGAAGACAAATGAGGAAGAGGGAGGAGGAGGAGGGATTAGAAGGAGAGAGGGGGAGGAGGAGGGAGAGGAAGAGGAGGAGGAGGGAGGAGGATGAGGGGGAGGGGGGATGAGGGAGGAAGAAAAGAGGAGAAGGGAGGAGGAGTGATTAGGAGGAGGAGGAAGAGGGTAGGAGGAGGGGAGGAGGATTATAACTATATGCCTGTAGATAACTGCAGCGAAAAGGTCCACCTATTTGAGAAATATGCAACAATTTTGCATATATAGCAATGCTATTAGAAGTTATGTCCCCTCGCTATATATACATTATAATGTAAATTAAAATATTAAATAATATTAAGTAAATAACTGTTTTTACACTAACAAACTATGACAGTTGGCAGCACGGGAATGAGAGGAAGACGTGTAGAAAATTTAATCTCAATCGGATGGACCGTTCGTGAACGCATAAAGGATATACATACAGACATACATTCTTTTTTATATATAAGATTAGAGCAGTGGTTCTCAACCGGTGGGGAATTAACCCTAAGGGGGGAATTTTAGGGTTTCCAGGGGGGAATTAAGATTGTTTCAATATCGTGTTAATACAAGAACCGACATTGTTTTCCCTTCCATATTGTACCGCGCCCTTCTGAAATTCATTTTATAACGTAAGTATACCAGCAAATCATGTTTTATGTATACATCTAGACTTGTTCTAGTATGTATTATTAAATTTAGCTTCCATTTTTACGTATACTGTGTAGGGGTGGGGGAAGGGGGGATTTATAGGGGGGGGGGGGGGGGGGGGATGACATTCTGAACATATGGTGAAGGGGTGCATGGGCCAAAAAAGGTTGAGAACCACTGCATTAAAGCATTCAAATGCTGGAGTTAAGCTTGGAAAGTGTTTTCCATACTGCGGAATAAAAGTCACTTGCTATGCAGTGACAGAGATTAAGAGCAAAATAGTTCTAGCAGATGTTACAAGTTTAGAAGATCAAAAGTATCCTATGTAAGGCTTTGCTTTATTTGAATGTCAGAAGGAGAGCATTGATATGTTATATCTTTAAAAAAGTATCATTTAACCTGTTATATCTAACCTTCTTGGAATGTGTATGAACAAATTAGGAAAAGCTTGGAGGCAGCGGAAATATGGTTTCTGAGACGTATGTTGTAAATACCATGGATGCCTGAGTAACTAACAATGATTGTCTAGAAGAAGATAATGATACGAGAACTATAAGAAAGAGACAAATAGTGTTGTTTGCTCGTGATAACTGGCGTGATCAGCCATAGAAGGGGCGGGGCAAGAGAAATGATGCTTGATGATCTAAAACAGTGGCATAGAGAAATGTCATTAATAGAACACCAAGGAACAAGATCTGTGGAGAGACATGAGCAACTACATCACTTTGCAAGGCACATAATGATGATGATGATGCCAAGTAGATGCCATGTTGTACAGGTTAGGATTTATTTTTAAATCCCGGAGCTTTACCAAGGATCAGAGGCATGTCCCATGATATCTGAGGCTGACATTCTTACTCCTCAACCACTGGCTCATTATCATCATCATCTATCATCGTCATAATCCAGCATCATCCATCATCATCATAATCCAGCATCATCAATCATCATCATCGATTATTATCCATCGTTATCATCCATTATCATCATCCATCATCATCATCCATCATCATCATCCATCATCCATTATCATCATCCATCATCACCATCATTCATCATCATCCATCATCATCATCATCCATCATCATGGTGTGCCCTTTCTAATGTTGTCCAATTCTGTCTTGTAACAGGACGAGGTAAGCAAAGAGGGACAGAAAAGATATTTAGTGGAAACAGGTGACCAACAAATGATAAATTAAACAACATAAACTTCATGTGGTCAGTATGGCCGAATGGATAAAAGTGCTCAGTCATAAACATCCTGTGTGCTGATGCTGAGGTAGGGGGTTCATCTCCTACACTTTTCAGTTGGGCTACAATGTTGACTTCTTGTCCTTGACTTGGGGACGTAAATTACAAGTACCTCTGAAGTCAGAGCAGTTTTGCTTGATGGCGAGGATTACTGGTAATAGGGAAAGCTAATCCACATGCAAAATTCAGTCCAGTGCTACTAGAAGTAGCGTGTATGGACTACGCTCGACTTCAATTAAAGCGAGCGCCCAGAAAAAACATTAAAATATCAAACAAGAGTATGGAAGGTCGTGAGCACAAATCCAGACCAGGCACCTGAAAAAGAAACAACAAAAATATTCACCACATTTTTAATATCAAAACTACAAAAAAGGTAAACAGGTTCATAATATATAATTGTAATATACGTCCTTCTTGTTTGCACAGGAGCGGAGATTGTACATGTATGTAAGATACTGTGAGAACAAACCCAAGTCTGAATATATTGTATCCGAGTTCCTCGACACTTTCTTTGAGGTATGTTTTCATTGCTTGTTGATTGATTCTTTGATTATCATTGTTTTCTTTAGCCATGTCACTGTTTGGTGCTGCTGATATAGAAGTGTGCTGGAGCAAATAAAGCAGGCACGAAGATCACTTCAATAAACCTGAAAAATTGCTTGCCAAAGTCATATGTACTGAGCCACAGGATTGAGGAAACTGTGCAATGCATCTCACTTAATGATAACATCACTAATTACACACAAGCTCTGTAGAAATGACAACAGGCTAAAGCTTACTGCTACTTTCATAGGTCAGCATTTCCGCATGGATAAGGACGCATGTTCTTAAACATCCGGTGTGCTGATACCGAGGTAATTGGTTCAGCCCCTACACCGGACAGCTGGACTAAAATGTTGACCTATCATCCTTGACTTGGGGACATAAATTACAAGTACCTCTGAAGTCGGAGTGGGTTCGTCTGATGGCAAGGGACACTGTTAATAGTGAAAGCTAATCCACATGCAAAATTCAGTCCATTATTACTAGAAGTAGTGTATATGGACTACGCTTGAGTTCAAAGCGAGTGATCGCAAAAAATTAAATAAATTTAAAAAACTGCTGCTTTCTTTGGATGTATTTAAATTGGCATCTTAATGATTAGGAAGAGGTTGAAGATTGCTGGTATTATTCCTCTTTCCCTTCCCCACACTCTCCTTCCCTCCACTCTCACTCTCTTTCCCTTCCCTATTACTCTCTCTCTCTCTCTCTCTTTTTCACTTTCTCTCTCTCCCTCCTTCTCTCTCCCTCCTCTCTCTCTCTCCCTCTCTCTCTCTCTCTCTCTCTCTCTCTCTCTCTCTCTCTCTCTCTCTCTCTCTCCCCCCCCCTTCATCAACTCCCAATCTACCATTTTTTTTCCTCATATACTGTTTGCCATTGTGTTTGTTGGCTAAAGTGCTGGTTTATCCCATTTAACTTATTGATTCGTGATGCATAATTACACATGCACATGAATAATTAATGGTTGGAGTTGAATATTACATCTGGCACACAGTGGAAACTGCAACGGTTGAGTCAACTCCATTTAACATTGCAGTGTGACTGCCATAGATAAATACATCACAGAGCTGATGGTTATATAACAGAGCATTTAATACATGCATGGCTTATCTGGGGTTAGTTGTATAATAAGTATCTACAAGGCATTTTATAAATGTGTGACTCATCCTATGGTTAGTTGTCTAATATATATCTACAGAGCATTTCATAAATAGTTGACTTATCTGTTGGTTAGTTATGTAATAAATATTTACAGGGCATTTGTTATAAACACGTTTATTTTAAACGCATCACTTATATGATGAGTAGTTATGTAATAAACATCTACAGGACATTTGTAGGAAGAGCAACTGGAAGAAGTACAATAAGAAAACAACAGGAAGAATGTTTGGGATTCATTAATTGGGGCTGTGGCTGAGAGGTTGCAGCATTTACCTCTGACTCAGAAGGTGCCAGGTTTGATCTGGGCAAAGGACTGGGAATTGATCCACCTTGGTGTCTAGCCGCAGCAAAACAATGAACAGGTTCATAACAAAGAGTCTGGGAGAACAGGAAGCTTACTGCCAAAACAAAAGTCCTGGTCAATCCAGCATGTGTCCTTAGTACTCATGAGGAATTATGGCAGTGAAGCCTGGTTAACTTACTCACACCAAGAGAAATGTTTAAACAGCTTTTATATGCGGTGTCTACGAAGAATACTTGGCATTAAGTGACAAAACAAAATCACAAATACTGAAGTATTAGAAAGATCAAGTTTTGTGGCAGTTTGCTCCATTCTCAGGCTTTGTAGACTTAGATGGATAGAACACATTAGGAGGTTGGGTGAGGGTAGAATACCAAAGGACATATTTTTGGTGAATTACAGATGGGATCGATCTCTACATGGTACAAAGATGTGTGTAAGCGAGACATGATTGATACAGGCATTGATATTGCACCTTGGGAGCAAGTCTCCATTGCATGGAGGGCAAAGATCAGAGCTGGAATAAAGACAAAGGAGAAAATGAATACAGATAGGTCACACAACGAGCATGTGTGACATAAGATGGTGTGTAAAGGTGGAAATTACCATGTGTTCACATGCATCCATTGTGGACAAACATTTACCACGCAAATTTATCTGATCAGTCACATTTACTACCGCCTTGGGTTGTAGTTATTATGCCTTTTTTAAGCACAATATAACTCAAGACAGCAAGGTGCCAATGTGGTATCTAATGATATCACACATTTCCCTCTGATCTTTTGAGTAGTGAGATGAGATCGGAGGTCTCATGTACACATTGATATTCCAATGGCATTTGGAAATCTTTTGAGTAGTGAGATGAGACAGGAGGTCTCATGTGCACATTAATATTCCAATGGCATTTGGAAATCACAAAGAATGGGCTGTAAGGTCAAACCGCCCTGGCAGAATTGTTAGTAAAGAAAATCTACCAATAGGTAGAGTCCTTGAATTAGTTACATCAGTGCTTGACACACTGTTCTTGATCCTCATTTTGATCATCCCTTTACATTACTGTTCTTTGCAAACTTGCTTCTTGTCCTTTTTATACAGAATTTCCTTTATGGTCTTGTCAGCTGCATTGTCTTGATTAACCCATTTGTTCACCAAGAAATTTGGTCTTGTGTTAAAAAGTGTGTACGAACATATTATTATTGTCTTTAGTCATTCTGTATATTACAACTCATCATTTATGACAAGTTTTATGGACAGAAAGAAAGTGTAACACAGCAAGAGATGATTCTTGACAGCACTTTCACCATCGCATGAAAAAATGTTGGCATACGAATTATGCTTGTTCCGTGGCGATGGGGGTACGGACGCAGTTCCTAATCCCATAAATCTGCATTCAGAACACAGCTGCAGAAAATTTGGCAGCAGACCATCTTGCATTGTTTTTTTATGAAATGGTATGGATGCCGGTCGTTCAGAAAGCAATCGCAAACTACTGAACGTAAACTTGCCAAGAGATCGCAACAGAAAAAAAAATGCTGGTGTTGTCTGTGATGTCCTGAAAGGGATATGCAACTAACACACACGAATGATACATTCTGTTGGAGATAGAGAGATGTGGAGAAACAAGATTGCCCATGCCAATCTGTAAAGCTCTTAATGAGGATGATACTTTTAATGGCTGCATACTGTTATTTTCTGCATGAAAACTGACATGTTTTAGACATGTAGGAAAAGATTTCTTAGTGTAATTGTTTGATATAGAATACATTATTGTGCTTGTTATCTTGTAGTTAGAGAACGTGTATACTCAGACACACGCATATGCTGATGAACAGACAGAGAGAAAACAAGAGAAAATTAATGTATATTGGCATGAATTGTTATTTCATTTGCAGGAGGTGCGACAAAAATTGGGTCATCGACTCATGTTGCCAGACTTGTTGATAAAGCCAGTTCAAAGAATTATGCGTTATCAGCTATTGCTCAAAGTACGTATTTGTATATTTTGCTTGTGTTACTTATTTCATGTTCAGATGTGGATATATCATGTTGTATGTAGGTGCACGTAACCTCTGTTGAGTATTCCAGTTTTCTGTTTCCCTACAATGGTTCTTTCTTTCACCTGGTGGGCTTAGTTGTGTTCTTTCTCTCTCTCTCTCTTTCTCTGCCTCTCTCTCTCTCTCTCTCTCTCTCTCTCTCTCTCTCTCTCTCTCTCTCTCTCTCTCCCTCTCTGTCTGTGTGTGTGAGAGAGAGAGAGAGAGTTCTGGTCCCCTTTACTACTAAAAGGCTACATGGTTTTATTCCTCTAATATATAATCCCATTTATCCACATGAGCAAACGCAGTGGCACGAGAATCGGTATCAGCTCTCACTGCGCCCGTTACTTACGGGATATGTGAGCCGGCCGCTCAGAAAGCAATTGCAAACTACTGAGCGTAATCTTGCCAAGAAATCAACAACAGCGGTAAAATGCTGGTTTTGACAGTGATGTCCTGTAATAGGATATGCAAAGAAAAAATATATATATATATATATTACATGCACAATGTTGATATGCAAAACTGAGACAAAGGTGTCACGTTTCGGAGGAATGAATGCCGAACATCCACAATACTGCGAAGGTGTGCTGCTACTGAGACATATAATTTAATTAATATAACTGTGCTGAAGATTTGATAATGCCATAATTCTTGTCCTGAAGCTAATCAGTGACAAGAACTGGTTAAAAACATAATACATCTAGCTTACTTAGCAATGGACTAGGTTGATGTGAAGTCTTAGGTTTTCACATATACTTCCCTTCTTCGCCACTTTTTTCCTTCTGAAAAGTTCTGAAAATTTTCTAGTGCCAATTTTATGAGGCTGTGTCAAGCCTATACCCATGCTGGCCAGAAAGGATCGAACTGTTGAGGATTAAACACAGACCACTCTCTTGGCAGGAAAGCACACTAACCACTTAGCCACCCCTTGTACTAGATAAGAAGATGTTAAACATTCTGATAAGACCTTGATTCTCATACAAAAGATTTCTGTAACAGGACATAGTGAGACATTGATTCTCATACTAAACATTTCTGTAACAGGAGATAGGAAAATCTTCATTCTTATACTAAAACCTTTCTGTAACAGGACATAGTAAGACCTTGATTCTTATACTAAAACTTTCTGTAACAGGACATAGTAAGGCCTTCATTCCCATGCTAAAACCTTTCTGTAACAGGACATAGTAAGACCTTGATTCTCTTACTAAACCTTTTTGTTAGAGGACATAGTAAGACTTTGATTCTCATACTAAACTGTTCTGTAACAGGACATAGTAAGACCTTGATTCTCATACTAAACCTTTTTGTTAGAGGACATAGTAAGACCTTGATTCTCATACTAAACTGTTCTGTAACAGGACATAGTAAGACCTTGATTCTCATATTGAAACTTTTCTGTAACAGGACATAGTAAAACCTTGATTCTCAGGCTAAAACCTTTCTGTAACAGGACATAGTAAGACCTTCATTCTCATGCTACAACCTTTTTGTAACAGAACATAGTAAGACCTCTATTCTCATACTAAACCTTTCTGTAACAGGACATAGTATGACCTCGATTCTCATACTAAACCTTCCTGTAACAGGACATAGTAAGGCCTCGATTCTCTTACTAAACCTTTCTGTAACAGGACATAGTAAGGCCTCGATTCTCTTACTAAACCTTTCTGTAACAGGACATGGTAAGACATTTATTCTCATACTAAACCTTTCTGTAACAGGACATAGTATGACCTTGATTCTCTTACTAAACCTTTCTGTAACAGGACATGGTAAGACATTTAGTCTCATACTAAACCTTTCTGTAACAGGACATAGTAAGACATTTATTCTCACGCTAAAATCTTTCTGTAACAGGACATAGTAAGACATTTATTCTCACACTAAAATCTTTCTGTAACAGGACATAGTTAAGTATACAGAAAAGGCTGAAGAAGATTCATCAGAGCTGAGAAAGGCACTTCGAGTAATGTGTGTAGTACCAAAAGCAGCAAATGACATGATGCAAGTAGGAAGGCTACAAGGTTTTGATGTAAGTTGACATTATTATTTTGTTGAGCATTTGTAACCATTTTCTTTATGACATTTGTCTTAACTCGACCAGTTAATGTGTTTTGGCAGGTACAGAAATATTCTTGGTCAAATATGCCACCTTTTTGCCTTATGAATATGTGCATTTTGTCCATGTGATTCATTGTACTTCTTGTTCTCATGATCATTGTGCTATTTCCATTATAAAATTCTTGTGCTTTATTTTTTTTTTTTCTAGTGAGTCAAGAACTTGTTTTTTTTTTCTTGTTAGCTAGTTAGTTAGTCGCGGTTCCAACTTCACAGCAAAGGGTCGCCCCATTATGCTACATTCCTGTACCAGTGAATATCACACAAAATGCTCCTCACTGTCACATGTGAAAAGTGGAAAAGGCAGGAGCCACGACAAACCAACAGCCTACACAGGTATACATGCATAAGGCCGCTGCCAGAATGCCAACACAAAATTCTGCCATGAAAAATAAAGTTCATCATCGATGGAAGCAGCAGTCACTAGAAAACCAGCAGCCATACATTACTGCATAAGGCAAACCCAGTTAGTTCAGCAACCGGCCAGCTGCCATTTTTCTGAACATGCAGTTCATGATACAAACAACCCACATTAATTAAATCCACAGCTCACAGTATCGCTCCACACACTTAACTTAGTAGCTGGGTGACTTAGTACCAGTCCAACATGAGGAAAATGCGTAAGCAAACCATAGCCCCAAGCATAAACACTCCAGAGGCCTTAACAGCTCAACTGCCTATCCTCCATGTTGGACTGGAAGCAAACAAGAGGAAGCAAACAGATAAACCTGGATGACTTTACCAAAAAGTATGAGGACAAAAATGGGGGGGGGGGGGGGGGGCTTTGAATTGATAATACAATTACCAGATGCTGGTTGGTTATGATGTGTTTACCAGATTGCACACTGACAACTAAAATATCCTACATGAGGTTCCTCAGCATTTTAGAAGAAACATTCAGCGCTGAGGCAAACTCAAGTGTCTTATAGCGTCTGGAATGTCATCTATTTATAATATTGTATATGGACTATGTATATTTACTGCGGCCACGTGCTGATGTAGGTCATGGAACATTACACAGTCGCTAAGGAAGAAAATCTTGACTTTTTCTTTTTTTTCTAGTCACCCGCTTTGAACTCAAGCGTAGTCCATGCACATGCTTCTACTTCTAGTACACTGGACTAATTTTTGTGTGTGGATTAGTTTTCCCTATGTCATCAGGTAAACCCACACCGACTTCTGAGGTACTTATATCCCCAATTTACATCCCCAAGTCAAGAAACGAAAAGTCAACATTTTAGTCCAACTGACCGGTGTAGGGGTTGAACCCCTTACCTTGGCATCAGAACACCAGATGTTTTGCCCATGTTGACCTCATCTCTTGGCTTTTGAACTGGAATATTACAGAAAGGTTCCTTAGAGTTCGTGGACCAGGAGGAAGAAAGGTCATGATGTTCTGAGGGATCTGGGCATCAGGAGAAGCTGACTCACAGATGGGCATATTGAAGGGAATGGCCACAGAGGATGTGGTTCCTGAGGTGAGACGGAAGTTGAGTGACATGAAGATGGACACAGGATATTGAGAACACCTTGGGCATGAAAGTGCATGAGGCAGAGGAGTTGACCAAGGATTGAGAGTCTTTTTGGCAGGCCATGATGAGAGCAATGTTCAGCAAAGAATCTGCTGCATGATGATATAAGCTTTGATGATTGATTGTGTAAAAATAAGTGACATTCATGCATTTTATAATCAAAGATAATGTTACTCTGTGTTTTAAGTATGTTTTTAGAAGTTAGAAATGCAAGGCAACATGTTTGGGTCAGTATGGAAAACTTCAACTTTTTGCTGTGTTTTATGGCGAGAGTGGGCAGGGGGCAGCCATGATCCAGAGGTTTTGGTGTCCACCTCAGGCTCAGGAGGTGTCTGGTTCGATCTCAGCATAGCAGCTGCTGGTATCTGATGATATCACACATCCCCCTGATCTCTGTGGTAATAAGATCAGATACTCAGCCTAGGAGCTGCTGGTGTGTAATGATATTACACATCCCTCTGATCTCCTGAGTAGTAAGATCAGATACCCACAGATACCAGTATAGGAGCTGCTGGTATCTAATGATATCACACACCCCCCCCCCCCCCAAACTCTTGAGTAGTAAGATCAGATACTTAGCCTTTTCAGATAAGGGCCAAAAAAAGGTGGTCCTATGTGCAAGTTGTGCACAGTTAAATATCCCACAGTAGTTAGGGATTGCAAAGAGAAGCCATAAGATCCTGGCAAAATTATGGGTAAAGCCCATTACCTTGGATGGAGTCTGTCTAGAGCACATGTGTCAAACTCAAGGCCCGAAGGCCACATCAGGCCTGGCGTACAATCATATCAGGCCAGAGAGGTCTCAACCAATGTACAAATATATTCGGCCCGAGAGAGAATTTTAGGCAAAAATATTTTGTAATGGCCACGATAGTGCAAATCAAATTCCATAATTAGCAGCCTTGCTGAATGATAGGCTACCTGGGAGCGTTCTTGATTTAATCAGAATAAGCAAAAATAAAAGTTGTATAGTGAGTGGATGTTCGTCGTTAGTGACCTAGCAACGTTCAGTTGCTTGTTTTTAGATTGGTGCATAATAAATGAAAGTAGTGTCTATGTTGGACACCCTGACCTTTGAGGTGCATAACTAAGAGTAACACTCACCTCAAAAGACAAATGAGAAGTAGAGAAGAAGATAAAGTCAATAGACAACAAAGCTGTAAAAGGCAAACCATGGATATGCTACATTTGTTAACATGCTCAGACGCTCTGCTGTCTATGCGTTCTGAACAAGAAGTATGTTCATTACATTCAGTTTTTGTTGCTGGTACAATAATTTTGACTTAGTTAATAAAAACATAACTTGAAAGAGAAAAAGAGCTCTTGCATGTTAGATAGATCCAATTTTAACAAACGGCTGTGAATCCTGAGCAATTAGTAAACAGGTGGGAAAATGCCCAGAAGCCTTGGAGATGTGGTTTTTATAGAAGAATGCTGAAAATTTTTTGGACAGCTAAAAAGAGCAATTTGAACATTTCGAGGGAGGTTAAGTCACAAAGACAGCTTATCACAAACATCAGAAAGAAGCAGTAATCACTTTTTGGCCACATTATGAGAAGACAAAACCTGGAACATGTGACATCCGGAATGATTTGTGGAAGGAAAGATAGAAGAAGACAGGGTGAGAAAATTCTTGACAGTCTTATGTCATGGCTCGGAAGGCAGTCAAGACATGAATTGATCCATGCCATCGGAGATCACCGGCAAGGTACTGGATGACGAATAAAGGCAAGAGAAGATAAACAGAAAAGAAGCAATCCCTTAACATATTACATGTTATTTTATTTCAAGATCTTTGGCAGTTAACAGATGCTGTAGAAGAAATGTTTTCATGACTTTTCCAGTTTTTTGTTGGTTGTGAAATATTTTTAACTTGTTTAAT
This sequence comes from Cepaea nemoralis, assembly GCA_014155875.1. Taxonomy (NCBI): domain Eukaryota; kingdom Metazoa; phylum Mollusca; class Gastropoda; order Stylommatophora; family Helicidae; genus Cepaea; species Cepaea nemoralis. Next base: position 405,786 of record JACEFZ010027447.1, on the reverse strand, counting down.
AAACTTCTGAGCATTGGCTGATGAATCTCTTATATGATGGTTTAGAAACACAAGCAAGATAGCTTTCTAAATATCTCTTAATGTTCATATATGCTTAACCTTTTCCACAGGGCAAAATTACAGCTCAAGGGAAATTGTTGTTGCAGGTAAGTTGGATTGAAATGTCAAGTCATTTGTGCCATTTGCCTCACATGTAATGGTTTATTGATAAACATGGGTGGAGAATGTCATTTCTGTGTGAAATGTCAAGTATTGAAATGTTGTCAAAGACAGGCTTGCCAAGAATTGGTCTACAGTTTTGGGAATAATGCTGTTTTGCACATGGTCATGTTATTGTCCAAGCTGACCATCCCACCTTCCAGGTTGGTAGGTCAATCGTCTGTGTGAGTGTTTTTTTTTTGCTCACTCGTTTTGAAGTTTTGAACTCAATCGTAGTCCGTATACATGCTACTACTTCTAGTGCACTGGACCGATTTTTGTGTGTGGATTAGCTTTCCCAAATACCAGTGTCCCTCGCCATCAAGCGAACCCACTCTGACTTCAGACGTACTTGTAATTTACGTCCCTAAATCAAGGACAAGAAGTCAACATTGTAGTCCAACTGACCGGTGTAGAGGTGCTACCTCGGCATCATCAAACCGGATGTGTAAGAATGAGTGCTCTTATCCATTCTTTCATGCTGATCTCTGAAAGAGTTTTAATTCTGATAGTTAGCTGGGTACCTGAGCCCTGAACAAAACAGGTTGCATTTACTACAATGAGGCTGGTAAGAGACATTCCTCCTGATTATGTACCAGCGTGTCATCTCTACGGAGAGACTGTGGCAGAACTCTCTTTCACCTCTCCAAGCTCAGAAATAAGTGGGGTGTGCAAGACCAGTACTGGAACTTCACGTCTGCATAGAAGCATATTAGGATGTATCCAGGTCATTTTGCAGCACAACACTGGCGGACTGCCTGGTATTAGGCCTGGGTTGGTCATGTTTCCTTCATGAGTTATGGGTATTTCATTGTCAGCAGACTCCAAGCCAGTGCCCAGAGGGAAGCGCCAGCGTGTAAAATATTGTTCTGACTGTTATGTGAATATCTGGTGGATATGACTTATTTGTTTCAGGTGTTTGTGATTGCTGAATGACTTGTATAGAATTATTTTATTTCATGTTTCTTTCCACTACACTGTCAACACACCCGTTGTGATCCTAACTTCATTAACCCCATAGATTGGGGTTTACGGAGATAAAAAGAAAATTTGCTGTCACACATTTAATCTTATTCTGTCACAGGAACTTTAGTACTCATCATCATCATCATCATCATCATCTGTTGTGCCAAAAGGCAGGTGATCATGTTCCTCCCCAACATTTGTCTTTGGTGGTCTTGATAAATTCAACTGATTATCATCTTCCATGCCACTTCTCCAGCCTATTTAGGATTTTCTTCCTGTGTTGATTTGTCTTGAACACCCTCAGTCTTACCTGTTACCAAAAACTTCTTCAGACCCTTTTTTAGACTCATAATGTAATCACTAAATGACAATTCTCTTGCCCTGGCATGTGTAGTCATCAGCATTTGGGAACTGGCTTCTCACTTGCAGTATTTGCATATTGGTCTTCTTGGCCGTTCATGGAATTCTTTGCATTTTATGAAAGACCACATCTTTGTGGCCTGCAATTTATTTTCTTCTTCTTCTTCTTCTTCTTCTTCTTCTTCTTCTTCTTCTTCTTCTTCTTCTTCTTCTTCTTCTTCTTCTTCTTCTTCTTTTCTTCTTCTTCTTCTTTTCTTCTTCTTCTTCTTCTTCTTCTTCTTCTTCTTCTTCTTCTTCTTCTTCTTCTTCTTCTTCATCGTCTTCATCTTCTTCTCCCCCACCTGCTGCTTCTTCTGCCTGTCTCTCCCAGTGGAACATGGGTTCTCAACTAAATCAAGCCAAGCCCTTTGTAGACTTGTTCATGATTGGCTGGATTTTACACTTCTGCAGGATGCGAAGTCATCAGTCTCATGTCAACCCTATTGTTTCCTCTTGGCAGGTTAACAATATAAAATAACATAAAGTAAATGCAGCTTTACATAACAGAATTACGACACATGCAGGACGTTGTGGTGACTAGCCTTCGTCAGCAAACAAATACATGCACAAAACACAACATATAGTCATGAAGAAGACGCTCCAGTGACTACATTAAGGTGTGATGACGGAATGAGAAGAATAAAAAGATGAAAAAATGAAAGTAATGAAGAGAAAATTAAAATTTGAAGAAAACAAAATGATCCTACTTACCTCATAATCCTGAGCTGGGTCAGATTTTCATTTTCTCTTCATTACTTTCATTTTTCATCTTTTTGTTCTTCTCATCCCGTCATCACACCTTAATGTAGTCACCGGAGGGTCTTCTCCATGACTATATGTTGTGTTTTTTGTATGTATTTGTTTGCTGATGAAGGCTAGTCACCGCAACGTCCTGTATGTGTCGTAGTTATGATTTGTAAAGCTGCATTACTTTGTGTTATTTTATATTGTTTACACTTTCACAGCTTTACCGCAGTTCCACCAAATTTTATTCATCTTGGCAGGTTACAGTGTTACAATTCTTTGCTTCCTTTATGGGCCCCAGTACCACAAGGGCATTCTTTTCAATATAGCTATAAATGATTATCATAACTAAGTTTTTTAACTAAGTGTAGCAGCTGGCTGATGATTCACAAGGAGTTGACTTGCATGGGTGATTTCTTCCATCTGCTGCCATGGTCTGTATGTTAATTCATTGTTTGTCTTGTGTACAGGACACACTTCTGGTGTCAGAAGCTTCATCAGGTGGACAGCAGAAGTTCAAGGAGAGACGAGTATTTCTATTTGAACAGATAGTCATATTCAGTGAACAGATAGAGAGGAAGAAAGGGAATTTCTCAAATGCAACCTACATTTATAAAAATAGCCTTAAGGTGAGAGATGGGTGTTGTTGTGTAGTTGATCTTTGTTTACAGAGAAAAGTTTCTGTGAATAGATGTTGACATGCAGAAATATTGTTGCCATAGTGTACTGATTGTGAATACACCTATGTTATCCCCACATGCAGTCCTACCTACTGCTGCTGCCTCACTTGACCTCAAATGGCATGCCATATATGTCCTGTATTATTTGTTGTTGTTAAGAATCCCTACAGTAGGTGCTCTTTAAAACTCCCATCACATGTTGTGTAAGATAAAGGAAGTAATGAAGTAACGCCATGAGACATGTTAGGTATATGGTGCCATCTCCATATTTTTATTTGAACTGGCATTTTATTGTATCCGACATGATACCAAAATGTCATCTCTACAGGGACTGTGGCAGAACTCTCTTTCACCTCTCCAAGAAATAAGTGAAGTGTGCAAGACCACTACTGGAACTTCACGTCTGCGTAGAGGCATTTAAGGATGTAACCAGGTATGAGTCAGCACAGCACTGGCGGACTGGACTGCCTGGTATTACGCCTGGCTTGGTCTTGTTTCCTCCATGGATCAGCCACCTTTATACATCCCAGGAAACTATGTAATCTGGGTTCACCTTGGAGCCCAGGTTAATGAACAAATTCCCTGCCTCAAGGGATTCAAAGACATGACCACTGGGTAGCATGGAAGTGTGTTATTCACTGTGCTGTTGTGGCTTCAGGTGTCATGTGCTTCTCCCTAGATAAGAGCTAGTCTTGGCAGATCTCCTTACTGTATGTGTGAACTGGCAGGTGAATGAAAGACACTGTTGGATGCTAGGGGACTAAAGACCTCTGGATCAGGTCCGTGGATTTTTATTGTGTGACAATGTTCCTGTTTTTCCACAGGTGAATAAAATGTCTTTGTGTGACAGAATAGAAGGAGAGCCATTGCGCTTTCAGTTGACAGATAGAACACCAGGCTCGGATGTGAGGATGATTATTCAAGCAAACTCTGAGGAAAACAAAGAAGCCTGGATCAAACAGATACGATCAATTTTGGATATGCAAGGAGACTTTCTTAGAGGTCAGTTGTCATCAATGTTATCATCGTCCTTTCTCTTGCCCTACAAGTTGTTATGTCCAAATAGTGGTGTGAAGTGTTTATTAACATAAAACTAGCTTTGTGGCTGTTCACAAACATCTTACTGAATATAAATTAGTTCATCATCATCATGTGCTAAGTCAATAAGCAAGTGCGATCATGTTTTGCCATCTCACACGATTAACAGAGTTGTGGATCAGTTCTGTGTTCTGTTTCGCCCATGTCATGTGGCCAAGCCATCCAGATATTTACTTCTCTGCCTTTCCCTTGTTCTTTTCTCCTCAGTAGTTACTATAGGTTAATATGAATTACTATAGGTTAATATAAGTTACCATAGGTTAATATAAGTTACCATAGGTTAATATAAGTTACCATAGGTTAACATAAGTTACTATAGGTTAATATAAGTTACTAGTGATAAAAACTCCGTTGCAGAGCAAACACGGCAGGGGGCTTCTGATGGTCAGAAGGGGCCCCCCTTCCCCAAATATTTCGGCCCATTATCCCTTTAACATTCTCTAGGGGCTGGCCCGCCCAAGTCATGACTCCCGGCATCTTTTCCCCTGCCACACGAGACATTCGGTCGATTTTGTTGTCCTTGTGCTTGTCCCTTAGCTGTAAACATGTACGCTCTCGAGCCTCCCCTCCCTCAGAGAGGAGAGTCTGTGCAGCCTGTGCTTGCCTCTTAGCATCTGTGGTCGTGGGGAGCCTGCTTCATCCCCAGCCTCGGCCTCTATCACCTCCACACGTCTCCGTTGCTATATTCCTTCTTTGTGCCCCGTTTACAGTGCCGCACTCTACTAGGAAGCCGGTTTTTCCTTTGGTTTCTCGACCCACCTCTTGGTTTCTGCAGCTGAGTGCGACTTACGGGCGATACAATGGACTTAATATAATACTATAATTACGGACGATATAACGGACTTACTATAAGTTAGTATGAATTATTGGTTAATATATGTTACTGTAGGTTAATATAAGTTACCATAGGTTAACATAAGTTATGATAGGTTCATATAAGTTACCATAGGTTCATATAAGTTACCATAGGTTCATATAAGTTACTAAAGGTTAATATAAGTTACCATAGGTTAATATAAGTTACTATAGGTTAATATAACTTACTGTAAGTTAATATAAGCGAATGCAAATACAGGACTCTCTTACACACCTTGAGGCATAATGAGTACACGGTGCTAGTCCCACATTGTTACAGAGCATTCGACACTAGATGTGCTATTGTGTCCAAAGACTGGTGTGAAGTGTTTATTAACATAAATCTAGCTTTGTGACTGTCTCATAAATTTACTACCGAATGTAAACCAGTTACTGAAGATGTAGATATCTTATATATAGTATAAGTAAGTGCTAGTAAAGGACTGCCTGATATCCTATCAGGTGTGTTAGGTGCTAGCCCCACATGTGTAAACAAGGATCAGCTCTAGATGTGGTCTGTGCCTCGCTGGCCACCTTTACTTCCTAGTGTGTGCCTTGGTACTCATGTTGGCAGGGTTGACCTCTGAGCTGCCCAGGTCAGTTTGTTAAATCTGCCTTGACAGGATTTGAACACATGTCCACTGAGCCAGCATGACAGCCACTGCATTACCACAGCTCCCGCAGATAATATGTATACAATTATTCAACTACTACCATATGTTGCATTTTTTTTTTATCCCTAAAACATTACTCCAACTGTGGGAAGCCTGAGTGAGATCTTGTTAATTATTCTGAGTTGCATACATTTTTAGATTTTAGGAAGTGAAAAGTACTGCACAAGCCAGAATATTTACATAATGTATTCAGTAATTACAAATATTTTTACATGTCATTATGGTGTTGCTTGTTGGACATTTTGTCTCGACTATTTGTATCAAAATAAAATCATAGATAGTTGACACTTTTTTAAAGAAAATCATAAAAGTGTGGTTAATCACAAAGTATACAGCATGTTTACAGTCTTACTCTGTGTGTACATTTGACAGTCAAAGAACAATGACATGATGGGAAGATGGACTTTGTCATTCATTAGCAATATTCTTTTGAAACGATGTATTCTCTTAGTTAATTTAAACACAGAAGCCCCAGGCAGTAGGTTGCATGATTTATTGCCTGGCATATTTCGCTGCATCTCGTCAGGTGCATACTATATATCTTATGAAGTGAATAAATTAATTATACTTTGGATGAAATACTTAAAATACATAGTCACTGATATTGTTTGAATATGGAGCATTAGTTATCCCCACAGTATTCTTTTATCAAGGGAAAGACGGAATTGAGATTGTAAATGTGATGCAGGATGAAATTAGCTGTATTACAAAATGAAAATGATGTAAGGTATCTAAAGCTCTGGCCATTCTCACAAAACTAAAAATTAAATGGTTCTCCCTTAATACTTACAGTGTTCATGCAGACACACCCACTGTGAGACTTAGTGGAGATGAGGTTGTCATAACTGACTATAAAATACCTGGGTGCTAAATTTGATCGGAGCCTTTGCTTTACAGTTCGTATCAAGCACATATTGTCTGACATCAAGAGAGTACTAGCAACTGCCAACATCGACCAACATTTTCTTGTTCTTCGGTACCAAACACTAGCCCTTTCAACTGTTGAATATGCCCTGACCATTCTCACCGCCAGCCACATACAAATTGTGAGACTGGAAAGAATACACAAAGAAGATGTGCGCATCATCCTTGTGTGCACTAGAGATACACACTGTGTGGCGATGAGATTTCTCTTTAGTTTCCCTACCTAGAGCATAAAATACAGATGACTAGGGCTTTATTTGCAACGTTTTCACTGTGATACAGACAGATCATAGATTAATGGAGTCCTCAGTAAGGCATGCTTCATGATGCATAATAATGACATAAAAACAGGAATCTGTTGTTCAAAGTATTATAATACCGTATCAAATGGCCTAGGAAATGATGATCCTCCACAGCCATTTGCCTTCTGTGTTGTTGATAAATGTAACTGCTAGTCATCTTCTATGCCACACTGCCAGCCCATCCCGTGTTTGCTTCTTCTGTTGACCTCTGTCTGTAATACCTTCAATCTTTCTGCTTGTGGCCTGACACTTTCTTCTCATAATGTGATTTTAAAAAGTGACAGTTGTTTTTAGTAAGCATGGTGTCTTTGTGAATGTGTCCCCTGAAGTATTTAGATGTTGCTCCTCTTTGCTGTCCACGTGATTCTTATCATTCCACAAAGAAACCACATCCCAAAGACCTTCTTTCTAGTCTTGGCATTCAGGGTCCATAATGTATAGGCCGTTTTTATAGCCTCTTGATCATTTTCTGATTTCAGCGGACAGACCTGTAACATAGGATGTTCTTTATCTTATGAAATGATACTTTTACTGGAATGTTTCTTTGTTATCTGTGTGTTGCTTTTCCATATGTTGTTCTCTTTGACTCTAAATTGCTGAATCTCTCTGTTTGTTTCAGTGATATATTGAATACTTTGATTTGCAACGCAGTTTGTCTATGAACCACCTCTATCGGGTAAAGAAGTTGCAAATAAAGTGACCTTGTTAACATGTCAAAAACTTTTAATATATCAGAATAGAACACTAGATTCATCAATTATTTACAGGCATATTTTTGTGGTAATAGTAAGGGTGTAGGTATGTTTTTTACGTTAGTTAGTTAGTTAGTTAGTCGACAGATCATCCTCGTTGCACATCGGACCATTCAGTCCATAAGTGCTCGGATCCCCTCCTCAGCAAATCCCGCAGCGTGTAGCGGCTAACGACGCCAGTTCTGTGTTGGTTTATCAATCTTCTTTGGCTTCCTGCGTAGTGTTCTTGTTTGGCCACCCCTCTTTTAATTTGCTGCTCTTGCAGTCTGGCCATTGTTGTAGATTCACAGTCATCACTTGGTTCTTGCAAAAGTCTCACTTCTCGTAGAGTGTCAGAGTCTAATGTATTGCCAGCAGAGATGCAGGGACATCGTTACGCCCGCCAGGCGAATAGTCCCTAGCGGGGATGCTGTAACATCGTTACGCCCGCCAGGCGAGTATTAGTTACCTGCCTGCGAGGTTGCCGGCTGACGAGACAGCCAGCGGTCAGGCAAGGACAAAGCAGGACGCACGCAGGCCTCGTGAAGCCACTTCAGGTGGACAGGCGCGTTGCGGGAAATAGCCAGACAGCTCTGGGACGCGGACTCGACTGGACGTATGATGGGAGAAAGGCTTGTGTAGTTCTGTGGCCCGAAAGTCGAGTGCTTGTACATCTTGTGAGACTGATTGTAAGCTGTGGGTTGCTTGTAAGTGTATTGTTATAACTTATGTATTGTGATGATCATCTCTAGATCGTGATCTGTAAATAAATCCATCGAAACTTCGTGTCGTTGAGTCTCAAGTCAAATCACGTTGTATTTGTACTGTCTCACATGTGTTAGGTTAACGAGCCAGGTTTAAGACCCTGACATGTGTGGACGTGGTGGCATTCGTCCGGCTTTGAAATGAACGTAGTTTAAGTAATTAACATTTAAAACCTAGATTTGTGAACTTAGAAATTTTTGTCCAACTTTAGAGTGCATTTAAATGTGATTATGAAGGCTCATTTTGATATATATTATTACATTGTTTAAACATGGAGACTAAATGTGAACGTAAGTACATACATATTGTTTGATCTTGTAAACGTGTAAAACATTTGTGATTGTGGAACTTGTCACCGTTTTGACCTTGTCGACATTGTGAAGTTGTCGCCATTGTGACCTTGTCGCCATCTTGTAAACTTGATGTCTATGTCCTTACTGAATGTCATCTTGATGTAAGTGATGTGTCATCAATGTTGTAGAGTGTTGAGATATATGTAGATTGTCTTTGTGAATTGAGTTGTGGAAAGCAGAAAGTTTTGGAAAGAAAGTGACTTGTGTTTTGAAAAAAAAAATTGTTGACGGACAACATTACGACCTACAATTACACTCAACGCCATACAAACCTAATCAAAACTTAGTGACAAGCAGGCACAACACATCAAATAGACGCTAATTTATTTCCTCCAAAAACAAAGCAGGTTTTCTGTGCCATCTGAAACCCTTGCCCGTAGAGGTCATTTGTGTTTTGAAGTAGCGACCCTACAGTTCCTAGTCCAAATTTCAACCGTTGTTCACCGCATCCAGTACACTTGAGTATATTTTTCTTTTCATATACTTTCGGATGCAAATTTGGGCACATATTGTGAATAGAACACAATTGTAAATTGTTCACTTTACTAACCACTTGTAACAAATTGTGTGGCTGGTATTTCATTTGCATTTTCCATCATGTCGTCATTAAATGATTTCATCGATATGGGGTTAAAGTTAAAATTAACAGGTGATGAGTTAACGAAATGGAGCGAGAAGAAATACTCTGAATACCACGAGCGTGAAGAAAGAGCAGCTGAAAGAGCTGCCAAGCAAGCAGAGGCAGAAACCGCAGCAAAACAGGCAGAAGTAGAACTGTCTGCAAAGACAAAACAAGCCGAGTTAGATATTGAACTAAAGAAGGCAGAAATAGCAGCTCAGAGTAAGAGAGAAGAACTGGAGGTACAGTTAAAAATCAAACAACTTGATACTGAGACTGCCATTAACAAAGAGTCTAAGAAATCTGAGAGACTGGAGAAAGAAAACCAGTACAAGAAATACCAAGGTATCGTACGTAATTATACCTCGGGTGACTGCATTGCAGCCTTTACCCAAAATTTTGAGACTTTAATGGACCATTACCAGGTTCCACTGTCTGAATGGAATATTATTTATATGAGGAGTTTATCAGGGGAGCCTCTTAAAGTCATTGAGACTATCCCCAAAGACCTCAGAAAGATTACCATTATCTAAAATCAAAGATTATGGCACATTTTATGTTAGATGAGGCAGGTTACAGAGAACAATTCAGCAAGTTGAGCCCCAAACCGACTCAAACGTTCTCTGACTACCTCTGCTTAGTCCGAGATATATTTTACCAAGTGGACTTCAGCAGCTAAAATTGATAAGAACTATCAAAAGTTAGAAGATCTGATCATCAGAGATAAAGTCATTTCATCCATTCCATCAGCATTTTCAAAATTTTTGCAGGAGAATGAATGCACAAGTGTGAATGAGATTGAGAGACGTGGTTCGGCTTATTACACAGCCAACAAGCATTGTTTTGCCAGTGAAGCTACTGAAACCAATTTTGTAGCATCGGTTAACTATGACAAACCCTATAGTAGGCAAAAACCTTATAAGCCTACATCTGAGAAGTACAACCATTGTAAATATTGTAGAATTTCACATCATCAAGGTGAGATGTGCGATAAGAACCCCGCATATCCTACATATTTACAGAACATCGTAAACAGACAAGATAAGGAGCGTAAATCCTTTAGAAATCTGCGTAAATGTTTTCTCTGTAAGGCGTATGGACATTATCGCCATGATTGTAAAGGTAGGCAAATGACAAAGAAAGCCAATGCCGCCTTATTTGATAGTTCATCATCAGATGAAGAGCAATCAGAGAAACACCCTGTGAACTCAGCACAGGCTTTTGATATGTTTAACGCAAATAAATGTACTGTTTGTAATACCTTTCTATGAAGATGGCATTTTAACATGCGGCCACTCCATCCCTATTGCCAATGAAGAAGCTAATTTGGTAGTAGATTCCAAAGGCAGAATAAACATCCATCAAGGATATGTGAATGGCAAGCCTGCTACAGTCCTTCGGGACACGGGAAGTTCACTGATTGGTACTGAAGAGAACGTTCATAATGCCTACAGACTATACAGGCAGGCACGTAACATGCAGAACATTCTCGGGCAATATTGAAAAGTACCCACTAGCATGGGCATATATTCAAACACCTTTCCTCACTGGGAAAGTAAAATGCGCAGCATTAACAAACCCGGTGTGTGATATTATAATTGGAAATTTACCAGAGGTAAATGATATGCCTCATGACATAACATCTCTTTGCATTAATGAGATCACAACATCACCATCAAATGTCATCATTGATAATGTTGTACCATCTAATGAATGTATGGTAGCTAATGTAGCACTAGAATCTCATGACATCATTGATAACACTGTTTCATCACCATCTGATATCATTGAATGTGTGAACGCAGTAACCAGATCTACTGCTAGAATGCAAGATGAAATTAATCAGACTGAGGCTATAGAAATGCTTAGCCCAGTATTACTACCTTCTAAAACTATGAAGGAGACTTTTGTAACAGCCCAAAAGGCTGATCCTTCATTGTCAAAATATTTTAATCTGATCGGCCAAAAGCCAAAGTTAACCAAAAATGCAAGATGACATTTTGCTTTGAAAAATTGTATCCTCACCAGGTATTATACCAGAGGTGACACCACAACAGAGCAAACTGTTTTGCCAACTGAGTATCGTAAGCAAGCCTTACATCTTGCCCATGATATACCTCTTGCAGGGCATATGGCATACGCTAAGACCAGATCAAGATTATTATTACAGTTTTATTGGCCCAAATTCTGCAATGACATTAAGCAATATTGCAGGAGTTGTGACATCTGCCAAAAACTTGTAAAGAAAGATAAAAACCCACAGGCAAAGTTACAAGTTACTGACTTAGCCAGTCGACCTTTTGAGAAAATATCTGTCGACATAGTGGGCCCTCTTAATCAGATTACAACAAGAGGGAATAGATATATATTAACTATTATTGATCAATGTAGCCGCTGGCCTGAAGCGATTCCGCTAAAGAACATAACTGCCAATGACATAATGGAAGTTTTCTTCCATATATTTTCACGGATAGGATTTCCAGACACTATCCAATCAGATAGGGGAACTCAGTTTATTGCCGCATCTACTCAAGCTTTCACCAAAATGCTAGGAGTGAAGCAATGTTTCAATTCCCCGTACCATCCTCACTCGAGCGGAATTATAGAAAAATTTAACGGTGATTTAAAGCACATGCTTGCTAAAGTCACGCAAGAGCACCCCAATAACTGGGACGTATATTTACCTGCTATTCTCTTTGCTTATCGCGAGGTGCCACATGCTAGTACAGGTTTCTCTCCTTTTGAACTTATCTATGGTGCCAAACCACGTGGCCCATTAAGCTATCTATCACCAAATGTTAACTGAATCCACTCCTTTACTGAAACCCATATCATCATACGTATACGTTACATCATTGCGTGAAAGAATCATCAAATCTTGTATAATTGCAAAGGATGCACTAAAATTATCTGGTGCTACATATAGACAATATGCTGACAAAGGTAACAGGACAATAACGTTGACACCTGGACAGGACGTTCTTCTTCTCCTACCTAGTGACAGACACTTATTGACTGATTCTTGGCAAGGACCATTTAAAGTGACGAAGACAGATTTCACCTGTAGACTATGAGATCCAAATAAAAGACAAACACAAAATATTCCACGTCAATATGCTAAGACCATATTACAACAGAGACAACGAACAAGACGATACAACAGCATGTACAGTGATAATAGACCATGAATGATGACGAGGCTAGTGACGAAATTCCAACACCTGCATTAGACACGACGAACTGCTTGAAGGAAATTAAAATCAACCCAAAGTTAACTCAAGCAGAAACAGACAGTTGCAAACAGCTCATACAACAGTACAACACCATTTTCTCCAACAACCCAGGACAAACAGAGTTAGTACAACATCACATCACACTCACATCAAATACACCCATAAAATGCAGACCATACACCATTCCATTGCATTACAAAGAACACTTACATCAAGAGATCATTAGCTTAGAGAAAAACAACATCATCAGACGATCCCAATCAAATTTCTCATCTCCAATGGTCATAGTACGCAAAAAGGACAACACAATAAGACTCTGTGTCGACTATAGGAAACTAAATAAGATAACTCTTTTAGATTTAGAGCCAATGGCAAACTCTGAAGACCTATTGACAGAACTGACAGACGCTAGGTTCTTTACGAAGGTAGACATGACTAAAGGTTACTGGCAAATAGCAGTAGACGAACAGAGCAGACATCTGACAGCTTTTGCCACACCTTGGGGACTGTACGAATGGTGCAAACTTCCATTTGGGCTTGTCAATGCCCCAGCAACATTCGTACGTATGACACGACTTCTACTAGTAGACATTCCGAACATAATTTGTTATATAGACGACATTTGTGTTCACACAAAGACGATGACGGACCACATAAAGACATTAGAACAGACATTTGAACGCATTAGACAGCACGGACTGACGGTAAAGCCTGCAAAAGTAGACATAGCCTATCAGGAAATATCCTTCTTGGGGTACAAAATATCTAATGGCTTTGTCACGACAGACGATAACATTGTGTCCAAGATACTAAAACTCTCACTTCCGACTACGAAAAAGCAAGTCAGAAGTTTGTTGGGACTTATAAATTATTATAGGCAGTTCATACCAGATTTTGCTGAACTGACCGAAGTATTTACTAACTTACTAACAAAAGATAAACCGGAGAAAATTGTAAGCAATGAATGCCTAAAATTTGCATTCAAGAAAGTATTATCTTATTTCTCTGAGAATAGTTTAAAGAATCCCATTCTCAAATTGCCAAATTCTCTTATGTCTTTCAGATTACGCACAGATGCGAGCTCCGTAGCGATTGGAGCAGTTCTGTTACAGGAACATGATAACATCCTACATCCTGTATATTACTTCTCGAGAAAATTAAAACCTAGAGAACGCTTTTGGTCGACACCGCAGTTGGAAGCCCTTGCTCTAATTGAGGGTATAACTAAATTTTCCAGATTCCTCCTGGGACGTCATTTTATTGTGGAGTCTGACAGTAGTCCATTGAGATTTATCAATTCAGGTGTACCTTCCAACCAAATGATAGCTCGCTGGTCTCTTAAGCTTCAAGATTACAGCTTTGAAGTTCGACACATCGCGGGCAGAACCAACACGATTGCCGATCTTTTGTCCCGTTGTCCGACCGACCCAGTAAGCACCAATGTCTGAGTGCAGTGTGTAAAATACACTCAGACCAACACAGCCATGCATCAGTGAAGTTTTTTTTCTTCACGAAAGCTGTGTATGTCTATATGATGTGATAGGGTTTATTCCCAATATAAATAGTTTTCTTATTTTACTATTAATGTAGTGATTGTCGTGAATAATTGTGTAGTGTGTGGTAGAAAGAGAACTTTATTAATTGTATATATTACGAAACAAGAACAGTACCACATTCGCTCTGAACTTACCGCAAGCGAACTGTCAAATTTATCCGTGGTAGCTGCATTTGGAACTTATCCAGTGATATTTTAACTCCGTGTGTGAAACTGTGACCTGAACATTGACATCTACACCACTTCAGTCAATCGAAATCCAGAAGTTTTTCCAGTTGAAACAACCAACACATGAACGATCAGAACATTGCACATTCCGTTTTACTACATCAGACCGGAACAAGTGTGTTCTACAGATTTCAACATCAACGGTTCGTGTGTACTTCCGGATGATTTAGAAATTTAGTTCAAAATTAGCAGACGACAAACAAAAGCTTAAAAAGTTATAACACTTCTAAACTATTGACGATTCAATAATTTCGAATACACGAATTGTGTATTAATATTTTTCATTAAATGTAATCTTAGAATCATATCTTGATTAATTTATTCATACTACCGACATTTTTTTCGCTAGTATGGAAAACATCAAGCTATGACGCTGAGAAATAGAATTATTATTGTAAGATATTATATTTCATAATTTTTGAAGTTATGTCCCTTTCATTTAATTGTTATTACATTATTACACCAAGGGCGTTAATTGAAATGTATACGATGATGTATTGTGTATAAATAGCCATGTTGTTGCCAGATTGTTAACACGCCAAGAAGCCATCTACTGGGCATGGTATAGTGTTACCGACATTGCAGACCGACACAAGAACTCCTGGCTAAATGAGGTCAGAGTTTGAGCGTTGAATGCGACTTATATAAAGCCGTATTACGGTCTTGCCAGATGTTTTTTGTCTCAAAAAGCATATTATTACTTTTTTTTGAAAGGCTGCGAGGTAGTTGCTTGGGAAGCTGTTACTACCGATCTGACTGGGTCAATAATGCAATTAAGGTAATCAGCCATCGAGAGGATGAAGCTTGACGAGTGTTAAAGGTTGAACACCACATGTCTTTAGATACAATGTACATTGCTTATGTGTTTCTATGCCAAGATGTGTGTGTTTATGTATTTCTACACCAATGTATATAACAGAAAGGTTGACTCTGACAAGGTTAAAATATTAACCCAGTATTGTATATAGAGTGTACATGAAAGATAACATCTTTCATGAAGAAGCCCCGGGGGAGCATGTCAGAGTCTAATGTATTGCCAGCAGAGATGCAGGGACATCGTTACGCCCGCCAGGCGAATAGTCCCTAGCGGGGATGCTGTAACATCGTTACGCCCGCCAGGCGAGTATTAGTTACCTGCCTACGAGGTTGCCGGCTGACGAGACAGCCAGCGGTCAGGCAAGGACAAAGCAGGACGCACGCAGGCCTCGTGAAGCCACTTCAGGTGGACAGGCGCGTTGCGGGAAATAGCCAGACAGCTCTGGGACGCGGACTCGACTGGACGTATGATGGGAGAAAGGCTTGTGTAGTTCTGTGGCCCGAAAGTCGAGTGCTTGTACATCTTGTGAGACTGATTGTAAGCTGTGGGTTGCTTGTAAGTGTATTGTTATAACTTATGTATTGTGATGATCATCTCTAGATCGTGATCTGTAAATAAATCCATCGAAACTTCGTGTCGTTGAGTCTCAAGTCAAATCACGTTGTATTTGTACTGTCTCACATGTGTTAGGTTAACGAGCCAGGTTTAAGACCCTGACATAGAGCATTCAGAATGTCAGCCTGGTCCATGGCGCGTCCGCCCTCCACAGTAGCCTCACCTGCGAGCTTGTCAGCCCGCTCATTTCCTTGTACTCCCGCATGACCTGGCACGAAGATGAAACTAATCTTTGCCAGCCGAGACCGCTCCAGAGGCAGCAACCATTCTCTTCGGATCGACCCCTCCTCTATCCTCTTGATCATGTTCATTGAGTCGCTAAGGAAACAAGCCCTAGTGAATGTCTGTGTCTCGAGCCATGTTATTGCTTTACTTACTGCCATGACTTCCATGGTCAGGCTACTTGTGGTTTCAGTGAAAGCACCAGAGGCCTCATTCACAATTCTCCCTCCGGCCCGAGCTGTAAAGGCCCATGAGTTTTTTACGTTGCAGACATATACCGTTTCTCTTCCACTAATCTTTCACAGATTCTTTGTTGGTGTTTTTCAGGGTGTGTTTTTTTGCCTCATTGTAAAAGATGCCTAAAAATGATTTATTTAATACCTTTTGTGCTAATGTTTTTTACATAACAATATCAGATGCAGACACTGAAACCACAAACATGTCCACAATTTGTGTTCAGAGAAAAGTTAATTAATTTCCACTTTTACATGAGAAAATCCCAGCAATTCCTCATCTCCTGGTTCTTCATTTTTTGTTCCTCTTTCAAGGGGAGTTGGTCAAACCTAGTTAAGCCCCTAATTCAGGAGATCAGTGTGTCTGACTTCTGCATTGATATATGTAAGGTTTGCTTCCTGCAAACAGACTCTGTCCCAGGTAACAGGCTGTATCTGTGTGTCGACTCGTTTCCAATCACACTAGTCACGAAATTGGGGGAAAATAATGTGATATGATTAGAAACCACTGGGTTTTTTGGTGCAAATTCTCATCCCAAGCTTGGAGCAAGCCATGTAACTTGTGAGCCCAACTTGAACTCAAAGAACCACACATTCATGCTTTCTCCTATCTCCTGGTTGACTTCTAATATTGAATTGTGAAGATTATATTTCACACACCTTGTATAGTGAAAGTATTGTGACTCACTTGAATGTGTTTCATTTATTCTTGCACACAGCGCTGCAGTCACCCATAGCTTATCAAAAGGAGCTGACAAAAGAATTGTAAGTGAAGCCATGTCTGATACAAATTGCTTTTTTCCACAGTTGCATTGCTGATTAAATTAAGGCAACATGAAAACTGTAACTGAATAATGCACATAACTCTGCTATGAAAGAAAACTACAGAAGCCGTAATAAAAATTAAGTGAATAAGAAAAAGTGTCTCATATATTTAATGAAAAAAGCAGAAAATCGCTAATATATTATACCAGGAAAACTAAAACTCTGTGAGGCTGAATAAAAGGTTTCCACAGATGATAATTGTAAATGGGAGTTATGGAGTTTTACTGGCAATTTATAATGGAATATCTGAGGGTGAAAAATCAAGATTACTTTAAAGAGCTACTAAATTGCTAGGACAACTCTGTGATGTTCCCAGGGGCAATAAAAGACACTTGTGATAATATTGTCCCTAAATCCACAAAACATGAAAGTAGTAAAATCATGTGCAGGTTAACTGTTTCAGTGGCAAACAAAGAGTAGGTGTGGACCAAACATGGTACACAATTAAATGCATAAGTATTATAATGTAAATTTATGTTCCCTGAGCATTGAAATTGCTGAAGATACCACGAAACAAAACAAATAACACGATGACACTAGTATGGCGATATATTGTCCTTCTGTTTAAATGGGAGGTCATATTTGGTAGTATATAATGTTTCGGCGATAAATCAGATGAGGAATAACAAAGCTGGATCCTAGGAATTTTCTCAGAAGGGAGACAGCTCAGGTTGTGAGAAATCATGACTATCACTCCTTCACACATTGTATCCAATATTATACTAAATTTAAGTTAAATGACAGAAAAAATTATGGGTGACTAGAAACCTGGGTTTGAAAACCTCCTTTTGGGAGATGAACTTTTTAGACTTTGGCATATATTTCACAAGAACCCGTAGTGTGCTCACCAGGTACAAATTTTTTTACTCTCATAGTTTTTAGAAAGGAATACTCTCTAGCACAGTGGTTCTCAACCTTTTTTGGCCCGTGCACCCCTTCACCATATTTTCAGAATGTCATCCCCCCCCCCCCCCTTTCGTATTTCCTCCCTATAAATTCCACCCCTCTCTACACAGTATAAGTAAAAATTTAATAACACATACTAGAACAAGTCTAGACGTCTACATAAAACATGATTTGCTGGTCTACTTACGTTATAAAATGAATTTCAGAAGGGCGATAAGTACAGAACCGTAAAGTATGAAGGGGAAAAACAATATCAAGTAATCAGTTCTTGTATTAATGCGATCTTGAAATAATCTTAATTTCCCCCCCCCCCCCCAGAAACCCTAAAATTCCCCCTGGGATGGGGGGTGGGGGGAATTCCCCACCAGTTGAGAACCACTGCTCTAGCACATTCTAAAAGAGTTTGAGATCCCCCAGCAGTTATGCAGTTTAGTTAAACTCTGGAAGATGCTTGCCACCCTGCGACCTTTTCAGGCACACAAAAAAACTTGTGAGTGGTTTTACACCAGGTCACAGAACTGGTTTGATATAAAAGAATTACATTGGCTCTAGTGAGCGGTTTAACACCACGTCACAATTGCTGTAATAGCACAAACCAGGTATGTGTTTATTTATTGTGAGTGGTTTTACACCAGTTCACAAAACTGGTTTGATATAAAAGAATTAAGTTGGCTCTAGTGAACAGTTTAATACCACATCACAATTGCTGTGATATCATAAAATAGATATTTGGTTGTGAGTTGGTTGACAGAATTGATTTCATGTCGTGAAATAAGTACGTGATTTTGTTTTGAGTTGGGTAAAGAAATAAAGTGAAATCATTGACACCTGATAAAGCAGGACCTTCCTCTGTTGCTGCCCTTTATTCCCCCTTTGGGTCATAGGTCTTCAGTCAACTAATGCCAAGCCTTCCTATCTGTTGCTATCCTCTACAGTTCCCTCCATATACTCATTATGTTATTCATCTCGTATCTCTAATTCTCTTTTTCTTGTGTTTTAGGTCTCCCTCTGTTGTTTTTTGCCCTGTTAGTTCCAGAGAAAGGATTTTCTAGTTGTACTATTATCAGGTTTTTCTCAGCGTGTATCCTACCTATTGCAGTGTCTTCTCCTCACCTCTTTGATTAGCAAGAATATGTCTAGTTCTCACCCTAAGTTCCAGTTTGGTGATTCTGTATTACCATTTTAACCCTTTACTGGGCAGATGTTTGTCTGTTTTGTAGCCCTGAACGGGCAAGAAGAATTTTGAGGTTCGGTAACATTTTGGGTTACATTAGTAAAAATATCACATATAAGTTGTTAGTCAACAGGTTTTAGTCAAATAAACAGCAAAATGAAGGGAAACGCATGCAGAATATTTTACTCATGTGAATGTTGCCGCTAATCCACACATGAACACAAATATTTACAAAATACAACATATTGTTTGTGATTGTCAGTCATCTATACGGCAATTTACGAACACATTTTCAGAATCAAAATCACTTTTTTTAAAGTCCGACTCACGACTGCTAAAGCAAAGTAACACTGATCACTGGTATCTAGCTCCGATTAATAGTCAACTTCGTGCCTTTCAATGTCACTTAAATTGAACCTAGCGAAATCTCCGCTATCACTTGAAGAATCGTCTAAATCCATTTTGAAATACAAAGCGTAAAACCCACAAAAACTATTTTTAAAATACGTTTAAATTCAAAGTACATGCTTGCGAATGGCGGCCACGTTGTCAAGCTATCGGCGAAACCGAAAGTAGACAATCTGAAGTCTCGGAAAGCCACGAGATCGCGTTTTTACAATGCATAATATTCACGGACGCTTTCGGACAGATTGCCCGTTCCGGGGTAGAAATGTTCCCGGACATTTTGCCTGGTAAAGGGTTAATCATTGTATTCTGCACAGGCATTAATCAATTACTATTTGCAATTTAATAGTATTTATGTTAGTCATTCTTCATGTTTCTGATCCTTTCAGCAATGCAGGTAAGAGTTTGAGTTAAATGTTCTAGGTTTGGTGGTAGGTTTATTTTCTTTTGGCTTCCTAATTACATAGATGACTTCACCTCTTGAAGTAAGGTTTCACCATGGGAAAGTATTTGCTTTATGTATTCTCATTATCTTTGTTCTTTCCACTTTACATTTATAGACAGACCTGAGTATTGTAACTTCCTATCCAGTATGTTCAGTTTATTGTCCATCTGATTTCGTATGTGGAACAGATTGGCAGCGGCATCAGTGAGGTCCAGATCATTGAGCTGCTTTCTCAGAAAAGTCCATTGAATTCCATTTCTGACACTGCTGGTTGTTGTCTTCATAATCCAGTCTGTGGTCGGTAAGAATAACAGACGTGACAAAAGGCAAGGCATTTCTGTCTCATGCCTGTTCTTATTTCAAATGTCTCTGTTAGGTTCAATGCTTTGCTCTATTATTATGCATAACGTGACTATTTGATCAGTGCAGGATCTGTTTGTCAGAAGCGTACCTGCTCATTTCTTAGTTGTTTGTCAATGACATTTCTTAATCGTTTCAGAATGATCCTGCTGAATATTTTCCCAGTAACTGACAATAACATTGTTCCTCTGTATTTTCACAATCTTACAAGTCCCCTTTCATGCAGCTTAACCAGATATTTCTTAGGTCTCTTTACTAAATAATGTGAGCAGTAATCAATTTGAAGGGTTTATAATGCCTGTACCAGTTTCAAGCAGTGACCTGGTATATTTGAAATGGTCAATATCTACTCCCGCATGGCAGCAGTTTTCGAGATTACTTTGACCTTATCTATGGGATTACTTTAATCTTTTATTCTATTTCACTTATATTGTTTCTGCGTGGAATTGTCATTTATGGTTTGTTAGACTTTATAAATGTCATTGTTTTCTTCATTCTATATTGCTTTAACATTGCCCCCTTCTTCCTCTCCTTCCTGTTTCCTCCATCCCACCTGCTCTTAGCTGTTCCTTCAAAAGGACAGTGTTAAACACAAGTTTGCTAGGTAGCAGCTCTTTTACACATAGCCATTCTATTTTTGCTCATTTCACTTTCATCTTTACATGTCCAAAGTATGTCATATTTATTTAAAGGTAAATAACCTGTTCAACCCTCTAGGATATAATTGGGTTATATTTGTTTCCTTCTAGAGGTTGTTGACATGTCCATAGTTTGCCCTCAAATAGTGTGGATGTAGGATCATTGGGAAATATAGTGTCTCTTGTTATTTCAGATAATGTGTTTGTTGTTTATTGATGTATTTTAACAGTTATGGTTTTCATGTGTACCCATACATCTTCTTCCTAGGAAGGTGTCATGTTAGTCTTGTAATATTTTATACGGTATAGGTTACATCATCCTGCTAGTTTGGTTTTAATATTCATAGATTTCCATAAGTGGCTTGAAAATATAGTACTATACTTTACAAGAGTGATTCCCTATGTTGGAATTTATTTCTTATGATGTATTGCTTGATTCTCCTTTGCAGTTGGTCATGTGTATTTTTTGCCTTTCAACAGATCTGCTCCTGAATTTAGTTCCAGTTCCGGGGAATCTGCATTGAGAAAAACACAGTCACATCCACTGAATAGAGTTCATAACTTGAGTCCATCAAAGTTAGTGACTGCAAAGTCTCAAGGTGACAGTATAGGGTCAGGGGCGAAGTCAAAAACTGACAGGTGCAAATCAATTCCAGGACCCTTCCCTCAGTCGTTAGTTGAGTTGACTGCCAGTGAAGTCAGAGAATATTCTGCTGGAAAGGCATCATGTCCAAACTCTCCTCTGGAGACAAACAGAGACTTTTTACGTGGAAACAACAGCGATGGGAGCTTACGAAAATTCTCATCGCCTGCTGTGGATGCAACTGGCGGATCCTGTTCTCCCAAGCCAAAACGGACCTTGTTTGAAGGTTTTCGAAACACACTAGGGCGCAAGTCAAAGTCCAATGACTCAACACCCAGCAAATCTGCAGCAGACATGACTGCTAGCTCATCACCTCAGTCGCCATCATTGGGTGGAGGGATGGATGTGTCTACTCTGTTTCCATTAGAGGCAGGAAGTTCTGAAGCTGCATCAATGACAACTGAATCCTCAGATGAAACTGTAGCAGCAGAGACATCGGTTTTGTCAGTGACCTCAGCTGTTGTAAGCAGCACCACCACATCTCCGGCTGATCGGGTAAGTTGACAAAATGTTCAAGTGATGGAAAGGGGAGGTAACTAGGACTAACTGCCAAGAAAAAGTTGCCACCTTCTTGCCTCACAAATTTCTTGCTCGTTCGTTGGATGGTTCGTTCATTCTTTGGCTTTGCTGCATTTTCATGTGTGTCATCTTCTGATCTGTTTTGATTGGTTGGTTTTTGCTGACATATGTGCTTGTTAAACTACCTATGTGTTTTAGTTTGTGTAACAAGAAGTCCTAACTTGTACATTCTAGTCATGGCAGTTTATAAGCCATGTTTCATTTACATGTATCATTAATTGGCCAAGTATGGCTAAAAGATCCAGTAAAAACTGGCATACATTTTGAAGTGTGAATGATTCATTTGAAATCAGTATGCTCTATTACGCTGAGCTGATGATCACACATTTCTTTAGCTCAACATTTTAAAACATTTGTTTAAAGGTTTAAATTCTAGTCTGTTTTTCTTATTCTTTTTTTTAAAGTTATTGCTGTACAATTATGTTACACTTTGAACTACAAAATTGTTTCAATTTGCGTACAAGATAATGTTGCATGTAATTTGTAAGTAAAAATCGTTTATAAATGCCTGTAAAGCCATGCCATAATACCGTTCCTCATTGGTATTGTTCTGTTTGTATATGCTATAACCATTTATAGTCTGTAAATATAAATCCTAGTTATTGCATGGAGAATGATTTGGATGTGCAATTTGCCTAATGTGTTTTTCATTTCTTTCTTTAAATTTGGCTTGTTTGAAACTGAGGAAGTGTGTAAGACGCACAGGTTTACCAGCTTTGTATAGAAGTGTAGTGTCTTGTAGAAGCATTCTTTCAGTAGCTAACAGAAGGACAGTAGTAGTGTCAATTAAAAAAGCTTACAGTGATCACATCAACTGCAGTTAGCTAACAGTGAGAAAGTTGCAATTTGATTGAACAAAGTTTACATTGGCTTACAGAAAGAGAGCAGCGAAATCATGTAACAAAGTTTACATTGACCAACTCACATACAGTTAGTATAAAGTAAGAAAGTTACAATGTCTTTTTTAAAAGTTTACAGTGATCATATAACCTCAAGTTAATTAACAGTAAGAGAGAAGAGAGTGCTATTTCATGTAACAAAGTTTACATTGACCAACTCACATACAGTTAGTATAAAGTAAGAAAGTTACAATGTCTTTTTTTAAAAGTTTACAGTGATCATATAACCTCAAGTTAATTAACAGTAAGAGAGAAGAGAGTGCTATTTCATGTAACAAAGTTTACATTGACCAACTCACATACAGTTAGTATAAAGTAAGAAAGTTGCAATGTCTTTTTTAAAAGTTTACAGTGATCATATAACCTCAAGTTAATTAACAGTAAGAGAGAAGAGAGTGCTATGTCGTGTAACAAAGTTTACATTGACCAACTCACATACAGTTAGTATAAAGTAAGAAAGTTGCGATGTCTGTTTTAAAAGCCTACAGTGATCATATAACCTCAAGTTAATTAACAGTAAGAGAGAAGAGAGTGCTATGTCGTGTAACAAAGTTTACATTGACCAACTCACATACAGTTAGTATAAAGTAAGAAAGTTGCGATGTCTGTTTTAAAAGCCTACAGTGATCATATAACCTCAAGTTAATTAACACAAAGAGAGCAGAAATTTCATGTAACAAAGTTTCCATTTATAATGACATCTTCAGTTACAAGTTATCAGTAGCATATGAAGAAACAAGTGGCCAAGGAGTTATTATGCTGTTATTACACATCATGGGCACAATGGCTTTAATCCCTGGTATAGTCAGGGAATTTATATCTGTTACAGGTGAAACAAACATCTGGTGATTTGCTTGGACAAGTGGCATTTAAAACCTAGGCCCTTCACATCCCCCCCTGGCATACACCAGCATGGTGTAAATGGCATAATGGCTGTTCTATTTTATTTACAACAACATATATTACAGATGAGCCATGACGGTATAGTTGTTAGTGGACTTGTATGTCCATGCAGTGGTCCAGGATCAATCCCCAGTAGTAGCAGAATATTTCTCTGACCACTATAGCTGTGGGTTGAGCCAATCAATCAATCAATCAATCATTTGCCATGCCAGTAAGCATGGGCAGTCATGACTCGACATTTAACTCGATCACCAGAATCGTGGATCAGCTCAGTGTTCTTGTTTTGACCAAGCCACGTGGTCAAGCCATCCAGGTATTGAGTTCTCTGTCTTTCCCTTATTCTCTTCCCCTCGATCTTGCCAGTTGTCACCAAGTTCTCCAGTTTATTTCTTCTCATAACATGTCCAAAATATTTTGACTGTCTATGTCTAATTTCTCTGTTCAATTTACGATTTTCATTTGATTCTTGTAGTACTTGGCCATTGGTTTTTCTGTCTGTCCATGGTATTCTTTGCATTTTCCTCAGAAACCACATTTCCACAGCCATCAGATGCTTTTCAGCCTGGCTGCTCATTGCCCAAGCTTCACATCCATACAAAAGATGCTCTATGTAGCACCTCAACATTCTTTTTCTCATTTCAATTGATATCTTGTTATTGGTCAGTATGTTTTTTTATCTTACTAAATCTACTTTTGCCATGGTGATTCTTGTTCTAATCTCTTTAAGGCATCTCCCATCAGATGTTATTACTCTTCCGAGATAATTGTACCGATTCACTTGTTGAAGAATATTCCCATTTGAGGCATGGGTTGAGCCAGAAGCATTAAATGGACAACAGATAACACTAACAATATGTTAGGAACTATCCGGGAACAAAATGTGGTGAGGAAGGTTGCTGGTTGCCCTCCGCCCCATTGTGCTGTTACCTACTGTAAATGAAGGCCTGACATTTCAAAACCCCATGGTAGTATATGCCAGGGTCTCATCATCATGCAGCAGGTCCTTCGCAGAGCATCATTCATCAGAGCCTGCTGAAAGGGTTTTGATCCTTTGCCACTTCTCCCGCCTCATGCATGTTCATGCCAGAGGTATCTGCCGTGTCCCATGTCCATCTCTGTGCTGATCAACTCCTGCCTCATGCATGTTCATGCCAGAGGTATCTGCCGTGTCCCATGTCCATCTCTGTGCTGATCGACTCCCGCCTCATGCATGTTCATGCCAGAGGTATCTGCCGTGTCCCGTGTCCATCTCTGTGCTGATCGACTCCCTCCTCATGCATGTTCATGCCAGATTTATCTGCCGTGTCCCATGTCCATCTCTGTGCTGACAGACTCCTTGCTCATCTTCTGGAAACTCTGCTTTCCATCACTGTTCATTCCGAATCAGTGTCGTGTTTAAGCTGGGTTGAGTTGAGTCAAGAACCGACATCACAAAACTTAGGACATTTCTATACATGCTTCATCCTCATCTTCAAGAAATTTTTTAAAAAGATGGTCACACTGGATGGACATCAATTGAAAAAACCTGAGGACTGTATAACCAGAAAGGCTTGTCTGGAGTCTACAAAACAAAAGAAATAGAGAGGAGGACCTAAAAACATATGAAGAAAGGTAGAGCAGAAATGAATAATATGGGGATGATATGAAGGAGCTGCATGGGGTAGCTAAAGATATAAGGTCTTAGAGTGAGTTGCTTCAGGACCCATGCCACAGTGGAGAATAAAAGGTGACAGAAGAAGAAGACAATTTCAAATCATGTCTTTCTGATATGTTAATTGAAATTACATTGCATAGATGATTCTTATAATTTTGCTTCCTTGATTTGTACAGGGCTGAGAATTGTCATACTGAACACAAAATTCTAAATAAATATCATTATAGTATCTTTTATACCATTGCTCATGTCTGTTTGGAGAATAGTTTATTCATGGTGGAGAATTGTCATACTGAACACAAAATTTAAATAAATATCATTATAGTATCTTTTATACCATTGCTCATGTCTGCTTGGAGAATAGTTTGCTCAGGGCTGAGAATTGTCATACTGAACACAAAAATCTAAATAAATATTATAGCATCTTTTATACCATTGCTCGTATCTGCTTGGAGAATAGTTTATTCAGGGTGGAGAATTGTCATACTGAACACAAAATTTGAAATAAATATCATTATAGTATCTTTTATACCATTGCACGTATCTGCTTGGAGAATAGTTTGCTGAGGGATGTGGGATTGAGCTCATCTGCCCTGGTAATCACCACTCAGTACACAAGCTAGGCTTATTTGTTCATCTCTGATAGATTAAACTGCTTGCCTCACCGAGTATTTGAACCCTTGTGTCTTGTTGTCAGAGACTTGTATCCTTTCCATTTGATCACCTGTTCATGATACAGTTTTATGAATGCTGTAGTTTCAGGGCTGGTGTATTCGGATAATTGATTTTAGCACAAATAGGAAGCTGGAAATTATATACTCCCAGTGCTAATATATTAAAATAACTGGTGCCAGTAAAATGTCAAAAAGTGTAAAGTACTCATATATTGGGATAATTGATTTCAGCACAAATAGGAAGTTGGAAATTATATACTCCCAGTGCTAATATATTAAAATAACTGATGCCAGTAAAATAAGTAAAAAAAGTGTAACGTACTCATATATTGGGATAATTGATGCCAGTGAATACGTCCCAAAATGCATATTAGTAATATATTGGGATAATATATGCCAGTAAAAATAAGCCCATAACATGTATATTAGTCATATATTGG
This sequence comes from Cepaea nemoralis, assembly GCA_014155875.1. Classification (NCBI taxonomy): domain Eukaryota; kingdom Metazoa; phylum Mollusca; class Gastropoda; order Stylommatophora; family Helicidae; genus Cepaea; species Cepaea nemoralis. Next base: position 379,030 of record JACEFZ010027447.1, on the reverse strand, counting down.
CATAATTAATATCAGAAAAAATAGTCCAAAAATGTATACTAGTCATGTATTGGGATAATTGATGCCAGTAAAACAAAGAAAAAACCATCTTTGAACTCTACAGAAATGTGGTGTCTCATGATGTTTGAAGCTGTTAAGAAAGAGCTGCAAATAGCAAATACTTTATAGAACAACAGAACGAACCAAATATTATGTCAATAGTTTGTATCTTTTACCTGTAATTAATACTCATCATGGAAGATAGTCACCTATCTTACTTGTCAAGTGCACAGAAAACAGATGGGTAGCAACAGTGGAAAGTAAGTTAAAATAATTGACATGCCCTTTACAGGACGTCACAGTCAACACCAGCATTTTTGGCTGTTTTATTTTCCCAAGCAATTTTACAATTAGTAGTTTGCCATTGCTTTCTGAGCGACTGATGCTCATACTGTTGTTAAAAATCGACACATGGTCATCTGCTTACAAATCGCCTGCAGCTGATTTCAAACCTGGTATGTGAGATTGGGAAGCATGCTCACTGCGTGGACAGTAGTACACTTCATGAATGCTGCACATTCCTATGTCAAGGAACACAATTGTGGATTGTATCTGTTGCTACATTGTCCGAGATCAATCTCAGGTACTTATTCTCCTGCCTGTGCTACAAATACGTAAAATGGTATTGAAAATACAGAATACTGAGATGCTGACAATAAATATTACTGAAAAGTTCAGCAAAAGGGAGGAGATTATACAGATACAAATGAATGTCTTTATCAAGGAATTAAAAAAAAAACATAAATACGCGTCTAGAAATTGTAATACGAAGGGAAGTCAATAAGTAAGTCACAAATATCTGTAGGAAAATAACTAAATATTATAACAACTTGAAACGAGTTTATTTTTATACATACATTGTCCCTTTATTTCTCAACATAATCTCCACCAACATTGATGCACTTTTCCCGTCGTTTTATCGGCCCTCCCAAACTGGCTGCAAAGAACTACATGCTCTGGTTTCTAAACCACATTTTCACTTCACATTCTTCTTCTTCTGCGTTCATCCGGATTTTTTTTCCGGATGTGACTGCATTGTGCCTGTTTACAGCAGAGCTGCGTTCTTGCGCCGTTAGGCCGACACATCCGACTTCTGCGGGCATTTGTTGACCGGGTTAACCTTCCCGGGCCTTCACATTCAACTTCGGCGTCATTCGCAAAATGTCTCCCACCAAGGTGGGTTTTCAGTGGACCAAAAAGGTGGAAATCACGAGGGGCTAAGTCGGGGCTGTAAGGTGGATATTCCAGAACTTCCCACCTTAGTTGGTTAATTTTCTCCTGAGTTAATCGAGCCATATGTGGTCTGGCATTGTCATGAAGAAGCAGCACTCCTCTAGTCAGCAGTCCTGGACGTTTTCTTCAAATTGCATCATGAAGCATCGATAGAACTTCACAGTATGATTCAGAATTCACATTGTCACCTTTCTTCTTGAAATTGGTTAAAAGCACTCCTTGACAATCCCAGAACACTCAGAATTACCTTCCTTGCTGATGGCGTAACCTTGAATGTTTGGACACAAAGTGAAGAAGGATGTTTCCATTGCATTGAAGCACGCTTTGATTCTGGCTGGTAGTGATGCACCCATGATTCATCCCCAGTAACAATCCTGTTCAGCATGTCTTCTCCTTCATCTTCGTATCGACAGAGATGATGCAAGGACAGGCCAAATCGGTTCATTTTGTGTTCCTCCTTCAATTGTCTGGGTACCCACCTTGAGCACACTTTCTTAAATTTCAATCGATCATGCATTATGCTGTATGCTGAACCATGTGAGCACCCTATTGCAGATGCTACAGAGTCTATCATTACTCACCTGTCACCTCTAATCATCTCCACTCGCTGCACAGATGCTTCTGTTGCAATCTCAACAGGACGACCAGATCGGATTTCATCAACAATTTTAGAGCGTCCTTGAGAACATTTTTCTACCCAGCTATGCACCACTTTACGGGACAAACATTTGTCAGCATAAACAGGAAGCATTTCCTTATGAATGTCCTTTGTAGGCAGTCCTTTTGCCCACAAAAAACGCACAACAGCACGTTGCTGTTTGGTTGTACACTCTGTAAGTACAGTCGCCATTTTGTTTATGCACTGCGCATGCGCATGTGACACCTAGCGCCACCTGATGAACGGGAATATAAAGTTTGATGTTGCTGTCACCTAATGACACCTGTAGAAAACACCAACTACATTTACCTGCCATCCCACAGAACTGTGTGACATACTTATTGACTCGCCCTCGTATTATAATCACATATAAGTATTCTACATGTGTAACTGAAATAACATAAACAAAACCTGGTTTTATTCTTGTTATTTCATTCGGACATGGATTACTTAAATGTGATATCTTACTTTTCTATCTAAGTATTGTTATTTTGTTTTGTTTTGTATTTTCGCTTGTTGGTAAAAAAAAAAAATAAAACACTTTGGTTAAAAAGTTCATATGATCTTTATGTGTTGTTCCTTTTTTGTTTCTTCTATATTTTTCAGTTATATTTTGAATTTTTTCTGTTATGCAAATATCAATGAGTCACTAGGCTTGCAAGCTGCTTAGGGAATACCAAGTATCTGCTGACAGATGCATGACATTGAAAACTATGGATAACTTAGTCAATACAGCAAAATTAACTGTTGTCATAGAGGCCAGATTCAATGTTGTTGTGACAGCTTTCAGCGGCCAAATTAACTGTCAGCCTTCCAAAAACGGGAGGTTCATTTGCAGAACAAGAGCCAAGCCATCAAAAAGGTAGTAACTGCTTAAAAGGATGTGGAAGGAACATGGCATGACATTCATCAAAATGAAAAACCTCTTAGAATAAAGAAGATAGTTCTGTTCATGTTATTTGCCAGCATAGATCTTCAGGTGCAGTTAAAACAACAAATAAAACCATTAAATTATAAACAAGAAACTACATCACAATACATGCTGGGAAACACATTCCCACCTTTCACTTCATTATTTATCTTCTGTTTGTTAATTCTCTTCTACGTGATTTTGGTGTCTGAGGTTTCTGTTCATTCTCTTCTATGTGTTTTTGATCTCTGAGGTTTCTCTGACTGTGTGATTTTCAGATAAGAAATTGATTTGTTGTAGTTGTTTGTAGGGAATAGGAATGGCCAAAAATGCTTTCAACGGCATGAAATCAGTATTAACATCTAGAGAGATTAATAACGCATTGAAAATGAGAATTGTCAAATGCTATGTATATTCAACGCTACTGTATGGCTCGGAAGCCTGGACATTGAACAAGCAACTAGAAAGTCGCATAGAAGCCCTGGAGATGTGAATATACATATGAATATGTCGTATTTCATGGAAATAAAAACGATCAAATGCAGAGGTTCTAGAAAAACTGGGAATGAAGAGAGAGTTGATGAAAGAAATAAAGAGGAGACAAGTGAAATATTTCGGCCACGTTAAAAGACATGATACGCTTATAAAAACCATACTGGAAGGCAAGGTTGAGGGCAAGCGAGCAAGAGGTAGACAACGATACAAGTGGGAAGATAACATCAAGAGATGGACGAGCATCAGCCTGACAGAATGTACAGTTCAAGACAAGAGACAGACAGTATTGGAGATCTATTGCAGCCAACCTTTATTGTGGAGACGGCACCTGATTGATTGATTGAGTTGTTTGTTTCTTTCTTTTTTTTTCGCATACCCTTACAGGACATCGCTGTCAACATCAGCATCTTTCAGTTGATTGTTGATTTCTTGGCAAGATTATGCTCAGTAGTTTGCCATTGCTTTCTGAGCGACCGGCTCACATACCCCGTAAGTTACCGACGCGGAGAGAACCGCTACCGGTTCTCACGCACATCACGTTACGAGAGTATACAGGATTACGGAGAAAGTCGTGTAACCCCTAGACCACAGAGACCAGCGAGTTGTTTGTAGCCACATCAAATTTCATTTTTGTTTTAAACTCTTTTTCTACCCAGCAATGCACCTTTTATAGGTTTCCTTTCATAGATGCTATTGAACTATTATATAGAATCTGTTCTGTTGTTTCTGGCGTTGAATCTTGGGATGTGATTAAACAAATTAGAAACAGTTTGGAGGCAGCAGAGATATTATTTCTGAGATGAATGTTGCAAATACTTTGAATGCCAGAGTAGCTAACAATGAGGCCCCTAAGAGGCTAATGAAAATAGAATGTTATACATGATGATAAGGAAGACAAAGAATGTTTCTTGGTCATGTAAGGAAAAGACAAGCAGTGGAAAAAGTGATGCTGGACAGATCAGCGCTTGAAGAGACAGACCATGACAAATGATGCTGGATTGTCTCAGGAGATGGCATGGAGGAATAATATCAATAGAACTGATCCAGAACACCAGAGACCAAGATCTGTGGAGATTCATGAAAGCTTACACCATTTGGCAGGGAACATAGTGATGATGACGATAATGATGATACTAGCAATGAACCAAAGTTGTATTGTTGACCTCAGAGATAGTACACATCTTACATACTTCTGTTACTGACATGTTCCAATCATTAGTCTAACGTCTGCTGTCCTGCAGTGATAATATTTAAATGCCTCCAGGCTCAAATATGTATTGGTTAAAAGTATTATTCCTAAGGATAGAAAGAGTTAATCAGATCAGCTGCTGTCATGTTATCACAATACTGTCACTATACACACTTTCTAGAAATGTTGTTTTCAACATTTACTGCACTAGCCTTTTATGTTGCATGAATTCACAGAGGGTAAATACAAAACTTGGAACGGCAATATTCTCAAAAGCCCCACAGTCATTAAAAATACACCCTATACAAAGGAATACTTTGGTCAAGACGTGTTGTGTTTTTATTTGGACTTTAATTTATGGAATAACAACATTGGTAGTTTGATTATGAATCTCAATGACAGATGGCTTTAATGTTTAAATGATTTTTGTTACCTGTTATTTGCCGCACACAAAAAGTTATCATGATGTATTGGTATTGTATTACTACTTGTTAATTAATATTATGTCTGGAAAATTCCCCTTGAAGTCTGTCATACATTGCATATGTGGGAGTTTCCTTGTTGGTATGCTGTTAGCATTTGTAATATTATGTGTAACAGTCAATATATGATGAATAGCATTTTATTTAATATTATTGTATAATGCCACTTTAGTATGAGTCTACATTTAGTATGCTTATAACTGTAATATTTATGTGACTTTACAAGTATTATTTTTTGCAGAAAATACATTTTACGGATATAATTCTACTGTTAATTTGTAATTACATTCATATTTGCATTGAGAAATTATAATATTTATAGACATGTATGTGTGTTATGTAGATCTGATTTGAACAGAATCTGTACTCTGAACAAATTGACAGAAGTTGACAAATTTATTGCTAGTTCTTTGGAGGGGGAGAGAGAATGGAAGTTTTGGTTGTTTGCCATTAGCAGTAAAGAAATTTACAATAAATATCCTGGATTTGTAACGGTCAATTGCATATACTAGTTTAACTATACAAACCTTTAACAGTTCTTTTACTAATACTTGCAGCAAACAGCTGTGTTGTCATCTTCTGGAACTTCTCAATATATCTGAATAATAATGACACCATTACATTCTAGGTTGACCTTTTAGTGCTAATTCGTCTTCATATGAATGTTGTGTGTTCATGTAACACATCAGTTATGTAAATATCATTGTCAGTTTGTATCTTCCTTTCTCCCTGTGCCATGTTTAATTTCAAATTCCAACACTTTTAGGTTCATTTTGATTTACTGTGTCATCATGGACATTAATATCTCTCTCATTGCCATGTTTAATTTCAAATTTCTGACGTCTTAATCATTTTGAATTCCTGTTGGACATTTTTATCTCCCTTTGTCATGTTTAATTCTGCAATCCAACAGCTCATTCCAATTCATTTAGAATTATTGTGGGACATGGTTTTCTCAAATTGCCATGTTTAATTCTACATTCCAACATTCTTAGAACTCGTGTAGAATTTTCTGTCTCTTTTTTGAGCAAGTGCTTATTATTTCTGTCATGGATCAGAATTATAGTAGTTGGTAAAAAGGAGCTATATTTTTAATGGTTGAGATTTAGGCTTGCAAGCCATGACCATTCTGCCACTCATCCACCTTACCTTTCACACATTATTCTTGTCTCACATTTCTTTTAATTATACAATGGATAATTTATGTATAATCATTAAAAATGTAAGGAAAACCAACTTCCAATTAACTAACAAATTATTTTAATTTTAACATTTAATAAGAAAAGCAAATAGTACCAGTTGTTTGTTTTCATAAATTGAGTAGACATACAATTTGAATTGCTTATCTGGAGAAATGAAATAAGTCTAGACATAATATAAATTCCTGCTCAAATTCTTGTTAATGGTTGACAGAGAGTTTCAACCTCATTTGTCCATGTCAGAAAGTAGAATTGTTTATGTTTGACTGCTAACTGCGGAGAGCTGACATGTACAAATGTTCTCTCACACCTGAGATAACGGGAGACTGTTTTTTACATGTCATTTAATATGTAATATTCTTGTTATGCTTGTCCCCTTTGCCAACAACGGTCTTCATTTTCAGTACCTGATGTGCTTGTACAGTGTATATGGCATGTTGAAATGAACACAGCATCAAATCCCCTTCTTATTTCCTTCAGCTTACACAATACAACAGCATTTAACTCTTTTAGTCCCAGGGTACTTGAGGTGTTATGAGCTCTTCATTGTTGATCCTAACCATTATGCAACGGGTTTTCTTCTATAACTTCTTCTGTTATCTTTGATTCCCTCATTGGTGTGTACACCCTCAAATAACTCATGCCAAGTCACGCTATCTTTTGCTATGTCCTGCAGCTATGTTCTCCCCATATTATTCATCTCTGTCTCCAATTCTCTTCTCCATGCAATGTGAAAGCAGGTAAGTCGGCAATCCTGACTCCTTGTAGCTGTCTCCGCACTGCATCATACCTCTTCTAGAAGTGCCTCCTTGCCTCTTGGTTGATCTGAGTTATTATTTTTCTCTTATATTTAGACTTGTTCTTGGTTGATTAGATTTGGCAGCTAAAGTTTTCTGCAAGATGGGGTAGGCAACCCCAAGCCTAACCCTTATTAGTTGCCTCTGACCACATGCATTGTAAGTAGGTGTTACTATTCTTTGTGTCCATTAAGTGTGCCAGTAATACACAGGTGATTCTCATACTAAACCTTTCTGTAATAGGACATAGTAAGTCCTCGATTCTCACACTAAAACCTTTCTGCAAGATGGTATGTTACAGTGTTGTTATTCTTTGCTTCCCTAAAGGGCACTGGTAACATGTGGGCAAATGTTTTCTCTTACTTTTTACATTCGAAGTGATTATTCCCAAACAGGGCTGGTCACGTGACGTCTATATCTTCTATATTAGAGAGCAGTACAAACTGGCATATCATTGGGGGCCAGTATAATTTATTAAATATATATACACACATATTATAGAAGGCTGTAATATAATAAAGAAGGCAAGCAAGTGCTATTGTGTATAGTTAGGGTTAGGGTTAGTGTCTGGGTTAGGGAATACATGTTAGGAATACATGTTTCAGGGCCCTGTTTGGGAATAAGGTCTTCCTTTTACATTTGTTCAGAGCATACTAAAAAATCTGGCTACTCTAATGTTGACTTTTGTTATGTATTTAGCCTAATTGAAAGTAATATTCTGACTTTTCTTAGAGGTTATTCCCTCCCTTTGATGTCTGCTGCAAAAAAAGTTATGAGCTGAAATAATTAACAGTAATGTATGATACACCAAATGTTCTTCAATTGTAGTGTTTTATTGTTCACTTCTTTGCTGTTGTCTTAGAAATGTTTCATCTGTCTAGCATTGTTTAACTGAAAGAGTTAATAGCTATGTATGGCACACAGAATGTTCTCCTGTTGACAAATTGTTCATTCTTTGCTGTTGTGTTGACAGTTCTCAACTTGTCTAACATTGTGATGAGAATTGTGGCCCACTTACAAACACTAACAACAGCTTACTCTTCTAACAGCCAAAATGACTTGAAACACACACAAAATATACAATAAAACACAAAGTATAAAAGAGTGTTGCGGCTAAATAGTTTTCATCAGCCTGTAAAAACCAGATGATGACATGAAAATGAGGATATATATATATATAAAAACCATTGCAGCATGGAAGGCTGACATATTTTGGGCACAGTATCCTTGTCAGTCCCAAATTATGTTTCTGTCAGTGCCCAGTGAGGACCATAAGCACAGTGGTATCAGAATTACTAAAATAAAATACTACAACATTCAGTAATTGGTGACTGCACAGAATAGTGGGACTAAAATGGCATGACAGAATCACCAGTGTGGAGCTGATGGGGAGAACTAGACAAATTCCACTGAATCAAGAGGTGAAATACAAACTAATAGGGCTTGATAGGACACACTGAGACAAGCTGAGACTGGCATAACTAGACACACCATGTCTGGAACCAACAAGGTGGATGAAATAAGGGAAAAGCTAAAGTCATATAAAGACAGATTAATCATGTGGGGGAGAACGAGGATGGACCTGCAAGAAATAGGAAAAGATAGGATGATTTGATGTCAAATGGTTGAAGGCCTATTCCTCAATGTGCGATAAAGGGTTAAAAAAAGAAGCATGACTGTCAAAGTGGCAATGTATACTGTTAGTTAGTTGCATATCCTTTACGGACGTAGCAGTCAACCCCAGCATTTTTTGGCTGTTCGTGATTCCTGGGCAAGTTAACGTTCAGTAGTTTGCCATTGGTTTCTGAACGACTGGCACCCATACCATTTCATAAAAAAGCAACACAGCTGTGTATTGAAAGCTGTGCATGGGGTTACGAACTTGCATCCATAACCCCTTCACCACGGAACTGTATTGTAGGTTAAAATACCTGGCCAGATTTATTGAGTTTGTCAGACCAGATGCCAAGGAAATGATGATACACTTTGTGTTGCTTGATACGCATGGACTTTATCAGATCACTGATGATGCACTGATTGGAACAGAAAGTGCTAGAAGACAGTGGCCTAGAAAGGCTAATAATGAAAATCGTAGCAATTAGGTGATGAAGGACTCAGGACATCACTGATGATTTACACATGATGTTGGCAGTTGCAGGAGGATTTTACTCAGTGCCAGGACATACATATTTTGCCCATGTGGAAAGTAAAGAATAGTAACACTGTAACCTGCTATGCATATCATAAGAGGTGACTAATGAGGATTGGCGTGAGCTGGCTAACTCATCCCATAGACAGTTTTAGCTGAAAAATGCCAGTCAATCAGGACCAAGTCTACAAAAGAGTTCTAATGGTAGAACAAAGGCAAAAGAAGAAGAGGATGCATTTAGTTTGACTGTAATGAAAATAACATTCTTGACATATTATGTGTCACATGATGATGAAAGAAAAAAAACATGTAACAAAGTAAAGCACATGTGACTTAGCTGAATGACATTTTTAATCCAATACAAAAGAGATCGGATATGTTTTTGTTTACTAATGAAGGCTATTTATATGTGACATCAGTGTTATTCTTTGTTACTGTCTCCTGTAAACTATGCTTTTACATCAAGGTTTTATTCTGTATTCTTTTCAGTAACACAGCTTGACTAAGATAAAAATATTTTATTTCATTAAAATATGTTTATTAGGCATTACTTGTATTTTTGCATGAGGAAATGACGTGAGAGGATGTGATGTATTATTTGGAATATGAGATTTTGAATATTTTCTAATGTTTGAAATCCAACTGCTATATTAGTATCAGTGTTCTGTGTGGTTTTAACATTGATTTATTGTGAAAGTATATTGCTAGGATACTGTTAAGTACAGCTGAAATCCAAATCTGAGTTACATGAAATATGAGGACATGTTTCTTTTCTTTTCTTTGTTTTTGCACTTATACTTAGTGAGAAGTGGCTGGCAGTGGGACTAGGTTATAGCATCTGAAATTTGGAGATAAGGTTCTCAACCCCAGAAATGCAAAAGCTCTATATCTTTCAGAGGTTATGTTAAAAAGAAAACCGTGTGTATACACTGAACAGAGGCCCAACATTTGAACACTGCACATATTTTCCTATACTAATATTGGCGGATAACTTTCATGTTGCTTTTATTTGCCCATCCCTGTGTCCTGATGCAAGTTTGATAGTGTAACTTTATTCATTATATGATTCTTGTCATATTGTTCATTATATTATACAGTGGTACATTTTCTTACAAATGTGATACATAGTTCAGTATCAGGATTAGCCAGCATGCTTTTCCTGGTGTTTACATAATCAGTTAACAGAACTAACATGCTTGCATTTCTGAATCTTGGTTCTTTGAGGTCAGTCATGTTCTTCTGAAGTGGAACTATGATAGTAACATATACACATACACACTCTGTCATGATTGAAGTGGAACATGATAGTAACATACACACATACACACTCTGTCATGATTGCCCAGTCTTCAGCTGTCCATGACATATCACTGGTATGCTGGCACTCTGCTTTGGTTGTCAAACATTATAGTTAACAGCGTGAGAAATGCATTGACAGGTATTGCTTGGCACTCATAGAATTCAACAACAGAATTAGAGAGCAGTGAACAACAAACAGCATCATTCAATGACTTGCCCTGTGCAGAACTTTGTCTCCATAACAGTTTTGTGGAATTTCTCTCTGTCATAATCCCAATGTTGTAAGCCTTTGTTGCTGTATGTGTAAATTACCTATCAGAACTTGAATCCATCTACATTGTGGTATTCCTCTTCTCTGCTTTATCTTTACAGCACCCTTTAATTTGATCTTTTCCAGACATTCATGTCTTTCTACATGCCAAAAATATTGAATTTTTCTTTTCCTCAATTTTATTTGTCTTGATAACCAGTCTTCTTCAATACTGAATTCTTGTTGGACACATTAAATAATATAAACATGTTTTTTTTTTTTCGCTCGCTCGCTTTGAACTCAAGTGTAGTCCATACACAATACTTCTAGTAGTGCTGGACTGAATTTTACATGTGGATTAGCTTTCCCTATTAACAATGTCCCTCGCCATCGGGCGAACCCACTCCGACTTCTGAGGTAAAATATATAAACATTTAAAACTAGGTATCCCAGGATTCGAACCTGATACATCCCCGTGTGAATCCTAGTGTGAATTTTTAATTCTGATATCTAGCATATCATCTCTGCTTTTTATCTCTACTTGCATGCGTGTTGCAATCAATACCCATGAATGTATTTCTTATGCTATTTCAATAGCCTTAAGATTCCCCAGTAACTAATTAACCCATCACTTTATATTGGTGTCAGCAAATAGATCGTCAGTAACTAAGCAAAGCACACTTCAGCAGTATGTTTTCAGTTGTCAGATATGTAGTTATCTATAGCATGTAATACAATACCATGGAACATGGTTAACTTTCGGAAGGGGGGGGGGGGGGGGGGGGGTGGATATCCATCAATAAATTGATGAAATATCCTAATGTAAGCTGAAGGTAAACATGCATTTGTAAATAAATTGGTAAAGTGTCAGCAAACATGAATTCTCCAGCCATGTAGGCATGAACTGCTTGTTTCATTATTCTTATGTTGAAAACCTGAAAAATGTGTACTTTTTATCTTTGATAACTGGCTTTTTAATGGTTGGAATTTATTTAATGTTTACTGTGTGCTAACGTACATTGTTACCTACAAGGAACAAAAGTATGAACTAGTCATTTTTGGCATGCATGAATGTTATACAGTGTTGCAAATATGTAGGCTCTACGTTATATAAATTACATATGTTCTATATGGTGCAGATACGCAGACAATGATTGAAGGATGTCAGGGTCAAACTGAAACTTTTGATGACAAATTGGAATAACATATTGGCAAAACAAACAAAGAAGTATTTTGAAAACTGGGATTGAAGAAGCGAATACTGAATGAGATCGAGGTCAGCCAGTTAAGGGTACTTCGGCTAGATAGAGAAACACAGCTCCTTGTTAACAGATTGCCAAACAAACAGTAAGTTTGGACCAAACAAAAATGAAAAATGGGAAGTCAGAGTGTGTCACAGTTATGGCGTAAAAGTTCTTAATATTGTAGCAAACATGTTGTATTATAACACAGTGACAACATGTTGGCAATATATAAGCCCATGGGAGATAGGGGATGTTGTTTAAGACGATTAATGATGCATGGCACTTAATCAGTTTAAGGATGTTGTGATGGGAATGGTGGTTGGACATGCAAGAGGCAAAAAATGTGACATGTTAGGGAATCAGAGGTGGGCTGGAAGAATCCTGTATGAGTACACCATGAAGACACAGGACAGAGGTGTGTTAGAGGCTCGTGGCTATTGATCTTCAGTTTGGAGATGGCACCTGATGACGATGTTTGCTAATATTACACCATGGATAGGCAAAGCTGGTAATCTAAGGGTTTTGAAAGAGATCAAGAAACAATGAATTCTTGTCCAGGAGAGTACAGTCACCATTCTCTGGCTACATTCTGATTAGAGAAGAGAGCTGGAACACACTGTTCCAGCTGGTGAACTGGTGAACAAATGGGCTAGAAGACAGTGGAGAGAGAGGGAAAATATTACACATTTCTGTATTGATCGTGTTAGAAAGAGAGAAGGTATTGGGCGGTCATTCATTGATGGCATGTCAGCATGAATTTATATATTGTGTTTTAGAATGGAAGTTGTGCAAAAACATGGTCATCCTTGCCAGTCGGCATGGCATTCGATGATAATCATTATACACAATGCTACACTCTCAAAACTGATTGCATATTCTGTTATTTGTTGGAGCATTTGAAACTAGTCATAGAATTAGAATAGTTGTTCTATTCTTCAAGAAATTGTTAGGAAATGTATTATGTTTTGGGTAATATTTTTCCCAAAATACAAGGATAGTTCAGAAAGTAATGCACCATATTGTTTTTCTCAGGAGCTGTTTATTCAAAAAGCATGACATTTATACACAATATACATGGATATATCATGTAAATATCAGTATTATTCAACAAAATCCCCATCAACTTGTTTGGCTTCATGTTAACACAAAACAAGTGCATGTATTTCTTGCCCAAACCAGATTTTGCCTTAATCATGTAGCCATTTCTTCGCTGCATGAATCACTTCTTCATCTTCAAACCTTGTCCTACGGAGTGCATCTTTAAGTGGACCAAATAGATGAAAATCAGAGGGTGTCAAATGAGGACTATAGGGTGGGTAGGGTAGTACAGTCTAACCCTATTTGGTGATTGCTTCCCATGTTGACTTGTGTGAGGGTGTGCATTGTCATGAAGGAGAAGCAGGTCTGCTGGATTTTTGTGCGGCCAAACTTTGCAAAAACGTTGATTGAGCTTTTTCAGTATCTTAACGTAAGCTTGCAAATTGATTGTCTCTCCTCTTGGCATAACATCCACAAGAATCACACCTTCAATGTCCCAAAAGACAGGGATCATGACCTTTCCAGCTGAAGGAGTTGTCTTGAATTACTTTCTTCATGGTGATTGTGGATGATGCCACTCCATTGACTGTCTTTTTGTCTCAGGTTCAAAATGAAGTGCCCAGGATTCATCACCTGTAATGATCTTAGCTTTCTTTTGCAATTGGTGGTCATTTGTGAGACTTCAAGGAACCCATCTTGCACAAACCTTAGAAAAACCAAGTTGTTATATAACTGCATTTGCACTACCATTGCTGACTGACAGCTGTAAGGCCAGTTGTTGAGTAGTGATTCGCCTGTCAGTAAGAATAATGCCCTCAGAGCATTTCAACATTTCTGTGTTGGTGGCTGTGGCTGGACGTCCACAGCGTGGTAGATCAAGCAGATGCATATCTTCACTTCCTGATTCTTTAATTCTCTTAACCTAGTGATTGACTGTACTCCTGTCGACTGCAAAACTTCATATAAATCTCATAGATACTTGTGAATGTTCACGACACTTTCCTTCTGTGGAACAAGAAATTCTATCACAATTCGTTGCTTATAATGCAAGTTGCTAACACTCTCCATTTCAGCGGTTTAGGGCAGCCATATTATTTGGCCGGTTGGGTTGCAGTTTGGTGCACACAATTGAAACATGCCATAGTTGAAGTGTGCAAAATTTCTATCTTAATTTTTTGCTTAGAAAAACGATGTGGTGCATTACTTTTCTGAACACCCCTCGTACAAATTGTAGAATTAAGACTTGACCCAAAATAATTAATGACTGTTTGTAGTCATTTTTTTTTCTTTGCTTAGTTTTATACACATGCTTGTATTAACTTTCTGTTGTCTTTTTTTTTTTTTGACTAATTATTTTTTTTTTATTCTTACATCTGAATAAATTCCTTCATATACATTAAGCATGAAGCTTTTTTTTTTTCAGTTTTATCATCTGTGATGTTCATGTTTTGTTTTCTATTCGTTATATTTACTTTAAGTTTTACTGAAATGTTTACTTTTGTTATTTATTTGTTACTGTCCTGTCTCAGTTTATATATCTAGGTACATTACAATATGAGGAATCAAAATGAGCCACAGGAGATTTTGAAGCAAACCACTTTGCGTTGATTTCAGTGGTACACATGTCAGCATATTCAGAAAATATGCAAGCAGCTGAACTACAATTGCTCAGTAAAACACAATAAATGCTGGGGTTAGTTACAATCATCCTGTAAAGTACATGCAGCTAACTTTATTTTTTTAAATCTTTATAGTATGTTTGTGTCCCCGAGGTTTATTTTCTGTTGTTCTTATAGAAGTAGGTACAAAATAGTTTGGGCATAAAACAAGAACATATCTCACAAGAAGAAGTCAGATTTGTCCAATGCTTGAACGGTATAATTTACATAAAACAGGAAAAAGGACGATGAGTCATGAGACATTTTTAAACCACCAGGGTGTGATCTGTGCTTGCAAATATTTGATGTGGACGGTATTATGTCGGTCGCCTTTACTTCCCAAGACATCTCCTGGTGCCCACTTTAAGCTGGTTGACCTGGGAGTCAGGTCAGTTTTAAAATTCTGCCTTGATGTAGATTCAAACCCTTGACCACCCTGGTCAGTAGGCAAGCATCTGGCCTACTTATGTTTGCCACTTCTCCCAGGATACAATGTAACAACATTTAACGTGATATGCTGATCTGGCAGGGATCCTAAATGTTGCACCAAAATTATGACAATACATTTGGTCATGAAGAAAGGAAATAACACTTCCTACAAGATCTGAACATTGAAGAAAACTGCTTATAAACTGATATCAGGTCTCAGAAGCAAAAATACTTTGGCCACAATCAAACTTGACAGTGGTTAGGAAAGAACGGGTAATGGAAGGCATGGCTACCAGGAGATGAGCCAACGACTGACCAAATGACAGTGGACACAGAACATTACAGACAGCCTGGAAATGGAAACAGGGAAGCTGGCAGAAGATGGAGAGTCTTTCTGACAGCTTTAATGTGAGTGACATTCTGTTATGTGATGATGTAACAGATTATCAGACAGTAATGGAATATAATAAGCTTTCATGTATAGCATCAAATATGATTGTGCCTGTTTCCAAGTCACAATACATGAACTGGCTTGGGGTGTGTCATAGACAATGGCTGTCTTGTAGAGCAATTCAGCAAATAATAGTCCTCTCTCTCTCTCTCTCTCTCTCTCTCTCTCTCTCTCTCTCTCTCTCTCTCTCTCTCTCTCTCTCTCTCTCTCTCTCTCTCTCTCTCTCTCTCTCCTTCCTTTCCCCAGTCTCTCTCCCCCTCTGCCACTTTCTCTTCTCACTTTCTCACTCACCCTCTCTTTCCTCTCATTCTTCCTTCGCCTCGCCCCGCACTCCCTTCCCTCTCTCTGTCTCTCTCTCTCTCATCTCCCTCTATCTCTCCCTCCCCTCTCTCCCTCCCCTCTCTCTCTCCCCTCCCCCCTCTCTCTCCTCCTCCCTCCCTCTCTCTCCTCCCCTCCTTCTCTCTCCACTCTTCCGTCCTCATCACACACATCTTACAACAGTGTAGATAAGTTCAGCTTGTGCATGGACCTACGTTTCTTCAGATAAAACAATGGGATGTGGGCACCTCTCCTTCACAAACATTACACACTTTAGTGCTGGATTGTTGCAGACAAGAATATAACTGCGACATTGGCCCCTACTCTGTCATTTATGAAACACTAAAGGAACCCCTTTATTATTCTGGTATAAAGCCCTGCTGCAGTTGATGAATTTTGTCTTCAAGTCCATGTCCAACAGCAATCTAATGATCGTGTTGAATGGAACACTGTTGTAAGCATCTTCTACGTCAATACATATCACAAGGGGGTTTCCATGGCAAAGTGGTTAAGAGGACTGCCTCGCACTCTGAAGGTTATTGGTTCGATTCAAGATTCCATCATACAGTTCGTGAGTGAAATTTTTTTGGAGACTTGGGATGGGGGGGGGGGGGGGGGGGAGAGTGTTTACTGGAGCTACAAAGATCGTCTTTTGTGCAATGCTTTTGGCAATGAATAGAAAAAAATTCATGATGGGCTGTTGAAGTAGCACCGAAAATTATCAGTGATGGATCTTATCAGGAGCGAAAGAAACATGTGGTTGTGAAGCATCATGGTAGCCTTGACCGGCCGGAACAACACTTTACTTGACATGGTATATGTAACACCCTGGTCTACAGGAACTGTGACAACTCCACTGGCCCATCAACCGCACATCTCTTGATGAGGTGGCCTGGTGTTCTCACTTCTGGTAAACATGTCCGCAGCTGTAAGTTCTCTTTACAAAACCTTATAAATCTGTGCTGGAGCTCCTCACCCAACAGCTGTGTTTATTGAACAAATGTGCGCCAGCACTGTTTGTTGACATGTCTCTATTTTCTCTACTGCACTGGCTTTCTCCTCCAGTAATATATGATATCAAGTTGTGGTAGCATGCACTGCTTTTGATATTTCACTTTTTTTTCCCTATAAGTTAGGTGAACACCCTTACATTGTAATTGTTAAATTTTGTATTTTCATATGATAGATGTTATTACCACCAATTTTCTTGACTGTCTTTGAAAATTGTACACGAAAAAGCTTGTTTCCCCCTGTCTTAGATTGTCTAGCTATTGTGTGTCACTTTAATTAAAAGTTTAGTTATTGTGTTTGTTTTTTTAAAGAGAGTCTCTTTCATTAAAAAAAGGACCCTTTCACATACCTTAAGATGTATTGGGCATAATGTAATAGACCTATATTTGTATAGACCAGTGGTTCTCAATCTTTTTTGGCCCATGCTCCCTTTCACCATATGTTCAGAATGTCATTCCCCCCCCCTTTCCAAAATGAATGTCATTCCTCCCCTTTACACACATTCATATATATATATATATATATATATATATATATATATATATATATATATATATATATATATATATATATATATATATATATATATATATATAACACATACTCACACATAATTCAAGAAAGGGGACGATCATGTTTTATGTGGTCCAGAAGCCAGTTTGAGTCTGCCAATCTGTGGTCTTAATCCCCCCCCCCCCTGGAAACCCTAAAATTCCCCTTGGGGAGGTGGGGGGGGGGAAGAAGATTCACCACCAGTTGAGAACCACTGGTATAGACCAACCAACACTCGAGGAGTGATGTGGTCAGCAACACACCACCTGCCTGCACTTCCCAAGACATACATTTTTTAGTCTGACAGCCTGACGGCTCAGGTCAATTATCAATTATAAAATGCACCTGGGTATGGATTTATAAAAATGCACCTAGGTATGGATTTAAACCCATGATCACTGCACCAGCAAGCAAGTCTCTAGCCACTACCTTGGCTCATCACTTTCATTTGCATCCAGATATATCCATAAATGCTTCAGTTTTCTCCTGTAGATTGTGCAAGGAAAATCTCAGCAGTGTACACGAATCATGTATCATTGGGAGGTTGTCTAGTAAGTTACTCAGTGGGAAAGAAAATCCTCAAAAGACCAACACGAATAACAAAAACTTAATGAAATCATTCATTTTATCATTATCATTATCAATCTCACAATTGCAGTTAAATTGGTCAAGATTGGTGAAGTCAGGAGACAAAATAAATTACTCAACATAAAGTAGCACCACTGGAAATGTGTAATACCATACTGCAGTTTACAGTGGCAATATGTGAGGGAATTATTGCATTAAGGAAATAATACTGAATAGTAAGAATGCTTCATGGCATATTGACTTATGTGAACATAATTTGATTATGTGTGAATAGGTTAGCTGGTGGTGAAGAAGACATCAGCATTGTTTGCTTGTGGTTTGTCAATAGTTCATTCTGGTTAATCTCCTCCTCCTCACCTTCTTCTTCTTCTTCTTCTTCTTCTTCTTCTTCTTCTTCTTCTTCTTCTTCTTCTTCTTCTTCTTCTTCTTCTTCTTCTTCTTCTTCTTCTTCTTCTTCATTCACACTGAGACCTATATATTATTGACACCAGCACAAACAGTAGCTTCATGTTCATTGCATCCCAGGTTACTGTGATTACCAAATTACAAAACTGTTGTGATTCGTGATTAGATATGCCAGTCCATTTGTATCCATGTCTAGTCTGTACCATAAAGATGCCTTAATGATATGAGTTGGTTCACATTTAACAATTTATAATGTTATTATTTACTAAACATTAACTCATTGTCCATGCTGTGTGATGTTGGTGGTCATATCTTTCCACAGCCTTCTGTCTCATGTACTGCCAATAATTTTTGGTTATACCGATGCTTCTCAGTGCCATGATGTAAAACAGCATCTTCTCTCTTGGTCTTCCCTGCCTCTCTCCCTCCAACATTTTGTTGTCACAACATACTCCAGTTTTTCCCTTCTCCTGACATGTCTAAAGAAAGTGGAATGTCTTCTTCTAAGACATGTACTCAATAAACATTACATTGCAGTGAATCTGATTACTTACCAAAATTACATCTATTGTGCTTCATGAGTAGTTGACATTTCATTTGAGCCATTTCTAACCAGTGTCATAGGGACTTCTCGATAGCATAGCAGTGCAAGTAAAGGACACTTGTGCATGCCATAAAGCATTACTGGACATGTAAAGCTAGACACATATTTTTGATAGACCACTCATCAGCACTCTCAAGGGTGATGTGGTCGATATTTTGTCAGTCCACCCTACTTTCCTGGGTGATGTGCTCAATATTTTGTCAGTGCTGCCTACTTTCCAGGGTGATGTGGTCAATATTTCATCCGTCCTCCCTACTTTCCTGGGTGACGTGGTCAATATTTTGTCAGTGCTCCCTACTATCCAGGGTGATGTGGTCAATATTGTCCCGGTCCTCCCTAATTTCCAGGGCGAAGTGGTCAATATTTTGTCAGTCCTCCATACTTTCCAAGGTGAAGTGGTCAATATTTTATCAGTGCTCCCTACTTTCCAGGGTGAAGTGGTCAATATTTTGTCAGTGCTCCCTACTTTCCATGTGATCTGGTCAATATTTTGTCAGTCCTCCCTCCTTTCTAAGACATCTTCTGGTAGCCATTTTAGGGAGTTCAGGTCAATTTTCCAAATTCACCTGGATGTGAAATTACACCCATAGCTACCAGACGAACAGACGAGCCTCTAGCCACTACTGTGGTTCCCTTTCATTAATGAGATTTGGTTAAAAAAAATCAAGAGTGTAATGTTATTGGTAATCAATATCTGGTTATCATGATTGCTAGGAAATATTGTTACATAATCAACATTACATTTTAGCTAATCTGATTGACAAGAAAAACAAAATTATTATGATTCATGTTTATTTGGAATATAATTTTATTTTTATCCTATAACTCATGTTATTCTTTGATAACATGAGTTGTTTCAAATATAGCAAGGTTATATTGTTATTGTTACAAAACCAACATTACAATTTAGTTCTTATTTACTAGAAAACAAAATTAGTGTAATCTATGTGCAGTTGGTAGCTCATATTTTTTAATCCCATAAACAGAGGGATTCATTGATAACATGAATTGTTTCAAATATAGACAGATGCTAATTTTACTTTTACACAATCAACATTACATTTTAATTATTAAGATTTACTAGAACAGCAAAAGTATTATGATTCATGCACAGTTGGTAGCTCATATATATTATCCCATAATACAGAGATTCATTGATAGCATGGGCTGTTTCAAATAAGTCAGGATTATTCCTAATGAATGATTTCAGTTCTGTATTTTAGTTGTATTGGTTTTTATTTATTCAGCTGTTGCTTGTTTGAGAATGATCACTGTTGCATGCTGTCACTAACATTGTGCTTGCTTGTGCTTTGTGCTTGGGTTATCAATGTTTTCCCTTGCTTTCAAGCATGTGATTTTTATGAGACTAACTGTATTCATTGTTATTTTTTTGTTTAAGTAAATGACACTTTAACTTGCCTTAAGGAGCATCAGGTATACAATGTTAGCCTCATATTTGTATAAACCAATCAGCACTCATTGCTGGATGTGGTCCGTATCACTCGTATTTATATAGACCAATCAGTACTCATGACTGGATGTGGTCCATATCACTCATATTTTTATAGACCAATCAGCACTCATTGCTGGATGTGGTCCATATCACTCATATTTTTATAGACCAATCAGCACTCATTGCTGGATGTGGTCCGTATCACTCGTATTTGTATAGACCAATCAGCACTCATGGCTGGATGTGGTCCGTATCACTCATATTTGTATAGACCAATCAGCACTCATGGCTGGATGTGGTCCGTATCACTCATACTTGTATAGACCAATCAGTACTCATGACTGGATGTGGTCCATATCACTCATATTTTATAGACCAATCAGCACTCATTGCTGGATGTGGTTCGTATCACTCGTATTTGTATAGACCAATCAGCACTCATTGCTGGATGTGGTCCGTATCACTCGTATTTGTATAGACCAATCAGCACTCATTGCTGGATGTGGTCCGTATCACTCATATTTGTATAGACCAATCAGCACTCATTGCTGGATGTGGTCCGTATCACTCATATTTGTATAGACCAATCAGTACTCATGGCTGGATGTGGTCCATATCACTCATATTTGTATAGACCAATCAGCACTCAGTGCTGGATGTGGTCCGTATCACTCATATTTGTATAGACCAATCAGCACTCAGTGAGGGATGTGGTTTGTATCACACCAGCCACCTTTACTTCCACAAACATTCTTGATACCCATCTTAGGCTGGGTCGACCTAGAAACCCAGGTCAATTTTCTTTAAAATCCGAATCCACCCAGCTGCGGATGGAACCCATGACCATCTGGTCAGCAAGCCACCATACTACCACTGCTGTTCATTTTTAATAAGCCAGCATAAACATTAAGTGGATAGGTTACCATAATAAATAGGTACAACTGGTGGCTTGTGTACAGTAGTGTAGGTGAGATGGAAGTGCATGCTTTGCGCTAGTCTATTTGATGAAATGAGGTTATAAATATTGATCTGCACACACAAAGTACAAAAACATATGAAGCCAAAGAACGAGCAACAATTGCCCAAAAGATCTATTCCAACAATAGACAGGGCTCAGCATACCTGCATTTTTAAACTCGCAGGGCTCTTTAGACTCCAAGCACATCTCTACAAAATGAAAGCTGCCCAAACTGACCAATGCACATGCCAAAATAGCCCCTATTCTCCAGAACTCGTACTGAAAGTATGCCCTCTCTTTGGTGACTTAACAGCTCTAGGAGATAAAAGTGGAGAGAAACTGTAGTATGCCTTCAGCTGACAACTGGATTCATGGAGGTGTCTCATCTCTTTGTTCAGACTGTCAAGCATATGAAGCTGAAAACAGAGTATGGAGGAAATGGGTTTCAGCATGTGTAGAGGACAAGGGGAAAAGATATATCTACATGTTTCCTAAAATAATATGTATAGTTAGTCAACAGATTATCCTTATACAAATCAAATCATGAGTGCTCGGATGCACTCCTTAGTATCTCCATCAGCATGTGGCGTGTTGCGGCTGGCGACACCATTTCTGTGTTGGTTAACTATTCTTCTCTAGTTCCCTACATAGTGCCCTAATCTGGCATCACCCCTTGTTTGACTTGATGTTCTTGCATTCTGGTTAAGTTTGCAGATTCACAGTCATTACTTGATTTTTTTAAATGTCCGGCCTGTCTGTGGGCATTCAGTATATTAGCTCGATCCATTGCCTCTCTGCCTTCCACAGTATGAGATGCAAACAATTAGGTATATTTAGCTCCAGTGAAAAGAAGAGATACTAAACACAGACACAATGTACATACCTTACAAAAGACTCCATACGCAGGTGAAAACATTCAAAATCGAAACAATAAATAAATATATAATGGAGTAATAGAATAAAAATAAGTGATATAGAACACAAAGGACTACCCAAAGTTTTGGTTCTAAGAACCTTTGTCAACGACAGGACAACACAACAGGATAAACAATGAAATAAAACACCAAAACAAAATTAACACAGCTCTTTATTGATAGGGGGGGAACGGAAATGGTGGTTTAAACCGGTTTAGAAAGGCACTCTTGGGCTACAAAAGTTTAAGTACACTTCAGCTGGCTAAAATATGACATTGAATTTTATCAGCCTTGACTCCTCATACACTCCACCCACTGTCTTTGAGCCAAGCCCATCTTGACCTCCCAGACCATACTCTTTAAATCACTGAGAAATCATGCCTAGGTGAAATCTGTCTCCAGCCAGGCTATCACTTTAGTTGCTGTAACTTTTGTGCACTCAGTTATGAGAGTGAGGATCGCCAGGCGGTAGTCAGTCACCAAAATGACCCGACCCTGGTGATGCAGCCTACAGTTTACCACCATTATTACCTTCAATGCAAGCGTGCCACTCATAGCTTTCATTACCACATATTCTTGTGCTCAGAACAAAAGCCAGACTGTTGTCAAACAGCACTCCCATATACTTTACTGCACGAGTCCTTTCCATAGCCTCTGAGCATAAACTTCAAGTTGGTGTTGGGGTGTTTGACAGTATGGTTATTCAGTGAAAACTACGTCATGGCTGCTCCTTTGTTCAGATTGACCTGTGCTCCCACTTCTCCACATCACATGGTTATGTGATCAAATTCTGTTTGATGTTTCCCCAGCAACCTGCTCCTGTCTTTGCCCTGACAATGCACCAAAACATCATCCTCGAGTATAAGATAGGATAGGGTCGCTTGGCATGAGTTAGCAGAGTGTCTGTACTCCAGTGGGAGATGAAAGACAGACGAAGAAGAATAGGAGTTATCCTCTTCTATACCAGGCCTTGCATAAGCAAAGACAAGAATCCATAACAAGCAGCACATATTACCCTGATATGAACACGAGGGAAAATTCTACTAAAGTTCCCAGAAATAACCGGCTTCATCCCAGAAGTAATGGGAAAATAATCAGGATAGATAGAGGCATGTTGCTGCAAATAATGTAATAAAGATCTGCGTGTGTACAGATGGATCAGTCATGAAGACTACTGGTGGAGGTCACACACTACAAAAAAAGAATGAACATTAAATAAATAGTTGTCACTAGATGTATCCCCTCCTCCCAACTACTTTTTAAATCTTAAAGGATGTTAGGTGTTTACCATGTTTAGTATAGGATTTCTTCCCTCTTGCTGTTTGAGGAGCCTTTTTCAAAAAGAGAATATTAGGGTCTCCTAGGTGGAATGGTCAAACTGTCTGCCTCAAAGGTCATGGGTTCATTTTTGGAATTCCTCATTCAATTAATGGGTGCAATTAATTTTTTAGACCCCTGGCTGTTGTCACTAGAGCTATAGAGTTCATTCTCCATGTGATACTTCCAGCTCTGTGGAAAGAGATCAAGCCATGTAAGATTTTAAAAATAGGATGGACGAACAAACAGCAGTCTAACAGAATGTACAACTAAGGCGAGAGACAGGCAGTGGTTGGAGATATGCAACCATCCTTCATCATGGAGACGGCATCTGATTGATTGATAACTTTAGAAAAAAAATTCATCATGTACATGAGAGTCAGAACATTATAACCATAATAACACTTTACGGAGTTTCACCATTACATAACAGGTCCTGTACAGAACACCACTCTCATCACGGCCCAACAAAAAGTTACTTCCCCTGTGCCAGTGCTCTTGCCTCAT
This sequence comes from Cepaea nemoralis, assembly GCA_014155875.1. Taxonomy (NCBI): domain Eukaryota; kingdom Metazoa; phylum Mollusca; class Gastropoda; order Stylommatophora; family Helicidae; genus Cepaea; species Cepaea nemoralis. The sequence goes on along the minus strand of JACEFZ010027447.1, from coordinate 354,883 downwards.
GCACCCTCATGTCCAAGGTGCCTTCATCGTCCCGTGTCTATTTTTGTGCTGGTTGACCCTTGCCTGTGTTTTTTTTTCCAGGAACTGTGCCTTCCATCACTGTTCTTTTGAAGCTATTGTGATGTTTAATATGAATCTGCTGTCCTCCATGGCTAAGGGCTTGCGAACGGGATTCGTGAGCCCGCTTACCTGCATTCGAAACACAGCTGCGACCAATTTAGCAGCAGACCACGTCACGTTGGGTCTTAACGTGTTGGTATGGAAGCCGGTCATTCAGAAAGCAATGGCAAACTACTGAACATAAACTTGCCAAGACACCAACAACAGCAGTAAAATGCTGATGTTGGCAGCTGATGTCCTGTAAATAGGATATGCAACAAAAAAAATACATGAATCTCCTGCAGGGAAAGGACATCAAGGATGTGAGACATGCTAACAGACTTTGCTTGCAGCAAAGAACCTTGCAGACTGGTAGAAGAAGATGAGAAAGAAAGAAAGAAAGAAAGATAGAAGAAGTTTGAAGCATTGTTCGTGGCTTCTCTTTTCCCCACTTGTTAGGTTCCCCCATAGAGTATAGTTCCCTAATTGTTTCATAGAAAGATGTCACATTCTTTGTTGTCCTCTGCATTCAGTTTATGTTCATTGTAAGAGTATAATCACTGCCGTGTACAGTACACTTTAATATTCTTATTTAAATACTAAAGTTATAACAACAATTTTAATGGCGGACAGTGTCAGATAGTGAATTTCTTTTTAATGCAGTAGGTAACATTAGTCAGCATTATTAGGGGTTAGTGAATGTAGTTTCATAATTGCCCGACATACTGTGTCGAGGATTCAAAATCAGCCACAAGCAGTTTGGGAGAAGATTGCTTTGTGTTGACTGCAGAGATATGAGAGTCTGCCTTTTAGTAACAACTGCCTAGTAAATTACAAACAGCCAATTAATGCTGGGGTTGATTGTGATGTCCTGTAAAATGACATGCAACTAACTATTTAGATAACAGTTTGATTTAGATAACATTATTTTGCCTTGCTCAAGAACATTTGAATATACACTAAGAAAGACAGGAAGTAAGCAAGAATCCTTGCTGTCTGCTTTGATTATAGACACATATATCATTTCTTTTTTGTCCGCATATCCTTTACATGACATCGCTGTCAACATCAGCATCTTTCAGCTGATTGTTGATTTCTTGGCAAGATTACGCTCAGTAGTTTGCCATTGCTTTCTGAGTGGTCGGCTCACATATCCCGTAAGTTACTGACGCGGAGAGAACCGCTTTCACTTCTCACGCACGTCACGTTACTCACAAGAGTATACAGGATTACGGAAAAAGTCGTGTAACCCTAGACCAGGGAGACCGGCACATATATCATTACAGATCTATAATTAAAGTACTGTCCCAGATGTTAATCTCTTTTATACCACATATTAGCTCATTTATTGATTGTATTCTTCATTAGCTTATATTTTTTAAATCAACAAGTCTTTAATGGTATCTTCCCCTTTCATTTTGCTTTTTATTTTGACTGCTGTTTTTGTTCAAGTATGTATGTGCACATTAGGAGACAGCTTATATAGTCTACTTTGCACTGTCACTCACATGTTGCTGTTTAATTGCAAATTATTATTATAAAATTAAACCTATGATGTTTTGCTTAATTTGTTTCTGAAATAATACCATGTATTCACAACTTTATGTTAGTTATTTTGTCATTTCTCTAATCATCTTGCTCAGGAAGCCACAGTAGCACGGTGGCTAGCACCCTTGCCCTCTGGCCCAGTAGTCATGGGTTCAAATTAACATTGAGGTGGCTTTTTAAGATTAATCTGGTCTCCCAGGTCGACTCAGCCTAAAATGGGTGCCGGGAAATGTATGGGGAAGACAAGGCTCTGACGTGATATTAACCAGATCACTCATTGAGTGCCATATGACCTATACAATTATTGGGCTGACACCACGTGCCTAATGAGCCTAAATGCATATAAACTACTCCTTTACTTACCATAAGCCCAATGCACCTCAGTGCATATAAACTACTCCTTTACTTACCATAAGCCCAATGCGCCTCAGTGCATATAAACTACTCCTTTACTTACCATAAGCCCAATGCACCTCAGTGCATATAAACTACTCCTTTACTTACCATAAGCCCAATGCACCTCAGTGCATATAAACTACTCCTTTACTTATCATAAGCCCACCATAAGCCTAGTGCGCCTCAGTGTATATAAACTACTCCTTTACTTACCATAAGCCCAATGCGCATCAGTGCATATAAACTACTCCTTTACTTACCATAAGCCCACCATAAGCCCAATGCACATCAGTGCATATAAACTACTCCTTTACTTACCATAAGCCCAATGCACATCAGTGCATATAAACTACTCCTTTACTTACCATAAGCCCACCATAAGCCCAATACACATCAGTGCATATAAACTACTCCTTTACTTACCATAAGCCCAGTGCGCCTCAGTGCATATAAACTACGCCTTTGCTTACCATAAGCCCAATGTGCCTTAATGCATATAAAAAAATGCTCCTCTACTGTACTTACTTATACTATCTTGCTTATGTCTTCTTTATATGTATATGTATCACTTATTATTTGTTGGTTTTGTTTAATTATCCACAACTCTTCAATCCATCACATTGTAGCCACAGCCAGAGACACCATTGACCAGTGGACGAATCCTGTTTGACTACCAGGCCATTAAGGAGGATGAAGTGACCGTTTCCAAGGGAGAACTGGTTCAAATACTTAACACTAACCATCAGAACATGTACTTGATTCATCGGCCGGCGAACCAGATATCCCCTGCTGCAGAAGGCTGGGTCCCCAGCCACATCATTGGACCAAGAGATGGAGATGGAAGTCTGAAGTGAGTCTTGTTGTTGGCATTGCAATTGTTGGTGGGTCTTTTAGTTTCCAAAACATTTATGTTTTTCTCTCATTGGAGAAGAGATGCTCTGTCTTCTTAGTCTAGGCCAAGTTATTCTTTGCTATCTCTTGTAGTTCCTTCCTGTTTCGTTAAAGTGGTTAACTTTCTTCCAGGTATAATGAGGCAAATTAAAGAAGATTTCTCCTTTTCCATTTCCTCAAGACGAAAGTAGGGAATCTTCATGGCGAGATGGTTACGCCATCTGCCTCGTGCTCCAAAGGTCATGGGTTTAACTTCAGACTATATTGTTCGGTTCACGAGTGCAATTTTCTTGAAGACTGCTGGTGGGTCATAGCTGGAAGAACGGAGTTGTATCACATTTTCAGCAGGCTGCCTTGTGGAAAGAGACCTCGCCATATGGGATAACACCAGATGCAATGAAGTCAATCCTCTTGCTTATTAAATCCTTTTTTTTTTCAAGATGGAAGTTAAGCTTATTCTTTTCCTATTGTTTCGTGATTTGTTTATAAATTGTCAGGTTCCAGAGCATTCTTAGGTTTGTTGTATTGCACATTAATTACTGATCAACTGACTGGCAGCTTGCTGTCTTGACAGACGATAGTTTGTGAAATGGAGTTATACCTCTCCATAGCACAAAGCCTGAACTGAATTTAGAGACCATGTGTTGCCCATGCAGCATGATCCTCTCTCGGCCTGTCTAGTTGACTCCAGAGGAAATATAACACCTATACGTCTGGAACAAGACAAACTGTCGAAGCTGCCGGATCAGCAAAGCAATGCTCTAACTGTCCACCTGTCAGAGTTTCCATCCTAAACCAGTTACAGATCAATGTTTAGGGCTTAGTCTGTCCTGCCATGACATTTAGCTTTTAGGTTGCATTTCCTTGCTCTGTGATAAGGCTTGTACCCTTCTAATTGCGCTCCTTCACCCAAATAATGAACTGCAAACAGTCATTAATTGGTGCTTGTGCAGAACAGAAGGAATGACATGATATGACAGAATCACAGATGTGAAGAGGACTAAATAAATGTGAATTAACAGTGAGGAAAAGACACTGGCTCAAATTAGGACACACATTGAGAAAAGATGATAATAATATATCTAGAAAGTCCTTTGTTTGTAACCCACAGGGCTAATGAAATAGAGGGGACCCTAAAACACACGGAATATTAGAGATAGGGATGAATAATTTGGGTAAGAGATGGAAGGAGCAGAAAGAGATAGTGAACGATAGGATGGCTTTACGTGATTGGTTGAATACTTATGCTCCAATGAGGAATAAAGAACAGAAGAAAAAGAAATATTGCACAGCTAGTCCCCAGTTGTAGAAATGGCAGTATACTAGAAATGGTATTAAAACATTGAGGTCACCAGCTGTGACAGTTTTCTTCAGCTCAAAGTTTGGTTAACTTGCTAGTAAGATCAGACGACATGAGATAATATGTAAGGTATAGTTTTTGTTATATGTAGGTTGTTTTTATTATCTGAGCTTCATTGTCGGCCACAAAGTTTGTGGTTATGGTGTTGTTGCATTGTAACTCAATCTAGCCAAAATTATCTCACAATAAGTTGATTCATTACTCTTTATAGAAAAAAAAACACATTCAGTTTTCTTGGTGCCTTCATTTATAGATGGTTAATGAGTCAAATGCTTATAGAACATCCAGGAATTAATTCAGACTTGGACAACAAATGCCAGGGTGTCATCATAGACCTATGAAGTCAGACTTGAACAACAAATGCCAGGATGTCGTCATTGACCTGTTAACTCAGACTTGAACAACAAATGCCAGGATGTCGTCATTGACCTGTGAAGTCAGACTTGGACAACAAATGCCAGGATGTCATCATAGACCTGTGAAGTCAGACTTGAACAACAAAGGCCAGGATGTCGTCATTGACCTGTTAACTCAGACTTGAACAACAAATGCCAGGATGTCGTCATTGACCTGTGAAGTCAGACTTGGACAACAAATGCCAGGATGTCGTCATTGACCTGTGAAGTCAGACTTGGACAACAAATGCCAGGATGTCATCATAGACCTGTGAAGTCAGACTTGGACAACAAATGCCAGAATGTCGTCATTGACCTGTGAAGTCAGACTTGGACAACAAATGCCAGGATGTCATCATAGACCTGTGAAGTCAGACTTGGACAACAAATGCCAGGATGTCGTCATTGACCTGTTAAGTCAGACTTGAACAACAAATGTCAGGATGTCGTCATTGACCTGTGAAGTCAGACTTGGACAACAAAGGCTAGGATGTTGTCATTGACCTGTGAAGTCAGACTCGAACAACAAAGGCTAGGATGTTGTCATTGACCTGTGAAGTCAGACTTGGACAACTATTGCCAGGGTGTCATCATAGACCTGTGAAGTCAGACTTGGACAGGACAAGAAATGCCAGGATGAAGTTATAGACTTGGGAAGTCATACATGGACAACAGATGTCAGGATAAAAGTCACTGATCTCGGATGTCAAACCCACACAGCAAATGCAAGAATGAAATTGTTCATCTGGGAAGTCGTATGCAGACACGAAATGTCAGAATGAAGTCACTAACATGAAATGTCACACAGTGACAGAAAATGCCAGAATAAAGTCAAGTGTGTGAGCCAAAGGATACAAATATCACAGCCCTGCTGTAAATAGACAGGACACAACCACAGACCCATAATGGATGAAGAAAGAAGAAGAAAATTATTATCAATTTTTATCAGTCTGTCCTAGTTGTTTCTCTAACTTGTTTATGTTAAGACAGTTGTTTTCTTTTACTTCTGGCCTAGAATTATTTATTTTAAAATAATAACTTTCTCTCCGGGAAGGTTAACCCGGTCAACAAATGCCCGCAGAAGTCGGGTGTGTCGGCCTAACGGTGCAAGAACGCAGCTCTGCTGTAAACAGGCACATCGCAATCACGTCCGGAAAAAAAACACCGGTTTAACGCAGAAGAAGAAGATAATAACTTTCTGAGACATAAATAGTTGAAGTAACTGAGCATTGGTGGATGCTGAGATGTTCATGAAATCTTCTCCAGGTGTACTTAAGGGTTTATGTTGCTTCAACAGGAAATCATCAAAACAAATGTTCAAAATCAAGAAGCCGATGTTCCGATCACCTCAGCGCTCTGATCTTGATGGCAAGGAGAAAAAAGACAGAGATATGGACGGCATGAGCAGCTTAGAAAGAAAATCAAAATCTCTGGGAAGAGATGGCAAACCAAAGGTTAAAGTGAGTTTTTGTCTGTACTCTCTAGCTTCCTTCATCTCTGATTTCTACATTCCTGATTTCATCTATGATTTCATAATTCCTGGTTTCATCATTCCTGATTTCAAAATTCCTGATTTCTTCATCATTCCTGATGTCTTTATCATTCCTGATTGCTTCCAGCTCTCAAAATTAAACCATTCTTAACAGCAACTCTTATGTAATGTCTTAACAATTCTAATGTTCTCTTTATATTGTATCACATACTCCCCCCCCCCTTCCCCCCACCTCCACCCTTTGCATTAACCACTAATACTTGAGATTGATTTTGAGCTGGTGTAAGCACAAATAATTTCATCTCAGCCTTTCAGCTCTGTCCACTCTGGCATTTAGAGATCCTGTACCAAAGCTTCTTGGGGGAAAATCTCTAATTCCTTGTCATCTTACAAAGTAAAAAGAAGCAAGAGATCCTTTTTTTTTTCTCACACATCTTGACACATATTGGACATTTGGTACTAACAACATATAGGGTGTATTTTTAAACAACTGTTCAGTGTTTGAAAATATTGCTGGTCAAAGTTTTGTATTCACCCTCTGTAAAGCTCATGCAACAATATAGGTAAATACAAAACTTGGACCGGCAATATTTTCAAGCACTGCACAGTCATTAAAAATACATCCGGTAGTTGTATAGACCAGTCAGCTCTAGAGGGGTGATATGGTCAATATCAGACTGGACACCTTTACTTCCCAAGACATTTTCTGGTACCAATTTTAGGCTGGGTCAACCTGGGAACCAAGATCAATGTTTCTTCTTCTTCTTCTTTTGTTCGCCTGAAATATGTCTTTTTCTTCTTCTGCGTTCATCCAGAGTTTTTTTTTCTCCGGATGTGATTGTGTTGTGCCTGTTTATAGCAGAGCTGCGTTCTTGCGCCGTTAGGCTGACACATCTGACTTCTGCAGGCATTTGTTGACCGGGTTAACCTTCCCGTGGAAATATGTCTATAACTGCAATGTTGTCTCTTGTATTAATTTAACTGTCTTTTTTTAGTTCACCCAGTGGTCCATAGAGTTTATCTTCCACTGTCGTCTCTCTAGGCCAGAATGGTTGCCTAAATATGTTGTGTTTTGGGCAGTCTTGGAGTATGTGCTCTTCTGTCTATGGTGCCAATCCACGCGCAGAAGAATTACTTGTTCTGGTCTGTCCATAACGTGGTAAATCAATTTTTGAAATCTGCCTCATTGTGAATTCCAACCCATAACATGACCTTTAGGCCAGCAGCTAAGTGTGCTAGCCACTGCATGACTACACCTCACCCGCATCATCTCACCACCTCAATTTTCCTCATCTCAGACATCTGTGATCTTTCCTAGTGAATATGTTTAGTTTAGTTTTGTTTACGGATCAACATCATGGCACACAGGTGTAACCCATAAGTGCTCTGTTCTACTCCTAACTCAAACCTGGGTCCGGAGAATCTCAGCTCAGTGCACGAACTCTGTAGCACCAGCGAGGATCCTGAAATACTTTGGGTAGATTTTTAACTCAAAATTGTGCCAGGGCAGCACCGTTAGGCTTCTCTTTTTCGATTTCCAACTGCCAAGGGATTTTTTACATGCGCAACAATACACACAGGCGTCCAATCTCACTACCCAGAGACCAGGGGACATTTTGTTACCAGAAGTCCATATGAAAAAATCCCGGCCCTCACCTGGACTTGGACCCGGGACCTCCAGCATTCGAGGCGGAGGCGAACATCATACCTTGAGACCACTCAGCCCCCAAATTCTAGTGAATAATCCTGAGTAAATAGTTTTCATCCGTGATTTTTTCCCCACTTAAATCAGGGGAGTTGATGTGAAGCTGACTATTTCAACCTGTAGATTTTAGATGTGAAATCCAACCAACCATAAGCAAGTTTCCAAGGTTTTGTCATGAACTGTTTGAGAGCCTCTGCTTCATTGGGAGGTGAAAAGCAGAAGGAGAAGAGGACGAATAGAAATACCAAGGTGTCCATATAGGCTCCATGGCGAAGGAGTTACGGATGCAGTTCGTAATCCCGCATACCGCATTCAATTACAGCTGCAAGCGATTTGGCAGAAGATCGCCATACGTTGGTTTTTTTATTAAATGGTATGGGCGGCGGTCATTCATTAAGCAATAGCAAACTACTAAATGTAAAATTGCTCTGAAATCATGAACAGCCAAATAATGCTGGGGTTGACTGCTACGTCCTGTAAAGGATATGCAACTAACTTTTAACTATAGTATATGTAAAGCAAGTAAAGTATTTTCACTCCAAACTTTCTATATTATATGTTGAATTTGAGATATACCAAAGTTTCTATATTATATGTTGAGTTCGAGATATACCAAACTTTTTATATTACATGTTGAGTTAGAGATATACCAAACTTTCTATATTATATGTTGAGTTAGAGATATACCAAACTTTCTATATTATATATTGAGTTAGAAAAATACCAAACTTTCTATATTATATGTTGAGTAAAAGAAATATCAAACTATGTTGAGTAAGAGGAACACGAAACTTTATATATTATATGTTGAGTAAGAGAAATAACAAACAGGCTATACTATTTGTTGAGTAAGAGAAATAACAAACAGGCTATACTATATGTTGAGTAAGAGAAATAACAAACAGGCTATACTATATGTTGAGTAAGAGAAATAACAAACAGGCTATACTATATGTTGAGTAAGAGAAATAACAAACAGGCTATACTATATGTTGAGTAAGAGAAATAACAACAGGCTATACTATATGTTGAGTAAGAGAAATAACAAACAGGCTATACTATATGTTGAGTAAGAGAAATAACAAACAGGCTATACTATATGTTGAGTAAGAGAAATAACAAACAGGCTATACTATATGTTGAGTAAGAGAAATAACAACAGGCTATACTATATGTTGAGTAAGAGAAATAACAAACAGGCTATACTATATGTTGAGTAAGAGAAATAACAAACAGGCTATACTATATGTTGAGTAAGAGAAATAACAAACAGGCTATACTATATGTTGAGTAAGAGAAATAACAAACAGGCTATACTATATGTTGAGTAAGAGAAATAACAAACAGGCTATACTATATGTTGAGTAAGAGAAATAACAAACTGTCTATACTATATGTTGAGTAAGAGAAATAACAAACAGCTATACTATATGTTGAGTAAGAGAAATAAACAAACAGGCTATACTATATGTTGAGTAAGAGAAATAACAAACAGGCTATACTATATGTTGAGTAAGAGAAATAACAAACAGGCTATACTATATGTTGAGTAAGAGAAATAACAAACAGGCTATACTATATGTTGAGTAAGAGAAATAACAAACAGGCTATACTATATGTTGAGTAAGAGAAATAACAAACAGGCTATACTATATGTTGAGTAAGAGAAATAACAAACTGTCTATACTATATGTTGAGTAAGAGAAATAACAAACAGGCTATACTATATGTTGAGTAAGAGAAATAACAAACAGGCTATACTATATGTTGAGTAAGAGAAATAACAAACAGGCTATACTATATGTTGAGTAAGAGAAATAACAAACAGGCTATACTATATGTTGAGTAAGAGAAATAACAAACAGGCTATACTATATGTTGAGTAAGAGAAATAACAAACAGGCTATACTATATGTTGAGTAAGAGAAATAACAAACAGGCTATACTATATGTTGAGTAAGAGAAATAACAAACAGGCTATACTATATGTTGAGTAAGAGAAATAACAAACAGGCTATACTATATGTTGAGTAAGAGAAATAACAAACAGGCTATACTATATGTTGAGTAAGAGAAATAACAAACAGGCTATACTATATGTTGAGTAAGAGAAATAACAAACAGGCTATACTATATGTTGAGTAAGAGAAATAACAAACAGGCTATACTATATGTTGAGTAAGAGAAATAACAAACAGGCTATACTATATGTTGAGTAAGAGAAATAACAAACAGGCTATACTATATGTTGAGTAAGAGAAATAACAAACAGGCTATACTATATGTTGAGTAAGAGAAATAACAAACAGGCTATACTATATGTTGAGTAAGAGAAATAACAAACAGGCTATACTATATGTTGAGTAAGAGAAATAACAAACAGGCTATACTATATGTTGAGTAAGAGAAATAACAAACAGGCTATACTATATGTTGAGTAAGAGAAATAACAAACAGGCTATACTATATGTTGAGTAAGAGAAATAACAAACTGTCTATACTATATGTTGAGTAAGAGAAATAACAAACAGGCTATACTATATGTTGAGTAAGAGAAATAACAAACAGGCTATACTATATGTTGAGTAAGAGAAATAACAAACAGGCTATACTATATGTTGAGTAAGAGAAATAACAAACAGGCTATACTATATGTTGAGTAAGAGAAATAACAAACAGGCTATACTATATGTTGAGTAGAGAAATAACAAACAGGCTATACTATATGTTGAGTAAGAGAAATAACAAACAGGCTATACTATATGTTGAGTAAGAGAAATAACAAACAGGCTATACTATATGTTGAGTAAGAGAAATAACAAACAGGCTATACTATATGTTGAGTAAGAGAAATAACAAACAGGCTATACTATATGTTGAGTAAGAGAAATAACAAACAGGCTATACTATATGTTGAGTAAGAGAAATAACAAACAGGCTATACTATATGTTGAGTAAGAGAAATAACAAACAGGCTATACTATATGTTGAGTAAGAGAATAACAAACAGCTATACTATATGGTTGAGTAAGAGAAATAACAAACAGGCTATAACTATATGTTGAGTAAGAGAAATAACAAACAGGCTATACTATATGTTGAGTAAGAGAAATAACAAACAGGCTATACTAGATTAGAGTAAAGATACACCTATACTATATGTTGAGTAAGAGAACTACCAAACAGGCTATACTATATGTTGAGTAAGAGAAATAACAAACTGTCTATACTATATGTTGAGTAAGAGAAATAACAAACAGGCTATACTATATGTTGAGTAAGAGAACTACCAAACAGGCTATACTATATGTTGAGTAAGAGAAATAACAAACAGGCTATACTATATGTTGAGTAAGAGAAATAACAAACAGGCTATACTATATGTTGAGTAAGAGAAATAACAAACAGGCTATACTATATGTTGAGTAAAATAAATACCAAACTTTCTATATATCTTGAGTAAGAGAAATATCAAACTTTCTAGATTATATGTTTAAAATGTTGTCTGCCCTTTGCATGGTGTTGCGATCAACCCCAGGTTGATTTTCTAGACAATTTTATGTTCTGTAGCTTGCTATAACTTTCTGAAAGAGAAATCAACATGTAAGTCCAACTTAATGCTGGTGTAGGGGTTGAACCCCCAAACCCGCCATCAGTGCACTGGAAGTGTAAGAGTGAGTGCTCTTATCCTATTGGCCATTTCAACTTCTGTATTATATGTAGAGAAAAAGAAATATGAAAAGTGCCAGAATGTCTAAATGACACATCTACATTCCATTATTTAGTTTTCAGCATCGGAGCTCGGGTTCGACCTTCCCCCAATCATACAGCAGCCTCTGACCAGCTTGACAGTGCAAGCTGGGGATGCGGCTACCTTGACCTGTAAACTGTGCGGTCGACCCAGGCCTGTGGTGTCGTGGCGATACCAGGACTCTCAGATGATTGGTCCAAGCTCACGTGTGATGATGATGTACAATGAAGAGGGGCAGGCAACTCTACAGGTATAATGACATATTCTTGAACGTTCTATGTTATGGTAGATTTAACTGGCTTGTTGAAACCGAGTCACAAAGATAGCAGTGTGTGTTTCTTTTTGCCTTCCTCTTATTCGTTCCTCTTTTGATTGGAGTGCATCATGCCTAGTTATGCATAAGAAAGATCAACGTGTCTGACTGTGGCATGCATTTGTGTAAGGTTTGTTTCCTCTAGACAGATTATATCCTGGTAATGGGTTCTATCTACCTGCGATTAGGTTTTCTTTCCTAGTTATGTTGCCAGAGCAGTGGCCTGATGGCCTACTCTTTGGAATTTCCAACCGTTATGGGATTTTGTACGTGCAAAACTTGCACATGGGACTACCTTTTTATTTTTACCCTTATCTGAGAAGGCTGTTTATCCGATCTCACTACCCAAGTGATCAGGTGTGATCACATTAGATATGAATGATTGTTGGAAATGTTCTCAGCTCCATGTTGAGATCAAACCCAGTACCTGCTAATTGTGAAGTAGACTGTAATATCTTCTCGGCTATGGCTTTCCATTCCTGTTTGTGAAAAGCTAGAGGACGATGCAGCATAGTGGTTAGGGCTCTAATTTATTTAAACAGTGGAGTGTGGTTAAAACGCCAGGGGTGACTACAAAACACTTGAATAAATGTGTGTTAAAGACAACTATAATGTTTTGGTTATATAAGTAGCTCTGTATCAACGTACAATGATTTGTTTAACGTAGAATAAGTAAGAATAGCCCTTCTGTTTTTTTTTTCCTTTATTTTCATCTTCTCTTCCTTTTCTGCTTCTTCTTCTGCTTTTTTTTCTGCATCTTCTTGTGCTTTTTTTTTAAGTCCTGAAAGCTTTTCCCGCATGATCAGTCTGTTACCATTTCCCCTCTCTCTCTCTCTCTCTCTCTCTCTCTCTCTCTCTCTCTCTCTCTCTCTCTCTCTCTCTCTCTCTCTCTCTCTCTCTCTCTCTCTCTCTCTCTCTCTCTCTGTGTGTGTGTGGGGGAATGTGTGTGTGCCTGTGTAATAGAGAGAGAGCGAGAGAGAGCGAGAATTGAGTGCTCGCATGTCCTGTAACATGCCATTCCATATTTTTTGTGTATTTTCATCCTTCACATTATCATTTTGTATGTATGACACTTGATTTTATCATGTATAATATAACATTACTGTAATGTGAGTGAGAGCGTTAGTGAGAGAGAGAGAGAGAGAGAGAGAGAGAGAGAGTTGAACTGCATCACTAATTTTTAAGTTACAAAATGTATATGTACAATTTTTCTCCATTTTCTTTACAATTTTGCGACAATGCTCACGACAATCGTCACTGTATGTGTGTGTAAAGTGTGGGAGTTTGATCATAATAGTAGGATGGGGGATGGGGGTATGTGTGTGTGGGTGGATTCGTGATGTGTGTGGGTGGGCTCAGGATGTGTGGGTGGGCGGGGTGGGATTATATGGGTGGGGGATTTGTGTGTGGGTGCGTGCAAGATGTATGGGTTGGCGGGGAGATGTGTTTGTGGGTGGGGATGTGTGTTTGTCTAGGTGGTTGTGGGTGAGTGGGTGGAGGAGGATATGTTGGTGGATGATTGATGGTGGGTTATGGGATGGGTGGGGGTATATATGTGGGTGGGGAGATGTGGGTGTGGGGAGATGTGGTGTGTGGGAGATGTGTGCAGGTGGGGATGGTTGTGGGTTTGGGGATGTGTGTGAGGGATGTGTATGGGTGTGGGATGTTTGGGTGTATGGGTGGGGAGTGTGTGTGGGTGAGAGATGTGTGGGTGAATGTGTGTGGGGGATGTGTGTGGGTTGGGGGAGGGGTGCATGATGGGTGTGGGTGATGGATTTTGAGATGTGTGTGTGGGTGGGAGATATGTCTGGCTGGGTGGGGGTGTGTGTGGCTGGATGGAGGATGTATGTGTGGGTAGTGAGGGTGATTGTAGTTGGGGGATGTGTGGATGGGTAGGAGATGTGTGGATAGATGTGAGGGATGTGTCTTTGGGATGTGTGTGGGTGTGGTGTTGTGTGGGAGGGGAGCTGGATGTGGATAAATGATGTTTGTGTGGGTGGATGAAGGTGTGGTTGGGTTTGCGGGTGGGTGAAGGATGTGTGTGAGGGTGGGGGATGTGTGCTTAGATGGGTGGTTGGGGTGTGTGAGTGTGGGTGGGTAGATAGGAGATGTATGTGTTGATGAGTGGGTAAGGGATGTGTGAGTGGTAGTGGTTGAGGGATAAGTACGTGTGTCTAGGGATGTGTGAGGGGATGAATGTATGGGTTGGGGATGTGTGTGTGGGTTGTGTGTGCATGGATGGGAGGTGTGTGTTTGTGAATGGGGAATGTGTTGGTGGGTGGGGATGTGTGTGAGGAATGTTTGTATGGGTGGGGAGATTTTGCGTGGGTGGGGATGTGTGGGTGTATGAGTACGGGTGTGTGGTTAAGGGATGTTTGGTTGGGGGATGGGTTGGTAGAGGATGTGTGGGTGGGTAGAGGATATGTGGGTGGGTGAGTGTGTGCAGGTTAGGAGATGGTGGGGGATGTTTGTAGGTGTGGGCTCGGGATCTGTGAGTGGGCTGGGGGAGATGGGAGATTATGTGGGTGAGTGCGGAATTTGTGTGTGGGTAGGTGCGGAATATGTGAGTTGACGGGGATATGTGTGTGTGGCTGAGGAATGTGTGTTTGGCTGGGTGGTTGAAGGTGTGTGGGTGGAGGAGGATATTGGGTGAGTGATTGTTGGTGGGAAATGGGACGGGTAGAGGATATGTGAGTGGGTGGGGAGATGTTTGTAGGTGGGGGATGTGTGGGTTACTGAATGTATGTGTGCTTGGGGTGTGGGTGGATGGGATGTGTGGTGGGAGAGAGGTGTGTGTGGGTGGGGAGATGTGTAGGTGTAGGGATGTGGTGGATGGGTGGGGAATGTATTGTATGTGTGTGTGGTTGGGTGGGGGAGTTGGAGTGAATAGGGGATGTGTGGGTGGGTGGTGGATGTGTCTCACAACATAGTAATATGCATTGTTTATGTTTACAAAACTCATGTGACAATGTTTTTTTCCTATGCACTGTTGATGAAAGAAAGATGAGTGATTGGAAGGGCCGAATGTAAGACGGGCCTGCGTGCCCAATTTGTTACCCTTTGAAAATAAAGTCTGTTCGTTCGTTCGTTCTCTCTCTCTCTCTCTCTCTCTCTCTCTCTCTCTCTCTCTCTCTCTCTCTCTCTCTCTCTCTCTCTTTCTCTCTCTCTCTCTCTCTCTCCCTCTCCCCCCCCCCCTTCACCTCCCTCTCTCTCTCTCTCTCCTTCCTTCAACCTCCCCTCTCTCCTCCCTTCCCCCATCTCTCTCCTTTTCCCCACTCTCTCCTTCCTTCACCCCCCTCTCTCCTTCCTTCCCCCCACTCTCCTTCCCACCTCTCTCTCTCTCTCACACACACTCCCCTCCCCTTCCCATAATGTTTATGTAATCCATGACCTTCAATTCTTTCAAATCTAATTCGCCAATGTCTTTCAATCTTCTGTTACACTTCCCATTTCTAGCAGACTAGATTTGTACACTGTAGTTTGACATCATTCATGAGACTGTTCATTTCATGTATTCTTGTATCTTCATTACCATTGAAAATTACCACCATTTCATGTATTTTTGTATCTTCATAACCAGTGATAATTACCACCATTTCATGTATTTTTGTATCTTCATAACCAGTGATAATTACCACCATTTCATGTATTTTTGTATCTTCATTACCAGTGATAATTACCACCATTTCATGTATTTTTGTATCTTCATTACCAGTGATAATTACCACCATTTCATGTATTTTTGTGTCTTCATTACCAGTGATAATTACCACCATTTCATGTGTTTTTGGGTCTTCATTACCAGTGATAATTACCACCATTTCATGTGTTTTTGTGTCTTCATTACCAGTGATAATTACCACCATTTCATGTGTTTTTGTATTTTCATTACCAGTGATAATTACCACCATTTCATGTATTTGTGTATTTTCATTACCAGTGATAATTACCACCATTTCATGTATATTTGTATCTTCATTACCAGTGATAATTACCACCATTTCATGTATTTTTGTGTCTTCATTACCAGTGATAATTACCACCATTTCATGTGTTTTTGGGTCTTCATTACCAGTGATAATTACCACCATTTCATGTGTTTTTGGGTCTTCATTACCAGTGATAATTACCACCATTTCATGTGTTTTTGTATTTTCATTACCAGTTATAATTACCACCATTTCATGTATTTGTGTATTTTCATTACCAGTGATAATTACCACCACTTCATGTATTTTTGTATCTTCATTACCAGTGATAATTACCACCAGCAGAAATCATGGGAACTCTGCCATCAGAACTGAAATTGTTTTCTGTGTTTCTTTCAGATTTCGAATGTTTCAGCAGCAGACGCGGGAGAGTACTCCTGCGTTGCCTCGAGTGAAGCTAGGGACTGTGATTACAAGGGCAACTTTGTCAGTACTCGGTAGGTTGTTTCCACGGTCCAGTACTTTTGTATAACTGTGCTGTGTGTCCTACAAGAAGCACATGAAAACCTGTAAATTGATTATAGAAATTAGACACAGACGGTCAACTTTTTTTGAGCATGGTATAAGAAGATATAAACTATAGAATTTTGTGACAACTGGCAAAATTGAGGGGGAAAGAACAAGAGGAAGGCAGAGAAGTAAATATCTAGGATGGCTTGGCCACATATCATGGTCGAGACAAGAACACAGCTGATCCACGACTCTGGTGATCATGTGAGATGGCGAAACGTGACTGCTCACACTTATTGGCATGGCACGTGATGGTGATGATGTGTGTGCCCAATAAGGGCAGATAGGCGGTTAAGACTTCTGGAGTGTTTTTGCCTCTGCCTATGGTTTGCTTACGCATTTTCCTCACTTTGGACTGTTAGTACTTGGTTCCGTCGCCTAGCTACTGAGTTAAGAGAGTGGAGCGACTGTGAGCTGTGGATATCATCTAGAATGTTTTTACATCTGTTCGCAGTGGTTTGTATTTTGAACTGCATGTTCAGAAAAATGGTGGCTGGCTGGTTGCTGAACTAGCTGGTTTTGCCTTATGCAGTAATGTATGTGCAACTGCTGGTTTTCTAGTGATTGCCACTTTCATCGTCGATGAACTGTAATTTTAGTGGTGGACTGTTGTGTTGGCATTCTGGCAGCAGCCTTATATATGTATGTCTGTGCATGCCTTTGATTTGTCAGGACTGCTGTCTTTTCCACTTTTCACATGGGACAGTGAGGAACATTTTGTGTGATATTCACTGGCACAGGAATGGAAACATTATTGGGTGACTCTTTGCTATGAAGTTGGAACCGCAACTAATGACTAATTGTTCTTGCATGCTAATAAGCTTCTGTGTGTGAGCATATGTACATGTGTTAAATGGGTTAAAGGTGAGAGAGTCAACTTCATTGCACCAAGTTCTATGCAGAGGGGCCTGCCAAAAGCATTTCACAAAGTATGAACTCTGTTAGCTTCAGCAACAGTCCCCAGGGGTCGCCGACAAAACTGCACTCCTGTACTGAACTTGGAGTCAGTGAATGAATCTCCAAAAAACGAGAAGTAGATTGTAAGCTTTACTGAAACACGATTACAAGAAACAAATTGGACATTGCGGCCAAAGCCTTTGTCAGCACAGAACAAACACACACCGACACAAAACTATATGAAACACACTACATGACAATATTAAGGGTACTTATCTGAATCTGTATCCTAGCTGGGAGTGACTGACCTTCTTGAACTTGGAGTCCAACAATGAACCAACAATCTTCGTAGAAAGAGCCAGGCACATATCCATCTGTCTGAGTGAGCATTATACATGTGGAAATACTTGGACCTAGGTCACATGTTGGACAGGAAGCTGTGGTAACTAGCATGCTTGACTTGTGTACTTTGTAGTCATGGGTTTAAATTTGCATCCAAATCCCTCTGTGTCCCATCCAGGTGGGTTGTTTTATAGATTAACCTAGGCTCCCAGTACCTCAGTTGGGTACCTGAAAATGTTTTGGGAAGTAAAGGCATCTGTCATGATGTTGACCGCATCACTCATTGAATGTCAATTGGTATTTAAAATACAGGGTGTATTTTTAATGACTGTGCAGTGTTTGACAATATTGCCGGTCCAAGTTTTGTATTTATCTATTATGTTGCATGAACTTTACAGAGGGTAAATACAAAACTTGGACCGGCAGTATTTTCAAACACTGCACAGTCATTAAAAATACACCCTATATGAGGATAGAACCGTACACCCAATACACCTCATGACATATCAAAACAGTCCTTTGCTTAATTTTACTTTACAAGTTTCAGGAAACAGTCCAACATAACCAGTTTTATAATGACAATTGGCGTGAAAAATGACGTATAAATATTCTCCAACATAATTATTACCTCTGCAGTGCGGCCAGGACCTCCAGGTCAACCCGTGATTAGAAATCAAGTTGGAACTGCTGTACACTTAGAGTGGGCGCCTCCTCTCAATGCTCAAACCACACCAACCATGGGGTCAGGAGTGCCAGTCCAAATACAAGGCTACACGATCGAGTTCCGGGAAGCAGGTCAGTGCTTTGTATGGCAGTATTTTTTTGTTGTTTTTATGTTCACACTCTCTTTGAACTCAAGCGTAGACCATACACAACTCCAGCTACTACTTCTATTGGCACTGGATTGATTGTTGCATGTGGATTAGCTTTCCCTATTATCAGTGTTCCTCGCCACCAGGCAAACCCACTCCGACTTCAGAGGCACTTGTAAGTTATGTCTCAAGTCAAGGACGAGAAGTCAAAATGTTAGTTGACTTGACCAGTGTAGGAGTTGAACCCGCTACCTCAGTATCAGCACACCAGAAGTTTAGGAGTGGGCACTCTTATCAATTCAACCATGCTGACATGGCACAGTAATGTTTTCTGTACCCATTTTTATGATAGATTTATTCGTGTGGAACTGTGAATTTAAGGTGATGTCTGTTTTATGATAGATTTATTCGTGTGGAACTGTGAATTTAAGGTGATGTCTGTTTTATGATAGATTTATTTGTGTGAAACTGTGAATTTAAGGTGATGTCTGTTTTATGATAGATTTATTTGTGTGAAACTGTGAATTTAGGGTGATGTCTGTTTTATGATAGATTTATTTGTGTTGAACTGTGAATTTAGGGTGATGTCTGTTTTATGATAGATTTATTCGTGTGGAACTGTGAATTTGGGGTGATGTCTGTTGATGGATTTTGCAATTGCTGAAGGAGTAAATAAGAGCTTTTAAACTTATGTAGTAGATAAAGAAGAATTTTTAAAAATACTGACATTCTGCAAGATCTGACCATCGAAGGCTCATAAACAGCAGAACACAACTGAAATATTTTGGCCATGTTAAACATCACAGAGGTTTGGAAAGAACCAGTAATGGAAGGCATGATTCACTCAAACAGGATACATATATATATAGAGTTGATACATACCAGAGCTAATACATACAGAAGTTGATATATAGTAGCTGATAAACTCTGAAGTTGGTATTCACTGAAGTTTAGATATACAGGAGTTGATACATATAGGAGTTGGTATACAGTTGAGTGCAGTAAGAGAATTTGGGATAAAAGTAACAGGATGAAGCAGCCAAAAAGGCCCCATGCTGGCACTGGAACAATCAGAATTTTGAGTGAAATAAGTCACAACCCACAACCAAGTACCCCAGAGGAAGAACTGGCTTCCTAAGGGCAAGCCAGTGTGTGGCTCTGTGAGTCCATGAACAGGGTACAACATGGCGGCAATGACATTTTTCTGGTCTATAGCGAACCACGACATGGAGGCAACAAGAGAGGTGAGCGGCCAAGATTTATCACAGCCGAAGATGGTAGAATATGTGTGTGAGTGCGAAGCACCAGGCGCACAATGTTTTCCTCCCTGAGTGAGTGGTGGTTTGTGAGCAGGCACAATGCGCATTTGTGGGACAAGTGGAAAAACGAATCAAACGTCACGATACAGGGTATGAAGGCACAGTAGAAGAAAGACACCCAGAGTCATGACCCAGATGGGTCCGCTTCTAGAGAATGTAGGAAGGTAAAGGATGAAATATTATGGGAAGAGGGGCCGCTTCGGATGATCACAACCATCCTGATGTGTTTGCTCCGCAATGGAGTTAATATACACTGAATGTGATACACTCTGTAGTTGATATACATTGTCTGTGGTGAAGTATTAAAAAATACAATTTCCAATCCTGCATTCCACATTTGAAATCAGCTGCATGTGATTTGGAAACAGACCGCCTTGTGTTGATTTTTAACAATAGTATGAGCGTCAGTCGTTCAATAACAGTGGCAGACTCCTGAACATAAGCATGCCTAGTAAATGACAAACAGTCAAACAATCCTGAGGTTGATTTGATGTCCTGTAAAAGACATGCAATTAACTTAATCTGCTGATGGAGCTGGCATATTAGCAAAGTTGATAGGGAACTGCACTGATAATGTCATGAGCACGGTCAAATATGGGTTTCCCGGGAAGGTAACCCGGCCAACAAATGCCTGAAAAAGTCGGATCTGTCAGCCGAAAGGTGCAAATATCGCTGTGAACGGGCACAACGGAATTACATCTAAATCAACATTCGGGATGAACACAGAATAAGAAGAAAATATGAGTTTGATGCATGGGCTAATTGCCTGCTAAAGTGAGGAACAGATTAACCACTTAATCTTCCGTGCATTTAGGCCTACCAAAATTAAATGCACTGTCACAGCACCGACCCATAGAAGTAAACTTCTTTGGGACAATTTCTTGTTAATCTATTGATGGGTGTACAGTCACAAAGGAGAAAATCAAAGCTGATGAACTTCAGTAATACAGCGAAGTTGTTAGAATAGAGTGGACCAAGAAGAAGACAAATACTGGCATTCTTCTTCTTCTGTCTTCACCCAGAATGTGGACCAAGAAGAAGACAAATACTGGCATTCTTCTTCTGTCTTCACCCAGAATGTGGACTAAGAGTGGACCAAGAAGAAGACAAATACTGGCATTCTTCTTCTTCTGTCTTCGCCCGAAATGTGGACTAAGAGTGGACCAAGAAGAAGACAAATACTGGCATTCTTCTTCTTCTGTCTTTGCCCGGAATGTGGACTAAGAGTGGACCAAGAAGAAGACAAATACTGGCATTCTTCTTCTTCTGTCTTCGCCCAGAATGTGGACCAAGAAGAAGACAAATACTGGCATTCTTTTTCTTCTGTCTTCACCCAGAATTTGGACTAAGAGTGGACCAAGAAGAAGACAAATACTGGCATTCTTCTTCTTCTGTCTTCACCCGGAATGTGGACTAAGAGTGGACCAAGAAGAAGACAAATACTGGCATTCTTCTTCTTCTGTCTTCGCCCGAAATGTGGACTAAGAGTGGACCAAGAAGAAGACAAATACTGGCATTCTTCTTCTTCTGTCATCACCCGGAATGTGGACTAAGAGTGGACCAAGAAGAAGACAAATACTGGCATTCTTCTTCTTCTGTCTTCGCCAAAAATGTGGACTAAGAGTGGACCAAGAAGAAGACAAATACTGGCATTCTTCTTCTTCTGTCTTCGCCCGGAATGTGGACTAAGAGTGGACCAAGAAGAAGACAAATATTGGCATTCTTCTTCTTCTGTCTTCGCCCGAAATGTGGACTAAGAGTGGACCAAGAAGAAGACAAATACTGGCATTCTTCTTCTTCTGTCTTCGCCCAGAATGTGGACCAAGAAGAAGACAAATACTGGCATTCTTCTTCTTCTGTCTTCACCCAGAATGTGGACTAAGAGTGGACCAAGAAGAAGACAAATACTGGCATTCTTCTTCTGTCTTCGCCCGGAATGTGGACTAAGAGTGGACCAAGAAGAAGACAAATACTGGCATTCTTCTTCTTCTGTCTTCGCCCGAAATGTGGACCAAGAAGAAGACAGATACTGGCATTCTTCTTCTTCTGTCTTCGCCCGAAATGTGGACTAAGAGTGGACCAAGAAGAAGACAAATACTGGCATTCTTCTTCTTCTGTCTTCGCCCAGAATGTGGACCAAGAAGAAGACAAATACTGGCATTCTTCTTCTTCTGTCTTCACCCAGAATGTGGACTAAGAGTGGACCAAGAAGAAGACAAATACTGGCATTCTTCTTCTGTCTTCGCCCGGAATGTGGACTAAGAGTGGACCAAGAAGAAGACAAATATTGGCATTCTTCTTCTTCTGTCTTCGCCCGAAATGTGGACTAAGTATTACAGTGTAGAGGTGTTACACACAGGTTAGAAGGCACGTGATCGTATAGGACACAAGTCTCCGTTGTGTTATAACATTCTTTATTTGTCGAATCGTTCCACTACAGCATAATGATAGTATGCTTACAATCCGATGTTTACCTTCTTGCCTGCTAGCTGACCCCCAAGTGACGTGTGTGTCCCAGCCTAGATACACTTCTTCATTCGTGCACACACGTTCACTAGCTATGGTTTTCCCACTAGTCAAGGAATGCGCAGCATTCCTTAACTCTTTACTCCTAAGCTACTCCCTTTACTGTTACAATACCTCCCCTTCTTCAAGGAGAATTTTTCCTTGAAAAAATCTCAACCCCAACTCTTAACCCCTTAACTCTACATCTCTATACAATAACAACAATTCCATATAATTCTTAACTCAATTCTCATTCTCCTATCTCATCATAGCCAATTGCTAACCAGAGACAAGAATACCGAAACTCTCTACAAAAGTCGTTATAAAGTTCTCCAGAAAACTCGCTACAAAACTCTCCATAAAGTTCTCCAGAAAACTCCCTACAAAACTCTCCATAAGCGAACCGCTTTTAAAATTTAACCATCTAAATTATGATTGACAAAACTGAAGATATTCCCCTTATCCTTTAATTCTCCCTTATTCACATTCTCACATTCTCACTATTCTAGGATAGACAGAAAAAAATAGTTAGAGTGGGTAGTTAGATTTGGTAGGTGCGCACCTAAAAATAATAAAAGTAAGGAAAAAGTAAGAAGTAATCACCTTTCTCTTCCCATACATTCTCAAAACTTTATAAAAATAAAGTTTCAAAATTTATCTTCAGTTTCCGTCAATAATAATTGTTATTATCAAAAAAATATGTTAATCCAAAACTACCAGCTTTTGTATTATTCACCTCGTCAAGTTCAAGTTTACCATTCCTTCAAAACAAAAAACTCCAAATTATATACACTGTTAAGTACAGTCTTCTTCTTCCAATATCTATTTATTTAAATGCCAAAACTCAACCTGGCATTCCCCCCATATTCTCCCATTTAACGCTGTTCAACCCAGCTCCTATTTTTAATCCAATCATTTACATTGCGAACGACTCAACTACTTTAAGTCATCTGTTTCCAAAAAAAACAACATTTCATATTTCTTCTAACTGAACGTCAAACTATTAATCATTTAAACACACTCAGGTTAACTCAATAAAACCAAAGTTTTGTAAACATAAGCAGCTAAGTCAACTTATTCATTTCATAAAGCGCAATTGAAGTTCAAACAATTGACTAAACCATATCAATCCCCTCATTCTTTGACATCATTTTTATCCCCACACATTAATCAAATTAAACATATATAACTTAAAAACCAACCTGATCATAAAACATATACCAATAAGTCTTATGTGTATTCCTCCCAACAACTCTTGCTTAAGTTCTTCTTTGTAAACACAAAAATATCGTGTCTAACTTCTTCTTCTATCTGCCATCTGCAGAATATTCTACCACGGTATTTATCTACCTCCTCTCCATTTTCTTAATAACTTCAAATTTTTTTCGATAAGTGCAATATCTACATCAATGTCGCTATCCTCCCGAGGAGAGCTAACATCTTTCATATCAGCTTCTTCATCAGTTTCTGACTTTTCATCCATCTCTTGTTCCCCATCTGTATAACCATTACTAGCAACCGCTAATTTCTTCCTTTCTAAATCCAATCTAATTTTCCTGTCTTGCCGTCTCAACAAATTTTCAAATAGTGGCATATCTTCACCACTTGAAGAATTCACTCTAAGTTTCCTTTGCCTCTTAATTTCTTTTTCTTTCTGTCTATCCAACTTTCTTTTTACTGCCTGTCTTGTATTCATAAATGGAGGTTCTATTTTTTCCTTGACTGATTCTTCGCTAATATAATCGTCATACATGTTATTTTCCTCTGTCATGACTGTTTTTGGTACCGTTTCTTCTTGTTCAGCTGTAGTAGATGCTGTTGTCACTTGTTTCCTATTCTCTATAGGTATAGGATATACCGATTGTCTGACAATCTGTCCACCTGACAATATCTCTTCTGAACAATATCTCAGTTACAAAATATTCAAACCTGCACGTATTAGTTATTTCCATATAACCATGGTCTTAATGCCTTCATGAGACTTCTAGTTTTGTCCACCGCTGCTTCAGTCTTTTGTTGTTTTTGTTTTCTACTTTCCAATAGATAAACATCTTTCTTTTTAAAAGTATCATTTGCTCCCATCCTTGGAATTCGTCTCCTGGCTTTTGCTACTTTTCCGCCATATATACTGTTATCTTGTTCCGAAGAGTCACTACTTAAACATTTGCCTGCTTGTCTACCACCAAGCATACCGCACGAGGAAACATCTCGCCTCAAGTCAGGATCGTTCCTAATCATTCCTTTTAAATCTCTGTCTGGTGTACATTCTATATCAAAATCTGTGAGGTCTGAAAATTCTGATTCATAAGATTCCTCGGTTCCAGATCCATGATTATACATGAGCAAAGTTTTTCCATTTCTAGCCCTAACACTCTTTCTAATTTTCTTTCTGCTGTCTTCTGTCTTGGGTTGTCTAACTTCTGTACCTGTGTCTCTCTTTAATGCAACGGTGTTTCTCTTCGTCACTTTCAAGTCAGTTGGCTTTGATTGAGTTTCTACCAACGCGGTTTGACTTCCCTTCGTTATCTTGTTGTTTGGTTGTATCTGGGTTTTCTTTCCTACTGTATCAACTTGTGTCTGTGTGTTCCGTTCTACCACTTCAATCATCTGCGTCTGTGTCTCTCTTTCCTGTCTACCCCTAAAAATTGAAAATACCTGTCGATCATCAGCTAAGGTTCTATTAGTCTGATGCTGATTTTCTCCTTTGTTTGACTTTGCGAGTGCATATCTCAATCTTCTGATTTCAAACCATTGATTTCGTAATGTTTTCTGCTCCTCACTATTAGATGGCCAGTTCCATTTTTTCTTATAAAAATTCTGTCTCTGCCAACTATTGTCCTCTGGCTTGCCATGTTGTCTCTCTTCATACCTTCGTGTTCTCGTCACGTCGTTTACATTCCATCTGTGACAGTTTCTGTCGTTGTTATAAAGCGGTTGTTTTCTAAAGCAGGTTGAGCTTTGATGTGGCCTTGGCGTAATGGTATCATACTGGCCATTCGATTGGAAACCTCGACTACGTTGTCTTAATACTGCATCCAACCTTGCTATTGCCCCACTAACTCCAGTCAGTACCTGTGAAAATTCTTGGGGTTGCATTCTAGAATCTGTACTGAAAATTATCAAGCAATATACAAAATATTTCAAACAATATTAATTTCAAATACACAATCTGTTCAACTAATTACTCTAATATTACCTATTATCTAACTATACTAACTAAATACTCCAATCGAAGATCCTGACGAAGAAAATTTTCCGTTGCAATCACGAATCCTGATAAAAGAAGCTAAATGAAATCCTGACGCAGAAATTTTCAATTGATCCTGATACCAAGACCAAAAAAAAGGATTCTAATCGACACCGTTGAAAGGATCAGAACACACAAAAAAGCTCTGGATTTCCTAATTCAATCGAAGTCGAAATCAGTTTTCTATAATTTTCCTGTCGGTGATTGTGCTCGATATATTGCTCGATCAATCCAAGACTGCTTGATTATTTGCTCGATTAACTGTATGCGTTGGACTTTAATTTCCGTCAAGCAAGGTCACCTTCACGCAACCGACAACTGCTCACGGTTTCAGCAAACTCACTTTCCAACAGCATATCTGGCACCTTCACATGTTTCAGCGTAAAAATGATCAAGTCGAGAATAATTGGATTTAAACCTGACGCTATCCACTCCCTTATTCGTTATGTGGCATTTCAACAACTGTCAGTTTAAATTGAGTATACCAAATTTTGACTTGAGATAATTTTCATCAATGCTTTCATTTAAGTGAAGTAACTGTAGAGAATATTGAGGATCTCGACTCAATAACTATGGAATTTGCAATATAACCTTGACTTCACCTTCAACAGTCCAATGAGTTAAAACTCATAATTTTCACCATTCTTTGTTTTACTTGGAGTTTTATTTGGATCAGCTTATCGTTCTGTTGAAATCAAATCATTTCTGGTACCTCGAGACTCCATAAGTTGTTATACCATGTAATCAGCGAGTTCATTCTTATCAGCTTGTGTACTAATTTTTGATGCAAAACGGCATTACTTGATCTCAATATACAATTAGCGTTGGTCAGTGCTCAAATTATTTCATACTATTAATCAGATAAAAACATCAGTCTTTCAAAAAAATAAGTTTATCAATCAAACCTTTTTGAGCTGGCCTGAGAAATCGATCTCCTTTTTAAACAGAAATACACTGAGAACCCACAACAACTACCCCTGGGCGGGCTTTCAGCTGTTGCGTTTCTTATTATTATTTACTTAAAAAACTTCCTTCTCCAGACGCCCAGACACAACAATATTCCATGGCGGTAACTCTCTCCTCAACATCCCATGTTGCTCTTTGAGGTCAAAGGCACCAAATCAACCTGTATTACAGTGTAGAGGTGTTAAACACAGGTTAGAAGGCACGTGATCGTATAGGACACAAGTCTCCGTTGTGTTATAACATTCTTTATTTGTCGAATCGTTCCACTACAGCATAATGATAGTATGCTTACAATCCGATGTTTACCTTCTTGCCTGCTAGCTGACCCCCAAGTGACGTGTGTGTCCCAGCCTAGATACACTTCTTCATTCGTGCACACACGTTCACTAGCTATGGTTTTCCCACTAGTCAAGGAATGCGCAGCATTCCTTAACTCTTTACTCCTAAGCTACTCCCTTTACTGTTACATAAGAGTGGACCAAGAAGAAGACAAATACTGGCATTCTTCTTCTTCTGTCTTCGCCCAGAATGTGGACCAAGAAGAAGACAAATACTGGCATTCTTCTTCTTCTGTCTTCACCCAGAATGTGGACTAAGAGTGGACCAAGAAGAAGACAAATACTGGCATTCTTCTTCTTCTGTCTTCGCCCGAAATGTGGACTAAGAGTGGACCAAGAAGAAGACAAATACTGGCATTCTTCTTCTTCTGTCATCACCCGGAATGTGGACTAAGAGTGGACCAAGAAGAAGACAAATACTGGCATTCTTCTTCTTCTGTCTTCGCCAAAAATGTGGACTAAGAGTGGACCAAGAAGAAGACAAATACTGGCATTCTTCTTCTTCTGTCTTCGCCCGGAATGTGGACTAAGAGTGGACCAAGAAGAAGACAAATATTGGCATTCTTCTTCTTCTGTCTTCGCCCGAAATGTGGACTAAGAGTGGACCAAGAAGAAGACAAATACTGGCATTCTTCTTCTTCTGTCTTCGCCCAGAATGTGGACCAAGAAGAAGACAAATACTGGCATTCTTCTTCTTCTGTCTTCACCCAGAATGTGGACTAAGAGTGGACCAAGAAGAAGACAAATACTGGCATTCTTCTTCTGTCTTCGCCCGGAATGTGGACTAAGAGTGGACCAAGAAGAAGACAAATACTGGCATTCTTCTTCTTCTGTCTTCGCCCGAAATGTGGACCAAGAAGAAGACAGATACTGGCATTCTTCTTCTTCTGTCTTCGCCCGAAATGTGGACTAAGAGTGGACCAAGAAGAAGACAAATACTGGCATTCTTCTTCTTCTGTCTTCGCCCAGAATGTGGACCAAGAAGAAGACAAATACTGGCATTCTTCTTCTTCTGTCTTCACCCAGAATGTGGACTAAGAGTGGACCAAGAAGAAGACAAATACTGGCATTCTTCTTCTGTCTTTGCCCGGAATGTGGACTAAGAGTGGACCAAGAAGAAGACAAATATTGGCATTCTTCTTCTTCTGTCTTCGCCCGAAATGTGGACTAAGAGTGGACCAAGAAGAAGACAAATACTGGCATTCTTCTTCTTCTGTCTTCGCCCAGAATGTGGACCAAGAAGAAGACAAATACTGGCATTCTTCTTCTTCTGTCTTCACCCAGAATGTGGACTAAGAGTGGACCAAGAAGAAGACAAATACTGGCATTCTTCTTCTGTCTTCGCCCGGAATGTGGACTAAGAGTGGACCAAGAAGAAGACAAATACTGGCATTCTTCTTCTTCTGTCTTCGCCCGAAATGTGGACCAAGAAGAAGACAGATACTGGCATTCTTCTTCTTCTGTCTTCGCCCGAAATGTGGACTAAGAGTGGACCAAGAAGAAGACAAATACTGGCATTCTTCTTCATCTGTCTTCGCCCGGAATGTGGACCAAGAAGAAGACAAATACTGGCGGTGGACGTTGGCATAAGTCTCCAGACACACACCAGGGGGTACGTGACCACAACACGGACACTAAGAGAGGAATGATATTGAGGGTTGTGGCGGGAGTGCGCTGCACCCAGTGAAAGGTAGATAGGCCTGAGTGCTGCCAGCTGGGTGGTGTACTTGTCAACCGTGTTCTAACATAACCTTATGATGAAATAAAAATCATCTGATCATGATTCTACGGTGATTTCCTGAGTGCACGTCCTTTGCGTTGCTGTGATGATTTTGTTTGCAGTGTGTCGCCCCACAGGCAATGACGGTTGATCTAGGTATCCGCTAGGTTATCATCATACCCTAGACATTAGAACGAACCAGCCAACACTGGCAGAGCTTCCTTCCTCTCCAAAGCACAATGTGACAATGGGTTTGATGCATGGACTAATTGCCTGCTAAAGTGAGGAACAGATTAACCACTTAATCTTCCATGCATTTACGCCTACCAAAATTAAATGCACTGTCACAGCACCGACCCATAGGAGGCAACTTCTTGGGGACAATTTCTTGTTAATCTGTTTATGGGTTGTACAGTCACAAAGGAGAAAATCAAAGCTGATGAACTTCAATAATACAGCAAAGTTGTTAGAATAGAGTGGACCAAGAAGAAGACAAATACTGTCATTCTTCTTCTTCTGTCTTCGCCGGAATGTTGTTTTAGATTTAATTGTGTTGTGCCTGTTTACAGCAGAGCTGCAATATTTGAATTTTTTGGCCGACACATCCAACTTCTTCAGGTATTTGTTAGCCGGGTTACTTTCCCGGGTGTTTCGTAGGACGTTTGTCACTGGCAGTCTACAAGATTGAACATCAGAGAAAACTGGCTCAGAGGCAACAGGAACTGAAATACCTTGGCCATATTAATTGTGACATTGGTTTAGACAGAATAATAATGGAAGGCTTGGTTTGTGGAAGGGAGGCAGGGGTCAACACACACAGATTATATCGAATGTAGGAGTAGATACATACTGAAATTAATACATATAGGAATTTATACACAGTAGCTAGTAAATACTGAAGTTGGTATTCACTCAAGTCAAGATTTATAGTTATGCACACAGGAGTTGATGCATTGCAGGAGTTGGTACACGCAGGAGTTGATATACAAGAATTGATACATGCAGGAGTTGATACATGCAGGAGTTTGATACATGCAGGAATTGATGCATACAGGAGTTGATACATGCAGGAGTTGATGCATGCAGGAGTTGATGCATGCAGGAGTTGATGCATGCAGGAGTTGATACACACAGGAGTTTATACACACAGGAGTTGATACACACAGGAGTTGATGCACGTAGGAGTTGATGCACGTAGGAGTTGATGCACGTAGGAGTTGATGCACACAGGAGTTGATACACATAGGAGTTGATGCACACAGGAGTTGGTACACAGGAGTTGGTGCACACAGGAGTTGGCACATACCAGAATTTATACATGCAGGAGTTTATACATGCAGGAGTTTATACACACTTATGTTTATTGTCTGGAGTTTATAATCGCTTAGGGCATTGAAATATGGCATGAATTGATACAATAAAAGTTACCAAATAAATGTGTTCAAAGTCTGGTGACACTACTAGTGAACTAGCAGCATGACACAGTATTGTCAGTGTAATATTTTTAATTCACTATTTATGTGACTTTAGTGCAGATGTGATGTAGATATTTTGGTTGAACTATTGGTGTAATTGTTTGAATTATTACTGTTATAATTTTTCATTAAAGGTTCCACTCAGTGGCAACTAGCGATTCCCTATGTTCCAAATACATCGCAAGTTATAGGTGAACTTGAGCCGGGTCTCACCTACCAGTTCAGGGTCAGCGCCAACAATGCTATTGGAATGAGTGAGCCCAGCAAGCCTTCACCTTATATAACTATCCCTAGTGAGTATGGTAAGTATCTGCAAGGGCTGATGTCACAATTTTCTACACGGATTTGTTCAACAGGCCTATATGAGAATACGTATAGGGTGTATGGATGCTGGTACGGAGACAGATTTGATAAGCATGCCTGTAACAGAATATTTATAGTATGTGTGGATTTTAGCATGCAGACAGATTTGATAAACAAATCTTTAACAAAATGTTTATAGTATGTATGAATTATAGTATGTAGACAGATTTGATAAACAACTCTATAACAGAATATTTATAGTATTGTAAATGCTAGTATGTAAGCAGATTTGATTTAAAACGTCTATAACAGAATATTTATAGTATGTGTGAATTATGTTATGCAGACAGATTTGATAAACAAATCTATAACTAAATGATTATAGTATGTGTAAATTAAGGTATGCAGACAGATTTGACAAACAAATCTATAACAGAATGTTTATAGTATGTGTGGATTCTAGTATGCAGACAGATTTGACAAACAAATCTATAACAGAATGTTTATAGTATGTGTGGATTCTGGTATGCAGACAGATTTGACAAACAAATCTATAACAGAATGTTTATAGTATGTGTGGATTCTAGTATGCAGACAGATTTGCGGCTGCACAGCTTGGGCACAGAGGTCAATCTTCTAGTGTTGTCATCATTATGTAGCAAATCCTTCGCAGGACATCCCTCTCATGGCCCGCCGAAAAGTTTCTCTATCCCTTTCTAATTCTGCAGCCTTATACATTTTCATAACCAAGGTGTCTACAGTACCCCGTATCTTCTTCATGCTAGTCTGCCTCTGCCTTTTCTTCCAGGTAGCATGTCTTCCATGACTTTCTTTCTTCCTAGTGTCAATACTTGTACTGTTTGATAGTCATGACAAATATAGGTAAGGTTACAAGAATGCTCCATTTTATCCTCCTATCTAATGATTCTGTCTTCCTTATTTATTTGATTGTGTTTACATTTTTCAGTGGTTGTTTTTATCATGAATGTGTCATATCAATCAAAATAAAACCACGTTTGCCTTCCTCAGAACTCAGCGAAAGAGAAGATGCACCTTGTGTTATGTGGAAAGCAACTTTTGAAAATGATTTTACAAACCTCGGAGAGATAGGAAAGTAAGTCTTGCATCTTTATCACTGGTATCACAAACTAATTTATCATTCTTGGGGAAATGGAGGGAAAATACATGTTTTTTCTTCTGCTTTTTCTGTGTACACCAGCTGACGTCAGTGTGAATATATTTACAGAAAGCAGCAGTTCGGCTAGCAGCACTTGTTCAGAAACTCTTGTTTTCAAAATTGTAGTTAGCTTATCTGCAGGTCTGGTCTACTCTTAGAAGATATGAGTTTGTGTTGTTGTAGATCAGTAGGTCTACATTCATTGTTGCAGATGGATATGAGTTTGTGTTGTTGTAGATCAGTAGGTCTACATTCATTGTTGCAGACGATATGAGTTTGTGTTGTTATAGATCAGTAGGTCTACATTCATTGTTGCAATGGATATGAGTTTGTGTTGTTATAGATCAGTAGGTCTACATTCATTGTTGCAGACGATATGAGTTTGTGTTGTTATAGATCAGTAGGTCTACATTCATTGTTGCAATGGATATGAGTTTGTGTTGTTGTAGATCAGTAGGTCTACATTCATTGTTGCAGACGATATGAGTTTGTGTTGTTGTAGATCAGTAGCTCTGCATTCATTGTTGCAATGGATATGAGTTTGTGTTGTTGTAGATCAGTAGCTCTGCATTCATTGTTGCAATGGATATGAGTTTGTGTTGTTATAGATCAGTAGGTCTACATTCATTGTTGCAATGGATATGAGTTTGTGTTGTTGTAGATCAGTAGGTCTACATTCATTGTTGCAATGGATATGAGTTTGTGTTGTTATAGATCAGTAGCTCTGCATTCATTGTTGCAATGGATATGAGTTTGTGTTGTTATAGATCAGTAGGTCTACATTCATTGTTGCAAAGGATATGAGTTGGTGTTGTCATTCTGTATTCATCGTTGACAGTAACAAGAAGAATGATACATCTATACGTTTGCCCCTAGTACACTGATGTCAAGTCTATAGAAAAATCTGTAAGTATGTCTCTAGTACAATGTTGTGTCATGTCTATAGAAATATCTGTAAGTATGCCCCTAGTACACTGATGTCAAGTCTATAGAAATATCTATAAGTATGCCACTAGTACACTGATGTCAAGTCTATAGAAATATCTGTAAGTATGCCCCTAGTACACTGATGTCAAGTCTATAGAAATATCTGTAAGTATGCCACTAGTACACTGATGTCAAGTCTATAGAAATATCTATAAGTATGCCACTAGTACACTGATGTCAAGTCTATAGAAATATCTATAAGTATGCCACTAGTACACTGATGTCAAGTCTATAGAAATATCTATAAGTATGCCACTAGTACACTGATGTCAAGTCTATAGAAAAATCTGTAAGTATGCTTGCTGATAGCACTATGATGTCAAATTTGCAGAAACATCTGTAAGTATGCCACTAGTACACTGATGTCAAGTCTATAGAAATATCTGTAAGTATGCCCCTAGTACACTGATGTCAAGTCTATAGAAATATCTATAAGTATGCCACTAGTACACTGATGTCAAGTCTATAGAAATATCTATAAGTATGCCACTAGTACACTGATGTCAAGTCTATAGAAATATCTGTAAGTATGCCACTAGTACACTGATGTCAAGTCTATAGAAATATCTATAAGTATGCCACTAGTACACTGATGTCAAGTCTATAGAAATATCTATAAGTATGCCACTAGTACACTGATGTCAAGTCTATAGAAATATCTATAAGTATGCCACTAGTACACTGATGTCAAGTCTATAGAAATATCTGTAAGTATGCCCCTAGTACACTGATGTCAAGTCTATAGAAATATCTATAAGTATGCCACTAGTACACTGATGTCAAGTCTATAGAAATATCTATAAGTATGCCACTAGTACACTGATGTCAAGTCTATAGAAATATCTGTAAGTATGCCACTAGTACACTGATGTCAAGTCTATAGAAAAATCTGTAAGTATGCTTGCTGATAGCACTATGATGTCAAATTTGCAGAAACATCTGTAAGTATGCCACTGGTACTATCAGCATGAAAACTCATTAAGTATTTCCCTAGTACAATGATGTGTCAAGTCTATAGAAAAATCTATAAGTATGCCCCTAAAACAATGATGTGTCAAGTCTGTAGAAAAACCTTTAAGTGTGCTGATAGCACTATGATGTTAAATTTGTAGAAACATCTGTAAGTATGCCACTTGTGCTATCAGCATGGAAATTTCATTTGTTACCAAAGAAGGAGACGGAGTACATGTGGGAGTGTCCTGAGTGCAAATATGTTGATTCATATTCATCTATAAATACATCCCCTGGTACACTGATGTTAAGTCTGTTTTAAGTATTAACTAATTTTAAAGAAGCCACATAAAGCTATATGACCAAACTAATCAAGTATTATTTCACAACTGACAAGAGGTTTTTTGATAGTCATTCGTTATATAGTGCACTGCATACAGAACCAAATTTAATCTTCTTGGATTGCTTCTGTGATGCAAACATTGAACATATTCCAATACAGTGGTCAGCCGCATTTGATGAAACTTTCCTTTTACAACAGGGGTAGGTTCGCAGTTGTTCACCGGTGTGTCCAGAAGTGCTCAGGTCAGGATGTGGCCTGTAAGTTGATCACCAAACGCTTGACCAGAAAGGAGGCGGCTGAGATTGAGTTCAACACAGTGCAGAGCCTCCAGCACGCTCACCTGGTCAAGGTGTTTGATCTTTACGAGACCCCAACTCAGTATGTCATCATCATGGAGCTGTAAGTATTAGAGCATTCCAGAAGTAGTGGTAGTGTCACAGAAAAACTGTCTTCCCAAACGCAGCATCAAAGCAAATGGAACTAATCTAGAACAAACTAGTGTGTTTAAGTATTTGGGCACTTTGATAATAACAGATGGATGATGTATTAGGAAGTTAAATGTAGAATAGCCACACAAAAAAGCACCATTTCACAGGATGAATAATATTCTGTGCAATATATCTTTGTCAATCGAGGAGAAGAAAGAGTTCTTAGGAAGTTACGTCAAGCCAATTATTATGTACGGAAGTGGATCACAGACATTTAGCAGAGAAATGAGGCATTATTTAGAAGCTTGAGAGTGGTTTTATAGATGAATGATGAGAATACTGTAGGTGGATAAAACAAATAATGAAGATATCTGGACAGAAGTTAACTCACAAAGTAAACTGGTGACTCTCTTCAGAAGAAAACAGTCCACATTGTTTGGGCACATCATGAGAAGGGAAAAGCAGAGTACTTCATGATAATGAGAAAGTTAGAGGGGAGAAGAGGCAGGGGAAAGGCCAAGACAGAAGATGCTGAACCATTATTACAAACATCAGAAAGAGGCATCCACAATTTTTTGGGCAAATTATGAAAAGAGACAACCTTGAGAAAAATTATAACAATTGGAAAGATTAATGGAAAAAATATTCAGGAAGATAACAAAGAAAATTCTTGAAATCCTCTATCACTGCAAGGACGAAAAATATCAGCACAAGAATTGATATATTCTGTTGAAAATTACCAGCCACCAGGACGGTAGATAATGATGAGTTACAAATTTACTCTTATTTTACATAAAAGAAAAAGTTAGTTGCATATCCTTTACAGGATGTTGCAATCAACACCAGCATTATTTGCTGTTGTGATCACTTGGCAAGTTTACGTTCAGTAATTTGCCATTGCTTTCTGAACAACCGGCATACAAACCATTTCATAAAAAACCAGCACAGCGCGGTCTGCTGCCAAATCATCACAGCTGTGTTTCGAATGCGGGATCATGAATGATGTCCGTAACCCCATCGCCGCTGAGCCGGCTATTATACATAACTTTCAGAAATGTGGAATTAAAAAAGATTGTTTCTTACTTTGTTTAAATTTCATTTCATCTTTACACAATATTGTATAATATGAATTTGTATTTCTTGTTTATGTTTTATGATTTCACAATTTGTTTGGGATCAGTGTGACAACTGTATTTGTAATGTACAGACTAACTCAAGGGCGACTGCTGGAGTACATCTGTAGCAAGCATCACTTTGATGAACTTATAGCCGCAGAGTATCTGGGTCAGCTGCTGGACTGCCTGCACTATCTGCACAACTGTCGTATTGCACATTTAGATATCAAGGTAGGCTTGCTTTGTACCTGGTCAGTTCTGTTTTACCTGGTGCTGCGATTATGAGTGTGCTTGTGTGAGTAATGTTACTGGGGGATATGTTTGTGTGAGTGATATTGCTGGGGGATATGTTTGTGTGAGTAATGTTACTGGGGGATATGTTTGTGTGAGTGATATTACTGGTGGATATGTTTGTGTGAGTGATATTGCTAGGGGATATGTTTGTGTGAGTGATGTCACTGGTGGGGTTGGGGACATGTTTGTGTGAGTAATGTTACTGGGGGATATGTTTGTGTGAGTGATATTGCTGGGGGATATGTTTGTGTGAGTAATGTTACCGGGGGATATGTTTGTGTGAGTGATATTACTGGGGGATATGTTTGTGTGAGTAATGTTACTGGGGGATATGTTTGTGTGAGTGATATTGCTGGGGGATATGTTTGTGTGAGTGATATTGCTGGGGGATATGTTTGTGTGAGTGATATTGCTGGGGGATATGTTTGTGTGAGTGATATTGCTGGGGGATATGTTTGTGTGAGTGATATTGCTGGGGGATATGTTTGTGTGAGTGATATTGCTGGGGGATATGTTTGTGTGAGTAATGTTACTGGGGGATATGTTTGTGTGAGTGATATTGCTGGGGGATATGTTTGTGTGAGTAATGTTACTGGGGGATATGTTTGTGTGAGTGATATTGCTGGGGGATATGTTTGTGTGAGTGATATTGCTGGGGGATATGTTTGTGTGAGTGATGTTGCTGGGGATATGTTTGTGTGAGTGATATTGCTGGGGGATATGTTTGTGTGAGTGATATTGCTGGGGGATATGTTTGTGTGAGTGATATTGCTGGGGGATATGTTTGTGTGAGTGATATTGCTGGGGGATATGTTTGTGTGAGTGATATTGCTGGGGGATATGTTTGTGTGAGTGATATTGCTGGGGGATATGTTTGTGTGAGTGATATTACTGGGGGATATGTTTGTGTGAGTGATATTGCTGGGGGATATGTTTGTGTGAGTGATGTCACTGGTGGGGTTGGGGACATGTTTGTGTGAGTAATGTTACTGGGGGATATGTTTGTGTGAGTGATATTGCTGGGGGATATGTTTGTGTGAGTGATATTGCTGGGGGATATGTTTGTGTGAGTAATGTTACTGGGGGATATGTTTGTGTGAGTGATATTGCTGGGGGATATGTTTGTGTGAGTGATATTGCTGGGGGACATGTTTGTGTGAGTAATGTTACTGGGGATATGTTTGTGTGAGTGATATTGCTGGGGGATATGTTTGTGTGAGTGATATTGCTGGGGGATATGTTTGTGTGAGTGATATTGCTGGGGGATATGTTTGTGTGAGTGATATTGCTGGGGGATATGTTTGTGTGAGTGATATTGCTGGGGGATATGTTTGTGTGAGTGATATTGTTGGGGGATATGTTTGTGTGAGTAATGTTACTGGGGGATATGTTTGTGTGAGTGATATTGCTGGGGGATATGTTTGTGTGAGTAATGTTACGGGGGATATGTTTGTGTGAGTGATATTGCTGGGGGATATGTTTGTGTGAGTGATATTGCTGGGGGATATGTTTGTGTGAGTAATGTTACTGGGGGATATGTTTTGTGAGTGATATTGCTGGGGGATATGTTTGTGTGAGTAATGTTACTGGGGGATATGTTTGTGTGAGTGATATTGCTGGGGGATATGTTTGTGTGAGTGATATTGCTGGGGGATATGTTTGTGTGAGTGATATTGCTGGGGGATATGTTTGTGTGAGTGATATTACTGGGGGATATGTTTGTGTGAGTGATGTCACTGGTGGGGTTGGGGACATGTTTGTGTGAGTAATGTTACTGGGGGATATGTTTGTGTGAGTAATGTTACTGGGGGATATGTTTGTGTGAGTGATATTACTGGTGGATATGTTTGTGTGAGTGATATTGCTAGGGGATATGTTTGTGTGAGTGATGTCACTGGTGGGGTTGGGGACATGTTTGTGTGAGTAATGTTACTGGGGGATATGTTTGTGTGAGTGATATTACTGGTGGATATGTTTGTTTGAGTGATGTTGCTAGAATTATGTTTGTGTGAGTGATATTACTGGGGGATATGTTTGTTTGAGTGATGTTGCTAGAATTATGTTTGTGTGAGTGATGTTGCTAGAATTATGTTTGTGTGAGTGATGTTGCTGGGGGTATGTATGTGTGAGTGATGTTGCTGGGGGTATGTTTGGGACACCAGTGGGACACGTGCGCTCAACAAATTCATGCCAAGTCCTCCTGTCTTTTGCTATTGCTGCAGCTCCCGCCATGTCCTCTCCATAGATTAATACCTCTGTTATTCTCTTCTTCATGTGTTTTAGGCCTCCCACTTTATTGATCGCCCTGTGGGTTTCTAATTATACTATCTTCTGGTTTTCTCAGTATGTCCTATCTAGTGCCTACATCCTTTTGTCACCTATTGAGTCACTGGAATATGTTTTAATTCTCTCCATGAGCTCTAAATTAGTAATTTTGTCATACAATTTCAGTCCGACTATTGTGCGAGCGCAATAATTAATGAGTGTTTTTAGATTATTAGTATGTACTTTAGTCAATACCTGCGTTTCTGATCCACATAGTAATTATGATTTAACACTGGAGTTAAATATTCTAAGTTTGGTGCTAAGCTTAAATTTGTTTCATTACCACAAATTTTTAATTGCTATGAAAGCTCCTCTTGACATTTGTATTTTTATTGCAATATCTCTGTCTGTTCACCCATCTTTGCCTACATTGCTTCCTATATAAACACTGCCTATTGTGTATCAAGGTGTAATTGTCATTGTTTGTATGCGAAATCCAAATATAATTATGCCTGCACAAGTAATGCAAATGTTTCTGGAATTTTCAGCCTGAAAACCTGATGATCGAGGCAGCTCCCACGGCTATGTACTTGAAGCTAGTGGACTTTGGGGATGCTAGGCACATCTACAATAATTATTACATTCACCCCATGATAGGACATCCCGAGTTTACCAGCCCAGAGGTGGTCAGCGGCACTCCTGTGGGGTTGTGCACGGACATATGGTAATGCTTGGATGTGTGTTTTTGGATTGTGCATGGACATATGGTAATGCTGGGATGTGTGTTGTTGGATGGTGTACTGGTATATGG
Source organism: Cepaea nemoralis (assembly GCA_014155875.1). Lineage (NCBI taxonomy): Eukaryota > Metazoa > Mollusca > Gastropoda > Stylommatophora > Helicidae > Cepaea > Cepaea nemoralis. The sequence goes on along the minus strand of JACEFZ010027447.1, from coordinate 316,139 downwards.
TAATGCTGGGATATGTGTTGTTGGATGGTGTACTGGTATATGGTAATGCTGGGGTGTGTGTGTTTGGATTGTGCACGGACATATGGTAATGCTGGGATGTGTGTTGTTGGATTGTGTACTGGTATATGGTAGTGCTGGGGTGTGTGTTGTTGTATTGTGTACTGGTATATGGTAATGCTGGGGTGTGTGTTGTTGTATTGTGTACTGGTATATGGTAATGCTGGGGTGTGTGTTGTTGTATTGTGTACTGGTATCTGGTAATGCTGGGGTGTGTGTTGTTGTATTGTGTACTGGTATATGGTAATGTTTAGATGTGTGTGTTGTTGGATTGTGTACTGGTATATGGTAATGCTGGGGTGTGTGTTGTTGTATTGTGTACTGGTATATGGTAATGCTGGGGTGTGTGTTGTTGTATTGTGTACTGGTATATGGTAATGCTTAGATGTGTGTGTTGTTGTATTGTGTACTGGTATATGGTAGTGCTGGGGTGTGTGTTGTTGTATTGTGTACTGGTATATGGTAATGCTGGGGTGTGTGTTGTTGTATTGTGTACTGGTATATGGTGATGCTGGGGTGTGTGTTGTTGTATTGTGTACTGGTATATGGTAATGCTTAGATGTGTGTGTTGTTGGATTGTGTACTGGTATATGGTAATGCTGGGATTTGTGTTGTTGGATGGTGTACTGGTATATGGTAATGCTGGGATTTGTGTTGTTGGATGGTGTACTGGTATATGGTAATGCTATGATTTGTGTTGTTGGATGGTGTACTGGTATATGGTAATGCTTAGATGTGTGTGTTGTTGGATGGTGTACTGGTATATGGTAATGCTGGGATTTGTGTTGTTGGATGGTGTACTGGTATATGGTAATGCTTAGATGTGTGTGTTGTTGGATGGTGTATTGGTATATGGTAATGCTGGGGTGTGTGTTGTTGGATTGTGTACTGGTATATGGTAATGCTGGGGTGTGTGTTGTTGGATTGTGTACTGGTATATGGTAATGCTGGGATTTGTGTTGTTGGATGGTGTACTGGTATATGGTAATTCTGGGATTTGTGTTGTTGGATGGTGTACTGGTATATGGTAATGCTGGGATTTGTGTTGTTGTGTATTGTGTACTGGTATATGGTAATGCTGGGATGTGTATTGTTGTTGTATTGTGTACTGGTATATGGTATGCTGGGATTGTGTATGTTGGATTGTTGTATTGGTATCTGGTTTGGTAATGCTTAGATGTGTGTGTTGTTGGATTGTGTACCGGTATAATGGTAATGCTAGGATTTGTGTTGTTGGATGGTGTACTGGTATATGGTAATGCTGGGATTTGTGTTGTTGGATGGTGTACTGGTATATGGTAATGCTGGGGTGTGTGTTGTTGGATGGTGTACTTGTATATGGTAATGCTGGGGTGTGTGTTGTTGGATTGTGTACTGGTATATGGTAATACTGGGGTGTGTGTTGTTGTATTGTGTACTGGTATATGGTAATACTGGGGTGTGTGTTGTTGTATTGTGTACTTGTATATGGTAATGCTGGGGTGTGTGTTGTTGGATTGTGTACTGGTATATGGTAATGCTGGGATTTGTGTTGTTGGATGGTGTACTGATATATGGTAATACTGGGATGTGTGTTGTTGGATGGTGTACTGATATGGTAATACTGGGATTTGTGTTGTTGGATGGTGTACTGGTATATGGTAATGCTTAGATGTGTGTGTTGTTTTCGATTGTGTACTGGTATACGGTAATGCTGGGATTTGTGTTGTTGGATGGTGTACTGGTATATGGAAATGCTGGGATTTGTGTTGTTGGATTGTGTATTGGTATATGGTAATGCTGGGGTGTGTGTTGTTGGATGGTGTACTTGTATATGGTAATGCTGGGGTGTGTGTTGTTGGATTGTGTACTGGTATATGGTAATGCTGGGGTGTGTGTTGTTGTATTGTGTACTGGTATATGGTAATACTGGGGTGTGTGTTGTTGTATTGTGTACTTGTATATGGTAATGCTGGGGTGTGTGTTGTTGGATTGTGTACTGGTATATGGTAATGCTTGGATGTGTGTTGTTGTATTGTGTACTGGTATATGGTAATGTTGGGATGTGTGTTGTTGTATTGTGTACTGGTATATGGTAATGCTGGGATGTGTGTTGTTGTATTGTGTACTTGTATATGGTAATGCTGGGATGTGTGTTGTTGGATTGTGTACTGGTATATGGTAATGCTTGGATGTGTGTTGTTGTATTGTGTACTGGTATATGGTAATGCTTGGATGTGTGTTGTTGGTTTGTGTACTGGTATATGGTAATGCTTGGATGTGTGTTGTTGTATTGTGTACTGGTATATGGTAATGCTTGGATGTGTGTTGTTGGTTTGTATACTGGTATATGGTAATGCTGGGATGTATGTTGTTGTTGTATTGTGTACTGGTATATGGTAATGCTTGGATGTGTGTTGTTGGATTGTGCACAGACAAATGGTAATGCTTGGGTGTATGTTGTTGTTGTATTGTGTACTGGTATATGGTAATGCTTGGATGTGTGTTGTTGGATTGTGCACAGACATATGGTAATGCTTGGGTGTGTGTTGTTAGATTGTGTACTGCCATATGATAATGCCTAGTAGTGTGTGAGCTGTGATAGTGTAGTGGCTGGATGCTCACCTGCCAGCCCGATGGCAATTGGTTCAAGCCTCATCGGGATGGATTTTGATTTTTAAGTTGACCTGGGCGTCCCAGCCTAAAATGGGTATCAAGAAATGTCTCATCATCATCAAGTGCCTTGGGCAGATTGGCATGAGGGATCATGCTTCTCCAGAAAATGTGATCTCCAACAGCACTCCCTTCCATGCCTTGACACAAGAGGAAGCAATTGTTGTAGTTAGAAATGGAGAAGTAGTATTTGTTATGTTTAGAAATGGAGAAAAGGTGTTTGTTATGTTTAGAAATGGAGAAAAGGTGTTTGTTATATTTAGAAATGGAGAAAAGGTGTTTGTTATGTTTAGAAATGGAGAAAAGGTGTTTGTTATGTTTAGAAATGAAGAAGAAGTGTTTGTTATGTTTACCATGAACACTCATCTTTTTTATCTGTCTGCAGGAGTGTTGGAGTGTTACTGTATGTACTTCTCAGTGGAGTGTCTCCATTCTTAGATGAAAGCCAGGAAGAAACTTGCTCAAATATAGTTCGCAATGACTTTTGTTTCCCAGATGAGTACTTTGCAGGAATTTCTGCTGAAGCAAAAGAATTAGTTCGCTTCATGTTGGTTGAGGAACTCAGGTAAGATTTGTCATTAGTGTGTTTTGCTAAAGCTATTGTGTCATTTTCATTGATTTCACTATATTCTTATGTCTCTCTCAAGTATGATTCTTTAGGTCAGTAGCTCAGAAGCTGCATCCAGGAGCAAATTTATAGTGAAATCCCTTTGGGATTATGTGAATAGTGCAAAATAACAGATAAATCGTCATGGCCTGGAGAGAATGGTGAGTCAGGGAGTGACCAGAGGAGCTGGCAAATACTCAGCACAACCAATCGGACACATACTCAGCACAGGCAATCGGACACATCCTCAGCACAGCCAATCGGACACATACTCAGCACAGCCAATCGGACACATACTCAGCACAACCAATCGGACACATACTCAGCACAACCAATCGGACACATACTCAGCACAGCCAATCGGACACATACTCAGCACAGCCAATCGGACACATACTCAGCACAGCCAATCGGACACATACTCAGCACAGCCAATCGGACACATACTCAGCACAGCCAATCGGACACATACTCAGCACAGCCAATCGGAAACATATTCAGCACAGCCAATCGGACACATACTCAGCACAGCCAATCGGACACATACTCAGCACAGCCAATCGGACACATACTCAGCACAGCCAATTGGACACATACTCAGCACAGCCAATCGGACACATACTCAGCACAACCAATCAGACACATACTCAGCACAGCCAATCGGACACATACTCAGCACAACCAATCGGACACATACTCAGCACAGCCAATCGGACACATATTCAGCACAGCCAATCGGACACATACTCAGCACAGCCAATTGGACACATACTCAGCACAGCCAATCGGACACATACTCAGCACAGCCACTCGGACACATACTCAGCACAGCCAATTGGACACATACTCAGCACAGCCAATCGGACACATACTCAGCACAGCCAATCGGACACATACTCAGCACAGCCAATCGGACACATACTCAGCACAGCCAATCGGACACATACTCAGCACAGCCAATCGGACACATACTCAGCACAGCCAATCGGACACATACTCAGCACAGCCAATCGGACACATACTCAGACTGCACAACTGGTGCCATTTGTATTGGGACATTTCGCTGAAGATGGGGGCGGAACGTCCTGAGTGCTGTAATGTCAGTTCTTGGACTCTACTCGTAGTGAAACAGCTGCCAACAGAATTTCACCAGCAGCTAATAGAAAACCAAATAAGAGACAAATAAAAGTGAAGAAGAAATATGAAATATGTGTTTCATATACCTTCACAGACACAAATACGCATTGTATGGGATTGCAAAGATGGCTTTAGGTTAATGTTGTTGGTTGAGAAAGAATTTGAATAATATATGCAGGAATCACTTGTAAAGTATTAGGAGTCGCTTGCAGTACCTGTTTATGTAGCAGGTCTGTTACAGAACTTTGCTCTTACCATAGCCCACTAGAGAGCTATTGATCTGTCGCCAGTTTTCTTGTCTATACATTTTCTCACCCTAGGTGTTTCTATATCCACCTTCTGCTGCTTCTTCCAGAGCCATATCATCTATTACTGTCATATCTAAACCATTGTGTTGTTCTGTATGGCCACGGTATTTCAGTTTCAGACGTGATGCTGTTTATCTCTTCTCTTTTTATTTGGTGATCAGTTCTTGTAGAATATCACTGTTTTCATTTGAGTCAAAAGTAGGGAGGTCCATTGCTCAATAAGTCTCAGTCTCTGTGTCAGAGAGTTTAATACAGATAGCTGTGGCAAGAGTGAATAAAACACACAGAATCTTCTAGATGTGTACAATAACTACTGTCCTGGACAGGGCTGAGTCATGGTGGTGAGAGAGGTGACATGTTGGCATTTAAAGCACCTAAATGTTGGGGCTTTGCTAACTGGTGCCTGTGCAGAACAGTTGGGCTAAAATGACATGACAGAATCATCAATGTGGAGCTCATAGACAGAGTTAAACAAATGTCAGTGAATCAAGAAGTGAGGAAAAGACAATAGTGCTGGGTAATACGAAGAAAACCTGAGGACATTGTAACTAGATACTCCCTTGTCTGGAGACCACAAGGCAAATGAAATAGCAGGAAACTAAAAACATGTAGAAGAGAATTACAGACAGATGGATAATATTGGGAGGACATGGAGGGAGCTGTAGGAGGTAGCCAAAGATAGGACGGCCTGGCATGGTTTGTTTGTGGACCAATGCTCCAGTAAGAGATAAAGGACAGAAGAAATGTTGGGGCACTAACCATGGACAAGGGTGAAATACTGTCTATAATAAATGACCAATTTTTCATTTATGACATGACAGTTGATGCAATAACTAGTAAAAGACTGACGTGAGATTGCCGTCAGACATAGTCATTGATGGAAACAACCCCTGACAGATATATACAGCCAGGCTCTTAGGGGTACAGTTTGTTTACTCATATCCACTAAAGTTGACAGAGTTCGCCTGAAGTGCGTTGACATTAATTTTATTAGCAAATAAATCAGAATGCCTGCCAGCTTACAAGCTGTAGTGGTTAGTATGTATGTCTACCAAAGGTGTGGGTGTGGAGTAGATCAGAGGTTATAGCATATACCTTTGGCTGAAGCATACAAAGTTCATCTCATGATGTTGCCAAAGGTAGACGCTATAACCTCTGATCTATTCTCCATGTGTTGTTACAAAATAAGAAATCAGTTTGGTAAACTCCCTCCTGATCCTTGGGTAGTGAATTGGACATTCAGCTCTTTCAGACAAGGGTGAAAAACATGGAAGGACCTGTGTGCATATTAAAAATCCTCTGAAATTTAAACCAAATAGGCCACTGCCTACATTACAAATGTTTTGTACATTAGAAAATCTGCCCACATAAAATGGATAGCTGAGTTCGTGCACTGTGCTGAGATTCTCCTTGTATGATCTATGGGAAGAGACTGAAGTACTTATGGAGATAACCATATGCAATGAAAGTGATCCTTTGCAAACCAAACACAAAGATCTAGGGTCCTGTAGTTGCTGGATTGCATCTGTCTGAACCAGTACAGCTGTAGGGCTGACCCAGATTTGTACATTGTGTACTACATAATTGTCCACTGGCAAGGAAAGGTAGCTAGGAAGACAGTTGGAATCCCCACCTTATTGTCATGTGACCTAGTATCTGTGAAGAATAAACACTCCAATCCACTATGCAGTCTCCCATAGAAATATTTTTTTTTTCATTTGTGTTACAGTTCTTGTTTTTAAATTTACTTTATTCATAAATATGACCTTAATGGTAGTCCCATGGCAGATACTGCTCCTGAGGTGTGAAGTGTTGGGCCGTCACTTATTGTAGACTATGATATATGAGGTGAAGTGTTGGGCCGTCACTTATTGTAGACTATGATATATGAGGTAAAGTGTTGGGCCGTCACTTATTGTAGACTATGATATATGAGGTGAAGTGTTGGGCCGTCACTTATTGTAGACTATGATATATGAGGTGAAGTGTTGGGCCGTCACTTATTGTAGACTATGATATATGAGGTGAAGTGTTGGGCCGTCACTTATTGTAGACCATGATATATTAGGTGAAGTGTTGGGCCGTCACTTATTGTAGACCATGATATATGAGGTGAAGTGTTGGGCCGTCACTTATTGTAGACCATGATATATGAGGTGCGGTGTGAAGTGTTGGGTCATCACTTATTGTAGACTATGATATATGAGGTGAAGTGTTGGGCCGTCACTTATTGTAGACTATGATATATGAGGTGAAGTGTTGGGCCGTCACTTATTGTAGACCATGATATATGAGGTGCGGTGTGAAGTGTTGGGTCGTCACTTATTGTAGACTATGATATATGAGGTGAAGTGTTGGGTCGTCACTTATTGTAGACTATGATATATGAGGTGAAGTGTTGGGCCGTCACTTATTGTAGACCATGATATATGAGGTGCGGTGTGAAGTGTTGGGTCGTCACTTATTGTAGACTATGATATATGAGGTGAAGTGTTGGGTCGTCACTTATTGTAGACTATGATATATGAGGTGAAGTGTTGGGTCGTCACTTATTGTAGACTATGATATATGAGGTGGGGTGTGAAGTGTTGGGCCGTCACTTATTGTAGACTATGATATATGAGGTGAAGTGTTGGGTCGTCACTTATTGTAGACTATGATATATGAGGTGAAGTGTCGGGTCGTCACTTATTGTAGACTATGATATATGAGGTGAAGTGTTGGGTCGTCACTTATTGTAGACTATGATATATGAGGTGAAGTGTTGGGTCGTCACTTATTGTAGACTATGATATATGAGGTGAAGTGTTGGGTCGTCACTTATTGTAGACTATGATATATGAGGTGAAGTGTTGGGTCGTCACTTATTGTAGACTATGATATATGAGGTGAAGTGTTGGGCCGTCACTTATTGTAGACCATGATATATGAGGTGCGGTGTGAAGTGTTGGGTCGTCACTTATTGTAGACTATGATATATGAGGTGAAGTGTTGGGTCGTCACTTATTGTAGACTATGATATATGAGGTGAAGTGTTGGGTCGTCACTTATTGTAGACTATGATATATGAGGTGAAGTGTTGGGTCGTCACTTATTGTAGACTATGATATATGAGGTGAAGTGTTGGGCCGTCACTTATTGTAGACCATGATATATGAGGTGAAGTGTTGGGCCGTCACTTATTGTAGACCATGATATATGAGGTGAAGTGTTGGGCCGTCACTTATTGTAGACCATGATATATGAGGTGAAGTGTTGGGCCGTCACTTATTGTAGACCATGATATATGAGGTGAAGTGTTGGGCCGTCACTTATTGTAGACCATGATATATGAGGTGAAGTGTTGGGCTGTCACTTATTGTAGACTATGATATATGAGGTGCGGTGTGAAGTGTTGGGCCGTCACTTATTGTAGACTATGATATATGAGGTGAAGTGTTGGGTCGTCACTTATTGTAGACTATGATATATGAGGTGAAGTGTCGGGTCGTCACTTATTGTAGACTATGATATATGAGGTGAAGTGTTGGGTCGTCACTTATTGTAGACTATGATATATGAGGTGAAGTGTTGGGTCGTCACTTATTGTAGACTATGATATATGAGGTGAAGTGTTGGGTCGTCACTTATTGTAGACTATGATATATGAGGTGAAGTGTTGGGCCGTCACTTATTGTAGACCATGATATATGAGGTGCGGTGTGAAGTGTTGGGTCGTCACTTATTGTAGACTATGATATATGAGGTGAAGTGTTGGGCCGTCACTTATTGTAGACCATGATATATGAGGTGAAGTGTTGGGCCGTCACTTATTGTAGACCATGATATATGAGGTGAAGTGTTGGGCCGTCACTTATTGTAGATCATGATATATGAGGTGAAGTGTTGGGCTGTCACTTATTGTAGACTATGATATATGAGGTGCGGTGTGAAGTGTTGGGTCGTCACTTATTGTAGACTATGATATATGAGGTGAAGTGTTGGGTCGTCACTTATTGTAGACTATGATATATGAGGTGAAGTGTTGGGTCGTCACTTATTGTAGACTATGATATATGAGGTGAAGTGTTGGGCCGTCACTTATTGTAGACTATGATATATGAGGTGTGAAGTGTTGGGCCGTCACTTATTGTAGACTATGATATATGAGGTGCGGTGTGAAGTGTTGGGTCGTCACTTATTGTAGACTATGATATATGAGGTGGGGTGTGAAGTGTTGGGTCGTCACTTATTGTAGACTATGATATATGAGGTGCGGTGTGAAGTGTTGGGTCGTCACTTATTGTAGACCATGATATATGAGGTGGGGTGTGAAGTGTTGGGTCGTCACTTATTGTAGACTATTGATATATGAGGTGCGGTGTGAAGTGTTGGGCTGTCACTTATTGTAGACCATGATATATGAGGTGCGGTGTGAAGTGTTGGGTCGTCACTTATTGTAGACCATGATATATGAGGTGCGGTGTGAAGTGTTGGGTCGTCACTTATTGTAGACTGATATATGAGGTGAAGTGTTGGGCCGTCACTTATTGTAGACTATGATATATGAGGTGTGAAGTGTTGGGCCGTCACTTATTGTAGACTATGATATACGAGGTGGGGTGGCCAGTCCCTTTCCTCCCTAGATAGACCAAACTCTCTCAATTCTCTGGTACCCATTTTTATGAGGCCGTACTGGTCAGAAAAAAATCATCCTGCCTCTGCTGGGGATTGAACCCAGACCACTATTTTGGCAGGCTAGCACAGTTTATACATAATAATTTTAATAAGTGTCCATATAAAACAATGACAAGTTAGAATTCCTTATCTTGTGTGCTAATTCTCTCCAATAATATGACATGCAGCAAACGGCCAACAGCCCAAGCTTGCCTCGACAGTTCGTGGATCAAGAAAGCTGCAGTACCTCGTAGTTCTCCCATCAGGCCAAAACCGATCAACACATCCCGTCTTTCTGATTTTATACAGCGCCGGAAACACCAGGTAAGTGGTCACAGAGTATGGGACAGAAAGTTGATTGTACTAGTGGTCAAGATAATTTGATAGTTGGAAGAAGCTGGCAGGTGGTCATGGAGTATGTGGCAGAAAGTTGATTGTACTAGTGGTCAAGATAATGAGATGGTTGGAAGAAGCTGGCAGGTGGTCATGGAGTATGTTGCAGAAAGTTGATTGTACTAGTGGTCAAGATAATTTGATAGTTGGAAGAAGCTGGCAGGTGGTAACACAATACGTCTGGAACAAGACAAGTTGCAGAAGCTGCCAGATCAGCAAAGCAATGCTCTAACTGTCCACCTGTCAGAGCTTCCATCCTAGAATAGTAGCTGGCAGGTGGTCATGGAGTATGTGGCAGAAAGTTGATTGTACTAGTGGTCAAGATAATGAGATGGTTGGAAGAAGCTGGCAGGTGGTCATGGAGTATGTTGCAGAAAGTTGATTGTACTAGTGGTCAAGATAATTTGATAGTTGGAAGAAGCTGGCAGGTGGTAACACAATACGTCTGGAACAAGACAAGTTGCAGAAGCTGCCAGATCAGCAAAGCAATGCTCTAACTGTCCACCTGTCAGAGCTTCCATCCTAGAATAGTTGCTGACCAATGCTTAAGGCCTAGTCTGCTGTGCCATGACATTTAGTCTTTAGGTTGAATTTCCTCGCACTAGGGTAAGGTTCATTCCTCCCAGATGTGCTTCACTGCCCAAAGCCTATGGCACAATTTGGGGTGTCAGGTTTGGTGTGTGTCGCCCAAAATTTGATGCTAGCAGAAAGCAAGTAGTACCATCTGCTATCATACTGTAGCTCAGTCATATCTGACTAAGACCTAATTTTCTAATGGTAATGAAATATATTGTCAGTATATAAGCGGGCACGTTGGCATAACGGTTAAGGATGTTACACTGACAAAGCCATGAGCGCATTTCAACAAGGATGTGATGCCATCTCTCATCATTCGCTATGGGAGAAAAAGACTGACCACCTATTCTTCCGTGCTCTCAGGACTACAAACATGTGATAGTTAACAAACATAAAGCACCAACAGGTTCCTGCTGCTGGGCTTGGTTTTGTTTTGAGTACATAAATGTTGTCTTACAATTGTATTTTGTGCTGTTGACTATTGGTGTTGTGACATGTGATATTTCACTTCACGAGTTACACACTGACTGAAGTCATCCTTGTTTCACATCTGACTCGTCTAGTTCTGGTGTCTTGCTTGATGGGAATGTGACTTGTCTAGTTCTGGTGTCTTGCTTGATGGGAATGTGATTCGTCTAGTTCTGGTGTCTTGCTTGATGGGAATGTGACATATCACACATCTGATACCTGGGCTGACAGGAATGTCTTAGTTGAAACTACGTTTCTGTTTAACTACATGCAAACATACATCTCTCTCTCTCTCTCTCTCTCTCTCTCTCTCTCTCTCTCTCTCTCTCTCTCTCTCACTCTCTCTCTCTCTCGCTCCCTCTCTCTCCCTGTCTCTCTCTCGCTCCCTCTCTCTCCCTGTCTCTCTCTCCCTCCTTCTCTCTCACTGTCTATCCTTCGTCTCTCTGTGTTTCCCTCATCCTTCCATCCTTCCTTTAAGGCTTTGTCTCTCAATCTAAGAGTTAAAGTAACCTTACATAATGATCACTGAGTACAGAACAACAGCAAGATCACTGAGTACAGAACAACAGCAGTATCACTGAGTAGAGTACAGAACAACAGCAGTATCACTGAGTAGAGTACAGAACAGCAGCAGGATCACTGAGTACAGAACAACAGCAGGATCACTGAGTACAGGACAACAGCAGTATCACTGAGTAGAGTACAGAACAGCAGCAGGATCACTGAGTACAGAACAATAGCAGGATCACTGAGTACAGAACAACAGTAGTATCACTGAGTACAGAACAACAGCAGTATCACTGAGTACAGAACAACAGCAGTATCACTGAGTACAGAACAACAGCAGGATCACTGAGTAGAGTACAGAACAACAGCAGTATCATTGAGTACAGAACAACAGCAGTATCACTGAGTACAGAACAACAGCAGTATCACTGAGTACAGAACAACAGCAGTATCACTGAGTACAGAACAACAGCAGTATCACTGAGTACCGAACAACAGCAGTATCACTGAGTACAGAACAACAGCAGTATCACTGAGTACAGAACAACAGCAGTATCACTGAGTACAGAACAACAGCAGTATCACTGAGTACAGGACAACAGCAGATCACTGAGTACAGACAGGATCAACAGCAAGCGATCACTGAGTAGAGACAGAACAACACGCAGTATCACTGAGTACAGAACAACAGCAGTATCACTGAGTACAGAACAACAGCAGGATCACTGAGTAGAGTACAGAACAACAGCAGTATCACTGAGTACAGAACAACAGCAGGATCACTGAGTACAGGGCAACAGCAGGATCACTGAGTACAGAACAACAGCAGTATCACTGAGTAGAGTACAGAACAGCAGCAGGATCACTGAGTACAGGACAACAGCAAGATCACTGAGTAGAGTACAGAACAACAGCAGGATCACTGAGTACTGAACAACAGCAGGATAACTGAATAGAGTACAGAACAACAGCAGGATCACTGAGTAGAGTACAGAACAACAGCAGGATCACTGAGTAGAGAACAACAGCAGGATCACTGAGTAGAGTACAGAACAACAGCAGGATCACTGAGTAGAGTACAGAACAACAGCAGGATCACTGAGTACAGAACAACAGTAGGATCACTGAGTAGAGTACAGAACAGCAGCAGGATCACTGAGTAGAGTACAGAACAACAGCAGGATCACTGAGTACAGAACAACAGCAGGATCACTGAGTAGAGTACAGAACAACAGCAGTATCACTGAGTACAGAACAACAGCAGTATCACTGAGTACAGAACAACAGCAGGATCACTGAGTACAGAACAACAGCAGGATCACTGAGTACAGAACAACAGCAGGATCACTGAGTAGAGTACAGAACAACAGTAGGATCACTGAGTAGAGTACAGAACAACAGCAGTATCACTGAGTACAGAACAACAGCAGTATCACTGAGTACAGGACAACAGCAGTATCACTGAGTACAGAACAACAGCAGTATCACTGAGTACAGAACAACAGCAGGATCACTGAGTACAGGACAACAGCAGTATCACTGAGTACAGAACAACAGCAGTATCACTGAGTCATATAAACAAATAGTTTACTGTTTTTATTTCTGTTGATGACCTATTCTCTCTTTTTATTTCCCAGAGTGATGCTTTCATCCTCAAGTCACTGCCCTAACTGACCAAGAGTAGCAGTGATGTGTGAATATAAGAATGTGTACAGCTGTCTGTTGTCAGTGTTTCTGCACATCTGACCGCCGGTCATCAGCAGTTTGTGCTGCCAGGCGGGCACAATGCCCTGTGTGGTGGACCTAGTGGGTGTCAGGGTAACACACTGTGTACCACAAGCTGTACACAAGCGAGGTGTGCCAGATGTTCTGCTGTAGTAACCCAGTCACGCGAGGATGTGAGAGCTGACATTTCCCCACACCTCTTTTTTATTCATATATTCTGCTTATGGTAGCTCGTGTAATGTCACATAGAACTAACTGTAAACTATTGGCTTTGTTTTTTGTTTTTTTTGTAAATCTCTTCTAGTTAAAAAAAAAATTACAGTTACAAAAATATTATAAGAAAACATGTTTACATCTCTTACATCTTTTTCTCTTTTAAATTTCAATCCGAATTCCATTCTTGTCTCATATTCTGACATGTTAATTGCAGATGTTTTTGTTTTCCTGTTTATAATATTATTTTTTTTCTTCTGTTGTTGTTGTCATCGTCATTGTAGTTGGCTGTTATTTTGTTCAGCGTCCAAGCAGGGTTCTGACATGATGTCTCTGATACATGTGTATTTTAGACACTGGCATAATTTACTGTTTCTTTTTGTTATATTGTTTTCATTCTGTTGTATTTTTCCGTCTGCTGAGGGACTGTAAATAGATGACACATTCAACGTCCCTGTGTTTGTGTAAATAGTTCTATTATGTTTTTGGTTGTTGTTGTTTTTTTTGTTTTTTTGACGTTACCAAAAAAGAGCATTGTATTTTTCATTTGTCAATAAAATGTTTCTTTTTGTTGTTGTCAGAATGAATCTCTTTAAGGGAGTGTGAGTGTGTTCAGGTCAGTATTGACCACTGTGAATGTAGTGTGTGTGTGTAGACAAGTACTGACCACATCATATGTAATGTTATGTAATATGGCAGTTGTATCTGAGGCATAGTGTGCTTAAGGAATTTGTGATTCTGTTTGTTTTGTATAAAAGAACTCATGTAACTTTCCACATGAACATTTGCTTCCTGCTGGACTTTTATTTCACACCCCCGCACGTCACGAGGACATTACACGGTATTTGATCCAGGGGTGGACAGCTGCAAGGCAACTTATTATGTTATTTCACACAAGGCATAGTGGTTAGTGCAATAACTTGTCAAGACAGGCATCTAGGGTCAATCTCCGACAATGGCAGGAATACTTTTTTCTGACCACTATGGCTCTAAATGAGTACCAGATAATTTTCTGAATATTTTTTTTTTGGGGGAGGGGGGGGGGGGGGGGGGGGGAATGCTGGAATAGTCAGGTGTTGAAGAAGGGAGCTGGTCAACTAACCTCATTATGATATGCCCTACATTGTGATGGCCTAACAAACTTCACATCCAAATGGTAATATCTAATATGGGCCTGGCTCACTGTTAGTTGGTCCAATATTTATATAGAGTGTATTTTTAATGACTGTGGGGTATTTGAAAATATTGCCGTTCCAAGTTTTGTATTCACCCTCTGTGAAGTCATGCAACATAAAAGCTAAATACAAAACATGGAACGGCAATATTTTTTTTTAAAAAAGCAACAGTTATTAACAATACACTCTGCATGAAAAAACTGGCAGTGTATTTTGCATTATCAAAAGGAACAAAATTGTTTGACTTTGAAGAACCACCATCACAGATAAAACCAAATACCTCAGACAGGATGATGTACTATGCATACTTATCCTAGTTCTCATCTGTAAAGTGTTCTCATTTATTCAACAACAACAAGGAAACAAATAGTTCCACTTTGTAAATAAAATAAAATATGTCCTTCTTCCTCATTCGAGGGGAGTGTACAGCACCTACTCATGCACTCCTGAGGTTAGTGTGTCTGACTTTAGCAAGCCTTTGTGTCAGATTTGCTTCCTCTTGACAGATTGCATTGTAAATAGCAGGCTCCATCTACACGCTGGTAGATTTTCTTTCGTAACAATTTGCCTCCACAGCTGCCTTGTGGCCTGCTCTTTGTGATTTCCAATTGCTGTGGTGTTTATAGCTGGCACAACTTGCATGAGACTTCCAGCTTTTCGCCCTAATCCAAGAAGGCTAGCTATCCAATGTCACTACCCAAGAGATCAAGGGGGCTTGTGACATTAAAAACCAGTGGTTCTTGTAAAAAATAAATATGCCCAGCTCTGAGCTGGGATTCAGATCTGGTAATTTCTATACATGAGGTGGACTATGTGACCCCTCTGCCAGGCCACCTCAAGAATGTTGACAGCAAGAGAACATATCCGGCATGACTGCCACACTGTATGTACTAGGTCATTTGCAGACTGAACACTGGTTCACAAAGGCACACATCCATAGAAAGCTCTCAATTGCTCAGGTTATCGGTTGTCTTGTGTAGTAGACATTGCTAAACAATTGTGAATAAGGAGAAATGAAAAGTTTCTCCCTGGTCATTGGTAGATCATGATTGGATGGATGTCTGGGGTGTGATCCTTCTATGAAGAGCCATTTTGGTTTAGGTACAGCAAACCAAAATTCTGCGTTTGTGTGTGGTTCTTGTGCCAGGTCTACAAGACCATAGATCTTTTGTTGTTCTAACTTTTGAGTAGAAGATTTGTGACAAGCAGAAAAACCAAATTGGCTAACTAGAAGCATGGGGAGAGGACAGTTGAGAATCGACATCACTGCCCTGGGGACATTCCCACACATGCTCTGTCAATAACCACCAAAGAGATCCCATCCTAATGATTCTAGTGGCAATTTGATTAAAAGTCCACCTGGCTTTTCCTCCATGCTATGAGTATTGTCCAGACCCTCTACTCACTCCCTTCTGAGCCAGTCTTTCTGGATATGGATATTCTGTCCAGCTGCACTCTCCATGTGATTCTAGAGAGCCTTCACCAGATCATCTTTATCAGCAGCAGCCAGTTTTCAGCCTGTTCATTGCCCCACACACCTGCCTGACCTGCGCAGAACATCCATGATCAGCTGGCAATTGCCACCTATTTTGCTTTGATGCCTAATTGATTGTAAGGGGATTGGACCATCATTTAGTTACTGGTATCATAATTTTGTTTCTGCCACACATCAAGACTATACCATGCATCAACTCTACACAATCTATTAACTCTATCCCATACATCAACTCTACACAATCCATCATCTCTATGCCTTACATCAACTCTATACCTTACATCAAGTCTATACCATACATCAACTCTACACCACCCATAAACTCCATACCTTTCATCAACTCTATACCTTACATCACTCTATACCATACATCATCTCTACACCACCCATAAACTCTATGCCATACATCAACTCTACACCATACATCAACTCTACACCACCCATCAACTCTATACCTTACATCAGTTCTATACCTTATATCAACTCTATACCTTATATCAACTCTATACCATACATCAACTCTACACCACCCATCAACTCTATACCTTTCATCAGTTCTGTACCTTATATCAACTCTATACCATACATCAATTCTACACCACCCATAAACTCTATACCATACATCAATTCTACACCACCCATAAACTCTATGCATACATCAACTCTATTGATTACATCAAGTCTATACCATACATCAACTCTACACAATCCATCATCTCTACACCATCCATCAAATCTAAACCATACATCAACTCTATACTGCTGTGATCTATCTGGCACAACTTTCAATAAACAAGCTCAATTCAACATATGTCCAGGGTTGCAGACAGAATCCAGCAACGAAGCAATAACGGAAACATCAATGAAAAGAAAGGACTCACTCAAAGGCTGGCAATCTAATTGATGCGGCTAATTTTATTAGCCTTCATTCTTGAGCAGTGATCAATCAGACAATTTATGAATTTCAATCAGTTTCGATCAGGTCTGTAAATTCCAGACGGGACGATCGTAAGAAAACATCAATTATAAATATTCAACTGTTGACCAGACTAGCTGCTGAGAACTATCAAATTAGTATTGCAGTCCTTCAGTCGTTCTGTCCATCCAAGGTTAACGAAGTGTCCTTCTGGTGTGACATTCTCAATCTCATTCCTAGATTCCGCATCTGTCCCAAAATCTTTATCCTGATATATAAGCTGCCACGATTCTGGTTCTCCTTTCTAATATGTATTAGCCCTGAATAAAGTTGTCCTGCCAGTAAATAACTTTATGAATTAGAGACGACTTGAACGTGCTGCTTCTCTAGTCAAGCTCTATGATCTGAATGTTTGTTGTTATTGACAAACAAAACTGACGTGATCTCCGTTCTACGTCAGGTGCCTAGTTTTATGTACGTTTTGGTTCGGGAGTTTTTGCTCCCTCTTTCTTTTGCGTCATGTGCTCTGCGCTACGACTTGGCATATACCATACATCAGCTCTATACCTTACATAAGTCTATACCTTACATCAACTCTATACTATACATCAACTCTACACCACCCATAAACTCCATACCTTACATCAAGTCTATACATTACATCAACTCTACACCATACATCAACTCTACACCACCCATCAACTCTATACCTTATATCAACTCTATACCATACATCAATTCTACACCACCCATAAACTCTATGCATACATCAACTCTATACATTACATCAAGTCTATGCCATACACCAACTCTACATCAACTCTGTGCCATACATCAACTCTACACAATCCATCATCTCTACACCATCCATCAAATCTAAACCATATATCAACTCTATACCTTGCATTAAGTCTGTACCTTACATCAACTCTATACCATGCAGCAGCTCTACACAATCCATCAACTCTATGCCTGACATCAACTCTAAACCATACATCAAGTCTACCTTTTATCATGCTGTCTATACAGTTCAGCTTCACTGAATGTGTTAATATAACGTACAGACATGTTTTTTTTCCATTCAATGTTAATGTTGGGTAACAGACATATGGTTGGGGTTCTTAAACTGACCTAATATGCATTTTTTCCACAACAATGAAAGATGTTGAAGAGGGAACATGCATGGCAATATCATTCATAGCGCATACCTGAGGATACAGTGGATCCTCTTCAGTTCATCGTTTTCACTTGTGCACTCGAAACCACGACTCACATACCTTATGATGAATATTAATTCTCTATAGTTAATTGTTTATTGCATATATTATGTTGCTGTTAGAAACCAGCATGTTTATTTGAGTCACTTCTCTGCAGCTCTGTCTAATCTAGAACTGTTATGAATTCCTTTTTTTAACGTATTAATACAGACTTAATTGCTAATTAACAGTTGCTAACACATACACACTTGATGCTGTTCCAGAATTGTTTATAACATTTTGTTTGCTGGCATCGCTGCTTCTAAAGATAGATGTGTCCACTAGAAACAAAGATGCCACCTTTAGAGACAAAGATACATCCTCTAGAAACAAGATACAGCCTCTAGAAACAAAACATACAGCCTCTAGAAACAAAAGTACAGCCTCCAGAGACAAAGATACAACCTCTAGAAACAAAGATACAGCCTCTAGAAACAAAGGTACAGCCTCTAGAAACAAAGATACAGCCTCTAGAAACAAAGATACAGCCTCTAGAAACAAAAATACAGCCTCTAGAAACAAAGATACAGCCTCTAGAAACAAAGATACAGCCCCTAGAAACAAAGGTACAGCCCCTAGAAACAAAGATACAGCCTCTAGAAACAAACATACAGCCTATAGAAACATAGAGGGATTCTCTGGAATAAGACAGATTTATTATCAGAAAGAAAGATACAGCCTCTAGAAATAAGGATACTGCCTCTAAAAGAAAACGGATTCATTATTAGAAAGATACAGACTGTTTCTGGAAACAAAGGCAGTCTCTAAAAATAAAGATATAGCTTCTTGAAACAAAGATACATCCTCTACAAAAAAAATATACAGCCTCTAGAAACACATTTGCTTTTTAATAGGTGGATTCAGCATCTAAAAACAAAGACATAACCTCTAGAAATGGACATATTTAGCCTCTATACTCACAAATTCAGCCTTCTGAAACAAAGATTCAACCTCTAGAAATAGATTCAACTTTCAACAACAAAGATGCTGCCTCTAGAAACAGATTCAGCCTTCAGAAACTTTAAGAAACATGCAAATTCATCCTCCAGAACCACAGATCCTTTAGCAAAACACAGATTTAGTCTCTGACACAGGTTTGTGTACAAATGATTTTCTCCTTAGAAGTAACTCAATGTTACAAAAATGCCATGTACTCAATTACCTCGTTTTTTTATTTGTTTTTTTAAGTGGTCTTCATTCTATTCTGTTTTGTATCCATACATTTTTGTATCAATTTTGTCATGAATTGTCCATTATTATTATTGTCATGGCCATTATTATTTATGACCATTGCTAATTAAATACCAAATATCATTCAAGATGGCTAGTTTTTTTGTGTGAGTGGTACAGTGCTTTTGTTGGAAATGTTATAGTATAAGTCTGTTTGTTAACTTTGTTATTTCCTACAACTGCATTTCAGAAAATGAAGATTATCTTATGCACTAAGTCACTATCACTGAATATAAGAAAGAGAGTGCTGAAATGCTATATAGAACCAGTTTTGCTGTATGGCAGTGAATCTTGGAATGTAAATGAACAAATTAGAAAGACCTTGGATGCAATGGAGATGTGGTTCATGAGACAAATGTTGCAAATTTCCTGGAGTGCAAAAGTAACTAACAACGATTGTCTGAAAGAGGCTAATTAAACTAGAACTTTATATACAACAATAAGAAAGAGACAAACAGCTGTCATGCGATAAAAAGAGAGGCATTGGAGAACATCGTGACAACTGGAAAGATCAAAAGGAACAGAGGCAGAGGCAGGCCAAGAGAAATTAACCTGGATGGACTGAAACAGTGGCATGGGAGAATATCATCAGCAGAGTTGATCCAGAACACCAAAGACTGCAATCTGCATGAACACCTATGCCAGTGGCATGGCACTTGATGATGATGACCTCGATCATGTGATATATTCTGGCTACAGAGATAGTTTGGCTAATTATTTTGCACAAATATTGGGCAAGTCGTGGCTGAGAGGATTATGGTGCTCACCTCAGGATCTGAAGGTACAGGGTTCTATCTCAGCACAAGGCTCAGAATTTGTCCAAGAACATTGGTACCTTCACTTGTCTCAGATCTCTCGGGTAGTGAGATTGACACCTAGGTTTCTCAGATACGGCTGAAAACTAAGAGGTCCTGTGTGCACATTAAAAATCTCACCACTTTTTGAAATTGCAATGAGTAGGCCTTAAGGCCATGGCAGAATTGTTAGGAAAGAAAACATACCCATGGGTAGACAGAATCTGTTGCCTTAGATGGAATCTGTCTAGCACAGTGGTTCTCAACCAGTGAACCAGTGGGGAATTCTAGTTGGGGGGTGGGGGGGGTGGGGGTTGTCGGCTTTTTTTCCGGGGGGGGGGGGGGGGGGGTGGGGGGGGGGGAGAGATTAAGAATATTTCAAGATTGCATTAATACAAGAACCAATTACTTGATATTGTTTTTCCCTCTACTTTATGGTTCTGTACTTCTTGCCCTTCTGAAATTCATTTCATAACGTAAGTAGACCCACAAATCACGTTGTATGTAGGTATCTAGACTTGTTCTAGTATGTGTTATTAAATTTAGCTTCCATTTTCATGTATACTGTGTGGGAGGGGGGATTATGAGACTGACGCGCTACCTACTGCGCTACCGAGGCCTCAAGGGTTATTTATAGGGAGGAAATATGAAGGAGGGGGGAGGAATGACATTCTGAACATATGGCGAAGGGGTGCGTGGGCCAAAAAAAGGTTGAGAACCACTGGTCTAGAAGAAGCGAACCTGACACAAATGCATGCCAGCGTGAGACATGCTGACCTTGGAGACGCATAACTCATGTGATGCACTGCCTTCGAAAGAGGAATGAAGAAGCAGAAGTTGTTACACAATTAACAGAACATGGTCAACAACAGTAGGTTGCCATTGAGACTGGAATTGACGGAGTCTGTTGAATAGGGTAAGCCGTTTCATTAATCTGGCAGTGAGAGGCACAGAAATCAGGAAGATAAGAAGTATTGCATAATGCGTGGATTTTGCAGCTCTAATTTTTATGGTAGCCAGTCCGTGCCAACGTGCCTTAGTTGCCTCTGATGACATGCATGGCAGGTCACGGTGTTACTATTCTTTGCTTCCCTTGAGGGCGCCCATAACACATGGGCAGAAAACTAACAGATACATCGACATAAGGACAGGGATGCCTGCTGTCACCTGTAGTATTCTGACTGACTATAGACTGGATTAGGGAGACAACAGTAACTGCTGCTAGAAATGAAATTCAGTGCACTCGTGATAGAGCAGCTTAATGAATGGGACTTCACTGACATTGCCTTCTTGTCACACGAAATCAGGTGCAAGATAAACTAAATATATAGGATGGTAGGTTACAACAATCTCATCTCATTTTGTACACTGCAGTGTTGAGGTGAAGCATAAACATCATATTATGGGCCATATATTATGGGCTTAATATATCGAGATTCCCTTGGACTGTTATTCCTTCTGTCCATCATTTACATGGTCAGCCTCTTCTTCTGGTTCTGTCTGGTCTGTACATCATTGCTTGTTGTGGTTTACTGTTAGTTGGTAGCCATGTTATTTGGTCAACGCATTTATCTTGCTGTTTTCTCATGAAATCTAATACTGCTATAACCTGCACTTTAGTCCTGATTTCCGATTTTCTTTCTTCTTAATATGTTAGTTACAACAATCACGTCTAACAATTAATTGTTGTTAAATGTCCCTCAAGCAGAAACCTACCGTGGGTCTACGATGTGACAAGGGCATCACATGGCTGGTCTTTTCCTCTGTTAGCAGACGAACGAATACAGGAGTCATCCAGCCATGCTCACAACTGTAGCCTCTTATTAACTAACACTAACCGCGAGAAGAAGAATAATGAGAATAAACTACTGTATATAAACCCATGGCAGATACGGGAAGTCGCTTAAAACGATTAATCATCCCATGGCACTCAGCTAATATTGACTACATAACCCACTGAGTGGCAGATTGTTGCGTACCCAACGATGATATATACTACACTTGGCTGCATCAACAACCAACATACCAATGAAACTAATCGACATACAAAAATTCTTCGTGGCTTACTTGCCACATAACATTGGTGAATAACGTTAATAAAATTAAGTCAGTCAGTCTAAACAATATGAGGCTGGCACCGTAAACCAATAATGATGTGAATAGGCCCTTTAACAGAGAGTTGTCTCTCTTTATTTATTTTTATTTATTTATGTCATTACAACTGGCACCTTGCCGTCTTGACGGATGATAGTTTGAAAAATAGAGTTATGCCTCTCCATAACACAAAGCCTGAGCTGAGTTCAGAGACCATAATGATCTCATTATATGCTCACTCTAAAATTATAATAAATCGGAGGACAGTTCACATCCTTGTATGACACCCTTCTTAATGAAATGCTCCCTACAGGTTGTTGACTCTTATGGCTGCTGTTTGCTGCCAATGTTTATTCTTTATTATTTGTAGATCTTGGCAATCAATGTTAAGTTGTTCTAATAGTTTGATTATTTCCTGAATGTCAAATGCTTTTGTGTGGTCTATAAGGACATATCTGCTTTTTTTGTATTTCTGTAGCTCTTTCTAATAGTGTCCTGAGCATACATATGGCATAACTGATGTTCTCAAATTAAATCTGGTGTTTGGTATGACGGCTTTGTAATATTCTCACGGTAAACATAATCTTTGGCAATCATGTTACTGCAGTTGACCGCTCAGTAAATGTATATTCCCATCACTCTGATATTTTGTGATTCTCCTTGGCCACCTCAACCATCCATATTTATCATATAATATACAAACCAAAATATTGTATAAAATTAAGTGAAACAACATACAATACACACAGTGAAACAAGAGAAAGTCATGTACTTAACAGTGTAAATACCATAAACACATATTAATAGTTTTGTTTTCATATGAATTCATTACTTCAATGGCCACTATCAACAATGCAGAATCAGAAACATGAATATGTGTATAATGTTGAAATCAGTCAATTCTCTCTCTCTCTCATTTGCTTATGCTCTCTCTCTCTCTCTCTCTTTTTCTCTCTCTCTCTCTCTCTCTCTCTCTGTGGGTGGGTGGGTGTGTGTGTCTCCCTCCCTTTCTCTCCTTCACATCCCCCCCCCCACCACCACCATCCTCTGACACACTTAAATGAGCTGTATCTAAGGTAACATCTGCAAATACTACTCCAAACGCCAGGCTCCTTAGTCCCTCACCACTAAGTCAAGCCTCATTGACAAACTCAATTCTAAATTGTTCAAGTAACAGCAAATCAATACATTGTGACCAGGCTGGAAACCACAATAAAAGGAAATAACCGTCACGGAAATCCCTCCAGCACCGGGACTTGTACTGCTTCAGCACCGACTTCTTCATTGAGAAACTCAAACGCTTATCTGATGCTTCTCAGAGAGGCTCAGAAATATACAAATGCAATGACATGGAAATATAGCTATCAGGTTAAACAGCATTTAACCTTTTATTTAAATAAACAACATTCTAACCTTTGCTACTCTACATCATCATGATGTGTCCTGCCAACTTACATAGGTGTGCATGCATCTCCACAGTGCTTGGTGCTTTTGATCAATTCTTTAGATATTATTCCACACCATCATCCCAATTCATCCAGCATCATATCTCTTGTCCTCTTCTACCAACCAATGACCTTTCCGGTAGTCATGTTTTTCAATACCTCTATTCTCATTACACAACCAAAGAACACTGTTTATCCCCTTCTTAGAATTGTATATGATATTCTCACATGTGAAATAATTACTTCTTGACCAAAATTTGTGATTTTCCTGATTCAGTTTATACAAGGGATTCTCAGATTTTTTTCAGCTGCCTCCAAGACCTTTTTTCTGTGTTTATCCAATTTTTCTTTCTTCCGTTGGATTATATTTGAATTGTGTTTATTTACAACTGAGCTGAAATATTTGTGTCATTTGGCAGACACATCCAACTTTTCCTGGCATTTGTTGACAGCTTCCTGGCAGCTCCTAGACCATATCCATTCCAAGCATGGATGTGAACACATAAAAGCACATGCTCTATCTTAGCATTAGTAAACTGAAACTCAACCAAGCCCATTTCCATGCCATGAGGGCAAAGCGAAGATGTAATGTTGGGTGCATATGTACACTGACTGAAATGTCTCTCTGCCTTGTAAAAAGATTAGATCTCTGCCTTATACAGATTAGATCTTTCTACCTTGTAGAGATTAGATGTCTTTTACTTGTAGAGATTAGATCTTTCTACCTTCTTGAGATTAGTTCTTTGCCATGTAGAGATTATATGTCTTTCCTTGTAGAGATTAGATCTCTCTGCCTTGTATATATTAGATTTATCTGCCCTCTAGAGATTAGACATATTTCTTTGTAAGAAATCCACCTATATGCCTTGTAGAGACTAGATCTCTCTCTGCCTTCTAAAGATTAAAACAAGAATCATCATAACAAAAATAGTCTTTTGCCAGATGAAAATCATGCCAATAAAAAGCAGTCAATTACTGTGAGAAACAGAGTCAAAGTACTATACATGGGTAAAAATACAACTTTGTTATTAAAATAACATTTTCAATATGATTTCCATCATTTGCAATGCAAATGTTGATGCGTTTCACAAATTTTTGTGAATTCAATGCAATAAATCCACATTGCCTTCAATTTTGGTACATTCACTCCTTATTAGTTGAGTCAAGTGTATTAGATCTATAATTATTGTAGAGTACACTTTCTCCTTTAGCATGCCCCAGAAAAAGAAATCAAGAAGACTAAGGTCTGGTGAATGAGGAGACCCACTCCACATGACCACGTCTTCCAATCCAATTAGGGCAATTGTAATTCAACCAATCTCTTACATTCATGGCAATTATCCTATGTGTCCAGACTTTACGGACACCCTGTATACATAAGTATTCGTTCAGAAAGCAATGGCAAACTACTGAACGTAACACTTGCCTAGTACATCAACAGCAGCTGAAAATGCTGGTGTTGACTGCAACGTCCCGTAAGGGATACGCAACAAATTTTTTTTTTTTTAAATACATACTGCTGTATGCATGAGATACTTGGACAACTAGCAAAGAATCATTTTATGGCCGTAGAAATGTGGTTTCTGAGGATAATGCAAAGAAGAACTTGTATGGACAGAAAAAAAAACATATGAGGCAGTCTTTCAAGAAGCAGATTAAAATTGAAAACTGATTAGAGAAATTAGATGTAGGCAGTCGAGATTTCTGGGGCATGTTACAGATAAACTTGAGAACATGGTGAATATGGCAAACTTGATAGAAAAAAAGCAAGGGGAAGTAAACAGACAAAAGCTGGATGGCTTTACCAAAAAGTACAATCAGGATAAAAACACACACCTGAGCTGAGACTCTGGCGACTGTGAGATGGTGAACCAGGAATTACCCCCATGCTTATTGCATGGCACATGATGATGATTAAAACCACACAAGACACAATATGGACATGTAATATACCTGCAGCCTTTACTTTCCCAAATCTATGGCTGCCATTTTAGGAAGCTGGGACAACCCCATAGTCACACTCATCTGAAAAGATTCAACCACTGTCACTGATTTGGATTGAATCTAGAAGTGGTGTGTTGATATGTGAAAGCACTAACCACTACCACTCTGTTGTTCTCAGTAGTAAGTCTGTGGTAAATTCAAACCTTGTGGTCCCTCCTTGGGGGGAGAAAGTTTGAGTCTGAATCCGTATCAGCATGGATTGTAAAAATCGACCATGTCGACGCAGCCTGATACAGGTACTAGGTCAGTCAAAGTGACCAGCATATTATTGACCAGTACCTCTGAAGTCAGAGTGGGTTTGCCTCATGGTGAGGGACACTGTTAATAGGGAAAGCTAATTCAGCCCAGTGCTACTAGAAGTGGTGTGCATGGACTACACTTGAGTTCAAAGCGAGCGAGCGAGCGCCCACAAAGAAAAATCATTACTGACCACATTACCCACTCAGCAGTGCCAACTATATTTTTTTTTTTTTTTTGCATTCAACTCAAGCATAGTCCAAACATGCGCTACTTACTTAGTGCACTGGACGGATTGTTGTGTGTGGATTAGCTTTCCCTATTACCAGTGTCCCTCGCCATCAGACTAATCCACTCCAACTTCTGAGGTACTTGTAATTTATGCCCCCGTGTCAAGGACAAGAAGTCAATCCAACTGACAGGTGTAGTGGGTTGAACCCACTACCTCAGCATCAGTACACCAGAAGTTTAAGAATGAGCATTCTTATCCATTCGGCTATGCTGACCTCCCAACTGGTATATAAAAAGTATATAGGTTTAGCACCAAATGTCTAATAAACCTTTATGTGTGTAAAGGGATCCCTCACTTTACTATTTTATTGACAGTTCAATGATGTCACTTCCTGTTGGTTTCTCTCAATGTCACTTCCTGCTGGTTTCTCTCAATGATGTCACTTCCTGCTGGTTTCTCTCAATGATGTCACTTCCTGTTGATTTCTCTCAAAGAGGTCACTTCCTGCTGGTTTCTCTCAATGATGTCACTTCCTGTTGATTTCTCTCAATGATGTCACTTCCTGTTAGTCTTTCTCAAGATTTCCTTTGTGGCCACAACAATTCTTGATCATATTTTAGTGCCACATCAAGCATGGATGTTCATGCTTCTCCACATCTTGCCATCTCAACAGCATGTATCAGTTTGGGCGTTGACACTGTTCCATGACATGACAAAAGGCTGTCAGGGATCTTCTCTCACATCTTCCCCTATCTATTTTTCAACGAATCTTTCTGGTTGTTACAGCAGGTTCCAGGTTTTCTTTTTTTTTGTTTTCATGATGTGGTTAAAAACATTACTGCCTTTTTCTAATGTGTGTATGATAAGTTGTCTCTGCGTCTTAGCCTCTTTCAAAATATTTGGATTACCCATTTTGGCAGACCAAGAAATTATCTAAATTCTTCTGTAAAACCACATCTCTGAGGTCACTTGCTTGTTTACAAACTGCCCAGCCTTCACAGTTATATCTTAAAACTGGGTAGGTTTTATCATTTGAAATTTAGCTGGGGCAGAAGCCTATAGTGCCTGTTGCTTTTTTATTTCCAACTGCCAAAGATACCAACATACTCACAGCAGACTGCTGTAGCAAAGCCACTAGTATAATTGCAAGCTAGGCTATTGTTGACATGACACTGATACCAACTGGCAGTTTGTGTCTGTGCCAGACAATTGTTGAGATAACACTGATACCAACTGACAGTTTGTGTCTGTGCCAGACAATTGTTGATATGACACTGAAACCAACCAATCTCTATTCAGTAACCACACCCACCCCACATTTAAAAAACTGACTTCAAACTCCAGCAACTTGTGGACAAAAATTACACACATTTAAAACTGCTATATTTATATGAAATACTTCATAGCATTGTTGTGACATTCATCATAAAAATTTTTTAAATATAATCCTGTTGAGTCTTTCACAAAGGTTAAAATATATCAGTCTCTATTTTTTTTTTCAATCTGTCACTCTCAGATACCCACTCTAAGCAGTGCCTAGGTAGCTTAATGAAAACCCAGTCCCCAAAGGCAGCATGAATTTAGGAAGTAAGACTGCCACTATATTTTAGCTCCAAAGAAAAACTCCTGATTAAGAACATCAGTAATAGATAACAATGATCTACAAGGCAGACAACACAGTTTTGATGAGTTAAAATTTCACACAGATCTTTGTTTCGTGGAGTTATGTTACGTCCTGCTTTATGGTCATATGACGTGTTTAAAAGAATCAATATTGAAGATAGTCAATGAGTTAAAAAATATGGGCACTTTGAGAAAGGAAAATATACGCTCAACCTACAGTTGCATTCCATTGATGAAGAATATTTTAGGCAAGACATCTTTGCCAACGAACAGAATAAAAAGAGTTCTTAAGACTTTTTTATAATTTCAATTCAAAAGTATGAAAGTGAATAATGGACACTGAGCAGATAAATGAGAAATGACTCAAAGACTGCAAATACATGGATCAACAGATTAAAGTCTCATGAGAGTAGAACATTATATACAAATATACTGTTCTATAGAAAAATGGCTAATGAAATTAGAACATTATATACATATATAAGAATGAGACGGTGATCTTTGGTTATGTAATGAGAAAGGGGGGTGTTGAAAACATTGTAATGACTGGATAAATCAGCAGCAGACTCTTGAAGCCTTGAAGAATTATTTTATCTCAAAATTAGGATCCCACAACAGATGTTTTGTTTCACTTTGTATTGCAATACAGGAGGCTGTGGACATGAATGATGACCAACACCGATAAGCTACACTAGAAATGATGCTGGATGAAGTGGGGTGGTGGCATTAGAGAACATCCTCACTAGGACTGATGTAGAACCCCCAGGACTAAGATCTGTGGAGATACATGATCGCCCTATGCCAGTTGGCAGGGAGCAAGATAACCATGATAGAAGAATGCTGAGAACCACATGAACAGATGAAAGAGGAATGAAGGCATCTAGAAAGAAGCCAGTTAAGAGAAATGGTTATCAAATCAAAAGTATACAAGCCACACTCTTTACTTAGACACAGCATGATACTGAAAGGGGGAGGGGAGAGAGAAGTGGAACATCTGTATCAGAAATAATTGGACAATATGCGAAACAAGTCTTTCCGTGGCATCCCGGTTGCCATGTGTTCAATTCCCCCGACTCAGAGATTATTAAATAGATTATCCGGGCTTCCAGATCAATCTAGCCTAAACTGGATACCAGGAAATTCTATGGGAAGTGAAGGCAGGGCGGCCCTGATATTGACCACACAGTGAGTGCTAATGGGTTAGTGACAATATTGACCACACAGTGAGTGCTGACTGGTTATGACAATATTGACCACACAATGAGTGCTGACTGGGTTATGACAATATTGACTACACAGCGAGTGCTGACTGAGTTATGACAATACGGGGCTGGCACCATACACCCAATGCCACTCATGGTGTGGAAAGGGGTCCTTGAATATTGTTACTATGTGATACAGATCTTGACTGAAGCTGGATATGCCAATACTAACTGAAGCAAAACAATTATGTTAAGATGCTGCAGAGAAACAAGACATACAAACTCATCAACTTTACCTCATAAAGATGCCAGTAAGGGTGAACAGAAATCACATGTCTGTCCTTGTTTCCTAAGAGAGCTAACTTTTTTTTCTATTAATTCTCAGGGTCGGCCTCTACTACATTACAAAGATATGTGTCAGCGGGACATGATTGATACAGGCATTAATAATGCACATTGGGAGCAAGTCACCGCTGAGCATGTTGCATGGTGGGGGGAAAAATCAAAAATGGAATAGAGACAAAGGAGAAAATGATTGCAGATAGATCACACACTTTGCGTGTGAAACATCAGATGGTGCGTGATGGTGGTAACATGTGTTCACATGTATCCGTTGGGATGAACCGCGAGAATTGATGTGATCAGTCACATTCGCTACCGCCATGGGTTGTAGTTATGCTGCCATTTTTTAAAGCACAATGTAACTATCGTCGGTCAGGATGGCCAGGTGCCAGTGTACAGTGGACTGTCAGCATAAATGATGAACAACACCATCACCTACACAATAATTCACCTGTTTGTTTTCTTAATCTTTTGCTCTCACTAACTGGAAAGGTGGACTAACAGACCGTATTTATCTTGATGAAGAAAGCCCCCACCCTTGCAGCAAACAGCATATCTAATGTAGCACAATGTTAGTCGTGAGGATTGTTCACAAAAGAACCCAGACTTTCAAAACAATGCACAAGTAAGTGAGTTAGTGAGTTAGTTACTAGATGTATATTAACCAGTGACATTTACTTACGTATATTAACCAGTGACATTTACTTTTAGTCTAATAATAGCTGGATCATGTCCTGATTGTTTCGTCACTCATGTACTTGAAGTAAGTGAAGGTATGAGTAGAGCACTTGGTTATTTTTGAAACATTCAACAATGAAAGATATTGAAGAACAATGAAGGTTCCGTTTCAAATTGGGTACAACTTGTAATGAATCTTTTCAAATTATATAATAGCCCTATAAGGACAACTGTTTGAATCATATATATTGTGACAAGTGGTACAAGCGTTTTCAAATTGGGGAGGACTTCCACAGCAGATGAGCACAAATCCAGATGTGACACAAATTTTGTGGCATCACGATACATGTTACATTTTCTTTTAAAATCGTTAGGCATGAACTTTTTACAGATTCCTGCTTCCTCAGATACTTCACGAAAAGCCAGGTGCCAGTTTGTACAAATCACAGAACTGACTTTCTCAATGTGGTCGACATCCATGAGCGTGGAAAATTGTCCTTATCTGTGATCCTCTGTTGTGGAGTTCCTCAATCTGAAACGCTGGTACCACTCATCACATTGCGTGATCGATTCGAACAGCTGTCCTACGCTTAATGCAGCATTTGGAACATTTCAGTGAAATATGTTACCTAATCTTAAACAAATCATGAAATTTAATTTTTCTTCAAGATTCTTCATTGCTGAACATTTCAAACATCAGGGAGTGCCTTCACTTTACCACAAGCACATCTACAACTAAACACTGGGACATGGTCCGGCGATTATCAGACTAAAGGTAAATGTCCCTGGTACACATATACGCAGTAGCTAGCTCACTGACCCACTTACTAGCTACAGATTTAAATCTGGTTTCTTTTTTTGGACAGCCCTCTTACGTTAGTTCAGTTACAACTAAATAGTGTCTATATGCACAAATGAAATAATAATTAACTTGATGCTGTTCTGTATCCTCGCAATAACGGGAGTTTTCCTAGCTCTTTCTGTGCCACCATTTGCAGAGAAGCACCCACGTACGCTCAATGACAATTCTTCATCAGTGTTCTAGCTAGGCAGCTTGGTTTAGTCAGCCGACCTCACCTGACATCAATAAATATCAAGAGTAAGTACCTAATGTTGGTTCTAACATCACAATGATGGACACCACATGTGGCACATGCGAGGAATACAAACACCACTGACTACCAGAAATGTTGACCTAATGTTGGTTCTAACATCATGATGACAAGACACATGTGGCACATGCGAGGAATACACACACCACTGACTACCAGAAATGTTGACCTAATGTTGGTTCTAACATCACGATGACAGACACCACATGTGACACATATGAGGAATACACACACCACTGAATATTAGAAATGTTGACCTAATGTTGGTTTCACATTATATGATGGACATTACATGTGGCACATACGAAGAATACACACACCACTGACTATTGGAAATGTTGACCTAATGTTGGTTCTAACATCACAATGATGGACACCACATGTGGCACATACGAGGAATACACACACCACTGACTATCGGAAATGTTGACCTAATGTTGGTTCTAACATCATGATGATAGATACCACATATGGCACATACGAGGAATACACACACCACTGACTATTGGAAATGTTGACCTAATGTTGGTTCTAACATCACAATGATGGACATCACACGTGGCACATATAAGGAATACACACACCACTGACTACCAAAAATGAATACCTAATGAAGGGTCTAACATCGTGATGTTAGGCATCACATGAAATGAAGCATGATGCAAACATAATAAACACACTAAGAATGAATACCTAATGTTTGTGCTACATCATGACACACACCACTGACTATCAAACTTGAACACCTAATACCCCTCTGCTGTGTGTCCACCGTGACGAGGTAGAGGGGCTTGCGCGTCCCAATGACCCCAAGAGCTATGCCGACGGTAGCACAGCTACTGGTAGGGCCACCCATGTCGGACAGGTCAAGGGAGAGGGACCAGACGAAGTGACGCACAAACCTGCTGCCTTGTAGGTAGACTGGGGACAGTCAAAGGCTAGGGAAAGCACCCGAATACATGCTTGTCGAAATCGGATGTACTGAGCCACAGGCTTGACAAAGCAGTGCAACGTAACTTAATTCATGATGTCACAAATCAAAATTAATCGTTATGGTGCTAATCCCGTGAAGTCCCATCAGGCGGCGATAGTGCCGGGCCCCCTGCCTCGAGGGGGTCCACCCATGACTACTGGTGGTCACCTTCCCCTGTGCTGTGGAGTCAAGGCACAGAGGAGTAGGTTAAGAGCTATTGACCAAATACCCCGGACACTCAACATACTACAATGGAATGCTGAAGGAGTTTACAAGAAGAAAGACTCCCTAACACAGCGTCTTCATAAAGATAGAATAGATGTGGCATGCATTCAAGAGACACACCTCAACGCCAATCACAAATTCTCAGTCAGAGGATATCAGGCCACACGTTTCGACCGTGAAGGACACAAAGGAGGAGTTCTAATACTTACACGAAATACAATATCTTGCAGCGAAGTATCTGTGATCTCTGACAACCAAACGGAAATTATAGGTGTTGATATAATGATAAAAGACGTGAAAATAAGAATCTACAGTCTGTATAGCCCAGCAGATAAGGACCTTACACTCTCAAACATGAAAATAACTGACACAAACTGCATTAATGTCGGAGACTTTAATAGCCGTTCAGAAAGATGGGGATACCCAGATACTGACAAAAGAGGAGATGAATTGGAGGACTGGGAAATAGACTCAAATCTCCATCTACTCAACAAAGCGGATGACACACCGAGCTTCTACTCCAGAAGATGGCTTACCACTTCTACTCCAGACTTAGCTTTCTGCACAGGAGACATCCTCCACAAAATCGATCGCCATGTGCTGGACCAATTAGCAGGTAGTGACCACAGACCAATCAAGCTTGTAAATGAATATGGAGTATGTTCCACAGGAGCAAAAGCCCTTGCCCCGATGGAATTACAAACGAGCAGATTGGGACAGATTTGCCATACTAACAGACAAATATTGTGAAAACATAAATACACGATATGGCAACATAAAGCAAATGGTGGAAAGTCTAAACAGAGCATAATACAGGCAGCCACTGAGTCCATTCCTAGAGGAGTGAGGAAAAATTACAAACCATACTGGACTGAAGAACTACAAAGTTTGGAGGACAAAGTTGAAGATGCCAGGAAGACAGCAGAGAGAGAACAAACAATTGAAGCGAATATCTCTCTCAAAGCCATCTCAGCAAAATATAAAAGAACAGTAAATCAAACAACAAGAGATTGTTGGAGGGAAAAAACAGAAAACCTGAATTTTGACAGGGATGGAAACAAACTATGGAAACTAGTGAAAGCCATGAACAATGAAGGACCTAGAAACAAACAAATAACAATTAAACAAGGAAATGCCTTGCTTACAGGAAAAAAGGCTGCAAATGCACTAATGGAACACTATGCAAATGCAAACCACATTGATATTACAACCGAACAGAAGAAAGCAATCAAAGACAAACAGATACATCATAGAAATACAGAGACAGCAGCAGAATATATGATGGCAAATCTAACAATGGAAGAAATGGAACAGGCAATGAATACCCTAAAAAAGAAGAAATCACCAGGAAAGGATGGAATCACAAATGAAATGCTAATAGGACTAGGCACCAAGGCAAAGAAGAAACTACTAGCAGTCCTAAATAACAGCTGGAAGAGAGGAATAGTCCCACAGGCATGGAAGGAAGCTATACTAATACCAGTCCCAAAGAAAGGAAAAGACCTGGAAGAACCAAATGGCTACCGACCTATCAGTCTACTTAGCTGTGTAGGAAAATTAATGAAACGCATTATCAATGGCAGGCTAACATGGCATCTGGAAGAAAACAAACTCTTAACACCACACCAAGCAGGATTCAGAAAGTACAGATCCACTGAAGATCAAATAACCTATATAGCTCAGGAAATAGAGGATTCCTTCCAAGAGAAAAAGCACACACTAACAGTCTGGATAGATTTAGAAAAAGCATTTGATAAAGTATGGAAGGAAGGACTGAAAGTAAAACTGCAAAACATGCATGTTTGTGGAAAAATGTATAAATGGATCAGCCACTACCTTGAGAACAGAACTGCCAGGACAAAAGTACAAGGACAAACAAGCAAAATGATGCTGCTGGAGCAAGGTGTCCCCCAAGGAGGAGTTCTTTCACCAACATTATTCCTAGCATATATAAATGACATCACAGAAAATTTTCCAGCCAGAGTACACACATCCTCCTTTGCAGATGACCTAGCCATATGGACATCTGAAGAATATATTAGTACAGCTAACAGCAGAATACAGCAAGCCTTATTAGCGCTAGAGGACTGGTCAAAATCATGGCTAGTGAAGATAAGTGAGGAGAAAACAACATGCACAGTGTTCTCCCTCTCAAATAAAACTCAGCAACCTAAGCTGGTATTGAATGGAAAAATATTGCGCCATGAAGAAAATCCAAACTATCTAGGAGTCACCTTCGATCGTCGCCTGACATGGAAGACACAGGTTGAGAAAAATCGAACAAGAGCAAGGCAGAGAATGGCAATCATGAAAAAGCATGTTGGTACAACGTGGGGAGCAGATGAGAAAGTTCTCAAGAAGTTATATACTGGACGGGTGAGGCCAGTACTGGAATATGGCATTGCAGCTTGGGCAACAGCAGCTAAGTCAAACTTTAACAAAATAAGTAGAGTCCAAAACCAAGGAATGCGAATCATAACTGGAAGCCTGAAGACAACGCCTATTAATGAACTAGAAAAGATCACTTGTTTACAACCAATGCAGGATAGAAGAGATAGCAGAGCCCATCAACAAGCAGAAAAATTTAGAAGATTGACAGACCACCCTATGTACAACAGATTTAATGGTTTTAGAAAGGGAAGACTGAAGCGTAGCAACTTTGTAGAAACTGCAAAACGAAGGATTAGGGCAGATCCTATACTTAACATATCAACAGTCAAGCCCATACACAATGCACACAAGTTCCCAGCTTGGAGACAGCAGCAACTGCCTGAGATGATAGAAAACATTCCTGGTATTGAGAAAAAGAACACTCAGCATGAAACCGAAAGAAGAGAAATAACCCTAAACTACATAAAAGAACATTACCCAAGCAGGAATTGGACCCATGCATATACAGATGGATCAGCCAAAAATTCAATAGAGAATGGAGGAGGAGGAATTCTCCTAAATTTAAAAAATGGAGTCAAAAAAACACATTCAATGGCAACTGGAAAATTTTCAAGTAACTTCAAAGCGGAGGTAGAGGCTCTGAAAACTGCAGCAGAAATGCTCCTGATGGAGTAAAATAAAGAGAAGCAAATAGCTATCTTCACAGATGCAAAGTCAGCTGTCTCAATACTGAAGAGCAATAACAGCACAGAACTAACTGACCTAAGAGCAGCACTCCATGGTCTATGCCAGAAATCCAAAAAAGTTGTAATACAGTGGATCCCATCACATTGCAGTATACCTGGAAACGAAGAGGCTGACAGGCTGGCAAAAGAGGGCGGACGACTACCACAGCCTGACATAGACATAACCTATAATGAGGCAAAGAGGTTGATAAAAAGCACTTATAGAACCAAATGGGAATCTGAGCATCCAGGCCATCAGAAGGATGATGCATATTACAAACTCGACCGAAGAGAACAAGTAGCAATCTTCAGACTCCGCACAGGACATAACAGGCTGAAATACCACTTGTTCAATAAACTAAAGATAGGAGATACCGATGAATGTAATTGTAGAACTGGAAAAATGACAGCAAAACATTTGCTGCAGGATTGCCCAACATATGCAGAACAGAGAAAGATATTTTGGCCCACACCTGCTTCATTTGAGGACAAGCTCTATGGAGATATCAACAAGCTCAAGTTGACCGCAGCTTACTTTAACTACATACAGGTTGACATTTAAAGGTGCATGAAGACCCAGAGGCATGAAATGGAATATTGTTTGGATAGCAAATCCATTATGTGGTAAGTCCAAATCGAAAGCTCGCTGTGTGGGCTTCATAAAAGGTGGAAAAGTGTCCTAGTGGCACGAAATGGAATATTGCTTGGATAGCAAATCCATTACGTGGAAAGTCCGAATCAAAAGCCCATTATGTGGGCTTCATAAAAGGTGGAAAAGTGTCCTAGTGGCACGAAATGGAATATTGCTTGGATAGCAAATCCATTACGTGGAAAGTCCGAATCAAAAGCCCATTATGTGGGCTTCATAAAAGGTGGAAAAGTGTCCTAGTGGCACGAAATGGAATATTGCTTGGATAGCAAATCCATTACATGGAAAGTCCGAATCGAAAGCTCACTGTGTGGATGTCATCTGCAGACTGCATACTTCTGGTTTCCGGAAGAACAGCCTTGGTGAACGGAAGGCCCAATATACGGAAGTGAGGCTAAGCAGCCATGTGCAAGGACGTGACGATTCCTTGGGTGAGCCCAGTATCCAGAGCGCTATGTATCGGCTCTGCAAGTATGGAAGCCTCCTTGGATGACGGGGAATGCCCATGGTCTGCCCCTGCCTTCCCTTGAGGGCTGACCAGGATCTTTGGCTGTTCTATATGGACCAGCTGGGATGGGGGATAACACCACAACAGTGAGAGTCAAACGTCCTAAGAAACCCCCGGGAAGGTTAACCCGGTCAACAAATGCCCGCAGAAGTCGGATGTGTCGGCCTAAGGGCGCAAGAACGCAGCTCTGCTACAAACAGGCACAACGCAATCACATCCGAAAAAAAACTCCGGATGAACGAAGAAGAAGAAGAAGAAGAACACCTAATACTGGTTCTAATCATGAGGATGGACATCACATGATGCACACACAATGAAGCCACCACTGACTATGAATAATGTTTCCCTAATGTAGATTCTACATCATGGTGCTCAACATGACATATGACATGAGGCAGACTCCAAGACAGGCTGTGGCCCTTGCTGCTTGAATTGTACAAAACACGTACATCACCTCATCTTCTCACACGTACAAGGAAGTACATAGTGCAACAGATTCAAGGATACACATACAAGGAAGTACATAGTGCAACAGATTCAAGGATACACATACAAGGAAGTACATAGTGCAACAGATTCAGTGCTAAACAAACAGGAGCTTTGAACCAAACAAAACTTGATGACAGAAAATAGGAAGTAGGTTTGTGTCACAGTTACAACTTAAAAGTTGTTAATGTGGTAGCAGGAGATCAGCGTGGCAGAATGGATAAGAACACGTGTTCATAAACATCCGGTGTGCTGATGCTGAGGTAAGGGGTTGAACCTCTACACCCTGGACAGTTGCCTAAAGGACTTCTCGTCCTTAACTTGGGGATGTAAATTACAAGTACCTCTGAAGTCGGAGTGGTTTGCCTGACGGCGAATGACATTGTTAATAGGGAAAGCTAATCCACACACAAAATTCACTTCAATGCTACCAGAAGTAGTGTGTATGGACTACGCTTGAGCTCAACAGCGAGCGAGTGCCAAAATAAAATGGTAGCAAACATGTTGTATTACAACACAATGACAACAATTCGGCAATAAATAAGCCCACGGCAGATAGGGGAAATCGCTGAAGACAATGAATCATCCCATGGCACTTAGTTAATGTCGCCTTGTTTACCTATTGACAACACATCCCAACTGTGTTATATCATATAATTGTGAGATACAACCAGAAGGAATTGATGCATGCGCAATGAATACCCCCTTGCCATCAAGAATGGTTTCCTAATGCTTCTACATCATGACAGCAGACATCACAATATGACATGATTCACACGCTTACTTGTATTTTCTCCTTTCATTCACACACACTGAAGACAACGAACACACCAGACACAGAGACAGGCTGGAAGAAACCAGAGATGGAGATGTATGTGTGTTGTTATGAATGACAAATATACACCCAACGGAGCCACAGTTGCAGTGGTTAGCATATTTGCCTGCCAGTTCGGTGGTCATGTGCTCCAATCCCCAACAGAGGCTGCTAGTTTAATAACTTGATTCCCAGGTAACCCAGCCTAAAACGGTAAGTAGGAAATGTCCTCAGAAAAGCAATCAGCGTGATGTTCACATCACCAGATGAGTGCCCAGCTCTATAAAAAATATGGGGCCAGCCCTATGTATTCATGAATTGCAAACAATTAGGTATATTTAGCTCCTGCTAAAAGAAGAGACATACTAGTCACAGACACAGTGTACGTACCTTACAAAGAACCCCATCTAAGGTACATACATTGTGTCTGTGTCTATTATGTCTCGTCTTTTAGCAGGAGCTAAATATGCCTAATTGTTTGCAATTCATTTTGTTATATCCTGCTGCAGCCGCTGCTTTTTCTTTCGTTCTTATGTACTCATGCCCTTCAAGGGTCCTTTACTTTATGACAAGGCTGTTGTTGTAAGGCACCAAGTGGAGAGTAGGAAAGCACCTGGAGAGGTTTATTCAGCAGGGAGAGCGCAAAGGTTCTGGACGACACTCAGTGTCCAAAGACAATGCAGGCTGGCATTGAAATGGGCTGCCACTGGTATCATCAGCATGGGAACGCTTCTTGGCTCGTGAAGACGAGATCTGATGTGAGGGGATGTCTGAGTGCAGTGATGTTGATTCTTGAATTGATATTCTGCGGCAAAGTAAAGTTGGCCAGCTATTCACCAAAGTAGGAGTCATGGTGGCATAGCAGATAGCGCAGTTGATTACTGGCACAGCGGTCTGAGTTAAATTCTCCAGTAGTGACAGCATTTTTAACCATTCGTTACTGCTCTCAGGGGGAGCCAGTCTGGTAAATTAAGTACTAGACAGTTTTCGGAAGTTTCTGAAAACTGCAAAGAAAAGGAGGTAGGGGAGTGCGCTAGTAATCTGACCTAGAACATATGAAGACCTAATACTTTGTACGCCTGTGACAGAATAGGCATTGTTGAGGACACGTCATTGCAGAGCAAATTAGAATATATTTAACAACATAATGAAACCTATGCCAAACCTGGACAATGACAGAAAAATAGAAAAGAAAAATTACAACAAAGGAAATAAGATCCCTGAGAAGAATACTCAAAAATAAGATTCCTGAGAAGAATACTCAAAGTATCAATAAGAGAGAAAATCAGAAATGATGAAATCATAACTAAAGTAGATTTCACTAGAAATCAGCAAGTTAAATGGTTTGGCCATATAACAAGGCTACCAACTAACAGTATATCACAAGCAAGGATGTACAGACCAAATGGAACCAGAAAAGCCAACCATGAACATGATGGACAGTTAATAGTAGAGTCCATGGGAATCTTGATATATGAAGCCCATACATGGGCACTCTCCAGCTGTTTATGCTTCACATCGACACCGCAAGGTACAAGAGGAACAAGATGAGATAAGTAACGACTACATGCATGAGAGTGGATGTAGAGGCAATCACTATAGTTCTTCAGTGGTTATTTCAGACTCCACAAATTGGAGTTACGGCTGTGTCGGACTTTCAGTCTATTTTAAAGGTTAAAGACAAGAAGATCAACTTCACTGCACCGGGTTTTCTCATTTTCCCCATCTGACTAAGTCCTTGTTTGCAAAATGGCCTGCTGTCTGCCAAGAGCAACATACATAGCACGCACTCCATAACTCCAGAACCCCCCAAATTTCCAGAAAAACCGCACTCGTGAACCGAAATGCAATCAGCATTTAAACCTATGACCTTCATAGCATCAGGTATATGCTTGACCACTTTGCTACTGAGAATCCTAAAACTTTCTTTCCACGCTTAAAAAGACCCATTGTGGAAGGCTTTGGCAAAAATGGTAAGGAAATATAGATATATCATCTCTTAGGTGGATCTCTGCTAGGGTTATGCAGTGTCAGTAGCATATAAGTGTTTCACTTTGACATCAAGCTATAAAATTCCTTGATGCCTGATGAGAAATAACTTTACAATAGTAATACTACATCCAAGGTAAAGGACCCCACTTCCATGCCATTGTGGCGTATTTGGGATATGGCTTTGGGCTCATAATTTTGTGACCAGTCAGCACTCGATCAGCGACACAGGCAGTATCTTGTCACTGTACCTCAGGTTTCCCGCTTCTCATAATACGTCTGAGAATTGTCTATTTCTGAAGTGGGTAACCAGTGTGTGTATAACAGAATTCTCTGGAGATGAAAATGTCAATCAATTCGTGGAGACTTCTTATTTGTTCCTATTTTGATGGAAGCACCTCTCTCTTCATCATAAGTCAGTTTGTCCAACTGCGCATGCATCTGTGTATGGTATACTGACAGATTCCACTGAAGATAACGGTCTCAATCTACCTATGGTCAGGCACTCCTCTCCACATACAATTTTGCTACAGCAGTAGCCTTAATGCCTAATCTTTGCTATTTTCAACTGCCATGGAATGTTTAGCATGTGCAATTTGCTCAAGGAAACCTCCTATTAATCAAACTTATCTGAGAAGGTTAGGTAATCTACTTAAGAGATCAGGAGGATGTGTGACACTATCATCATCATCATCAATTTCTGTAAAACATTTCTAGTTATGGGCTTTGAGCGAACCTTGTAGCTTCTGTGTCATGTGGATACCAAAACCTTTCAGCCACAGTATGTAGATTCATGGAGGCACTACCCAGATTCAAGGAGGCACTACCCAGATTCATGGAGGCACTACCCAGATTCAAGGAGGTACCACCTAGATTCATGGAGGCACTACCCAGATTCAAGGAGGCACCATCCAGATTCATGGAAACATTACCCAGATTGATAAAACACCACCTGGATTCATAAAAATGTCACCCACATTAATAAAAACACCACCTGGATTCATGGAAACAAAGACAACTCAGCGATTACAAAGTCCACAATACTAAAATGAAAATGAGCATATAATATTTTGAATACTGAAAGGCAGACAGCATTACAAGTTTCTTTTGTTTTTGTTTAAAAGAACATGATTTCATGGAACATTACCAAGATGAAACGACCAAGCAGGCATAACAAATACAATTATGGCAATAGGAGAGAACATTTATCAAAGGTAAAAATATCATGGCTAGATTATTACAGTGGGAGCCATAGTAACACAGTAGCTAGCAAGCTTGCCCGTCATCCTGGTGGTGAGGTGTTTAAATCCCCATTGAGCCAGGGATGTATTTGCAACCAACCTAGGCTCAGAGACCCAAACTAAAATGGATGCACGGAAGATTGTTCTGGGAAGCAAAGGAGGCATGTCAGAAACAGACCACATCTCCAATCAAGTGCTGATTCATCATCATCATCATCATGTGCCTTGCCAGGTGGCATAGATGTTCATGTCTGTGCAAAAATCTCAGCCCGTGGTGTTCTGGACAAACTCTGTTAATGATATTCCTCCATGACACCATCTCAATCCATTCAGCTTTATTTCTCTTGGCATGCATCTGCCATCATTGATATTTTCATTCATCATATTCTCCAATGCTTCTTATCTCAATATATGACCAAAGAAAGCTGTCTGTCTGGGGGTCTGAGTGGTCTCGAGGTATGGTGTCCGCCTCAAGTGCTGGAGGTCCCAGGTTCAGGCCCCAGTGAGGACCGAGATTTATTTAAAAAATCCACCTGGACTTCCAGTAATAATAAAAAAAAATTTCCCCTGGTCTCTGGGTAGTGAGATCGGACGCCCGTGTGTATTGTTGCGCAGGTAAAAAAATCCCTTGGCAGTTAGAAATCAAAAAAGAGTAGGCTTTCAAGTTAAAAATCTACCCAAAGTATTCCAGGATCCTCGCCGATGCAACGGAGTTCGTGCATTGAGCTGAGTTTCTCCAGACTCAGGTTTGAGTTAGGAGGAGAGCGGAGCACTTATGGGTTAAACCGTGTGCCGTGATGGTGATCCAACGACTAAACGACTAAGCTGTCTGTCTATCAGTGCTGACTCTTCTATACAAATATGGGGCTAGTTCTATATACCCGTTACACCTCAAGGCATGTAATAGGCTCATTTATTTTCTTTTCTTTTTTTAAACCATATACTCAATTCACTCCCAGACATGGAGAAGAGTCCTTTACTATTGTTTTTCCATCAGGTACCCTATATCCCCTCACATTTGGAAGGGAGTATTTTACTTGTTAGTCTCACTGTAGTAGTATTACTGTGTACATGCCAGTGTGGAATATTTGGCATACGAT
Source organism: Cepaea nemoralis (assembly GCA_014155875.1). NCBI lineage: Eukaryota > Metazoa > Mollusca > Gastropoda > Stylommatophora > Helicidae > Cepaea > Cepaea nemoralis. The sequence continues at coordinate 273,904 of JACEFZ010027447.1, read as the reverse complement.
AAAACACCCTATTACAGGACATCGTTGTCAACACCAGCGTTTTACCACTGTTATTGATTTCTTGGCAAGATTACGCTCGGTAGTTTTCCTCTAAATCTATACTGGGAAAATAACCCTGCCACTATTGGGATTGAAACCCCAAATCCCATGCACCAAAAGACCAGTCAGTAAAGTATGGTAAAGTTCCCTTTTGCACGCTCTGAGGTGTGCTGGGCATCCTGTGCTAGACCCATGTTTTTGTGGACCAGCCAATGGATTATGTCTGTGTCCCACTACCTATTTTTACTTCTAAAGGCATTTCCTGGTACCCAATTTAGGCTGGATCAAGCTGGGAGACCTGGTCAATTTGACAAATCCACCCCAATGTGGAATCAAACCCCTGACCACCGGGCCAGCATCTAGCCACTAAACTATTGCAGCTACCTGGCAAACCAGTGCAAAACCGCTGGGCCAGCAGGCAAGCATCTAGCCACTAAACTACTGCAGCTACCTGGCAAACCAGTGCAAAACCGCTGGGCCAGCAGGCAAGCATCTAGCCACTAAACTATTGCAGCTACCTGGCAAAACAGTGCAAAACCACTGGGCCAGCAGGCAAGCATCTAGCCACTAAACTATTGCAGCTACCTGGCAAACCAGTGCAAAACCGCTGGGCCAGCAGGCAAGCATCTAGCCACTAAACTATTGCAGCTACCTGGCAAACCAGTGCAAAACCACTGGGCCAGCAGGCAAGCATCAAGCCACTAAACTATTGCAGCTACCTGGCAAACCAGTGCAAAACCACTGGGCCAGCAGGCAAGCATCAAGCCACTAAACTATTGCAGCTACCTGGCAAACCAGTGCAAAACCACTGGGCCAGCAGGCAAGCATCTAGCCACTAAACTATTGCAGCTACCTGTGCAAAACCACTGGGCCAGCAGGCAAGCATCTAGCCACTAAACTATTGCAGCTACCTGGCAAACCAGTGCACAACAAAATCTGCGTGCTGACAAACCAGTGCACAACACCAACTCGTCTTTGACCTCCAATATCAGCTAATGACAACTTTAAACAGACATAAAAATAACAGCAATACTGGGATGCAGAGATGCCGATGGGCCTGGGCAAGCTACCATACTGAACAAGACCTTGATCCTTGCCATGGGGCATGTTGGGATCAGACACAAGTCTGGCTAATGAAAATAGGGCTAATTGTGATGTCTGAAGTTACAAAGACTGCCAGGAACTACAGACTTTGCACATGACAAGACTGATGAAGAGGAACGGCTTTCCCTCACACTTAGGGTCGATAGCGGCACCAGCGTCTTGCACAGCTACATTATCATCAGAAGGTATAGTCATTAATGTATCTCTACCAATCTCAGTCCTTGGTGTTCTGGATAAATTATGTTGATGGTATTCCTCCATGTCACAATCTTAGGTTAGGCAGCACCATTTCTCTGTCCGTCTCTGTCTCTTCTTCCGCTGATCTTTCTGGTCATCATGGTCTTTCCCACTGCCTCTCTTACAATCAACAGTCTCTTTCTTTTAGTTGTGTATAATCTTCTATTTTCATCAGCCTCATTGGAACACTCACTGCTAATTACTCTGGTTGTTCAAGGTATTCACAACCTTTGTCTCAGAAACCACATCTCCGTTTCTTCCAAGCTCTTGCTAATTTTTTCACATTACTACACAGAGAGCTGACAAGTATGGTGGGATCTTCTTCTTCTGCTGCGTTCATCCGGAATATTTTTTGGACGTAATTGCGTTGTGTCTGTTTACAGCAGAGCTGCAATATTTGCACCTTTTGGCCAACACATCCGACTTCTGAAGGCATTTGTTGACCGGGTTAACCTTCCCAAGGTGGAATCTGAGTACGTTGCGTGTCCACTCGAATGAAAGTCACCAATAGTGTGCTGGGAATGAGTGTGTTGTCTACTGAGGTCAAATAAAATCATCAATCATATCTGATATTGAGTGTCTTTGACTGTCTACTGCAAGGAACCAAAGTCATAAACAGTGCCTTATTTCATCATTTCAAACAAGTTCCAGTTCCCATAATGCCTCACAGCGAGGTAATAGGTCATGGTCAGTGTGGCAGCTTGCCTAGATGTGGCAGCTTGCCTAGATGTGGCAGCTTGCCTAGATGTGGCAGCTTGCCTAGATGTGGCAGCTTGCCTAGACCTATCATCATCTCTGAATACCAGTGTTACTGGTATTTGTATGTCTGTTTAAGGCTGTTATTGGCTACTTTGGAGACCGAAGGTGTGCTGGTGTTGTACATGCTTAGTCCAGTACATTGGTTTTATTGTACACTGGTTTGTCAGTACATTGGTTTTGCTGTACACTGGTTTGTCAGTACAATGTTTTTGTTGTACACTGGTTTGTCAGTACAATGTTTTTGTTGTACACTGGTTTGTCAGTACATTGGTTTTGTTGTACACTGGTTTGTCAGTATATTGGTTTTGTTGTACACTGGTTTGTCAGTATATTGGTTTTGCTGTACACTGGTTTGTCAGTACACTGGTTTGTCAGTACACTGGTTTTGTTGTACACTGGTTTGTCAGTACAATGTTTTTGTTGTACACTGGTTTGTCAGTACAATGTTTTTGTTGTACACTGGTTTGTCAGTACATTGGTTTTGTTGTACACTGGTTTGTCAGTATATTGATTTTGTTGTACACTGGTTTGTCAGTATATTGGTTTTGCTGTACACTGGTTTTGTTGTACACTGGTTTGTCAGTACACTGGTTTTGTTGTAGACTGCTACGTCAGCACATTGGTTTTAGAATTGAAATCACTGAATCATTAACACAACAACATTAACACTGTCACAGAAATAAGTTACATGTTGCCACGAATAACCCGTACATCAAATGTTGGTTCCATACAACACTTGACTGCTAGAAAACAGTCATACTATACAGCACTCCACTGCTAGAAATCTGGCATTCCATACAACACCATAAACAGAGTACAAATAGTTCTATTCAGCACATCCGTCACAGAAAACCTGGCATCCCACACAACATGATGTACCTCAGAAGTTGGAGTGGGTTCAGCTTTATGGCAGGGACACTGGTAATATGGAAAGCTAAACCACAGCCAAAAATCAGTCCAGCGCACTCCCCAGTGGTAGCAACTACTAGCAGCATTTGCACTGTGTGGACTATGTTCAAGTTCAAAATGAGTGAATGAATATAAAAACGACAACACCATAAATGGAGCACAAATAGTTCCATTCAGCATACCATTCACAGAAAACCTGGCAATCCATACAATACCATAAATACAGCACTGGTCTATATAGCGCTACACTGCAAGAAAACAATTAACCCCTACAACATAATAAATGAAAGACAAACAGTTGTTTCCATATAGCACTCCACTAATAGAAAACAGGCACCCAACGCAAAATGATAAATGGATCACAATTCTCCCCATACATAACATTAATACTGGAAAATGTTTTCTAGTATCGCACAGTATTCTCTGACCACATAAACAAATCATGAGCAACACACAAACACATACAGTAAGCTCATCAACACTGACACATCACAAGATGAGCAAATGCTGAATATTCTCTACAATGCCACCGTTACCACCAAAAATTTGAGTTGCCAGATAAGTAAGAAGTATTATCTCCTTACACCTCCACGACCTCCCCCGCGTCCCATTGCTGCATTAGATACAGGAACATTGTTGCTACCATTCATGATACTGCGCTGTGCACCGCCCATTGGAGGTCGCGGCTGCACCCTTTGTTGGTTATATAATTGACCATTTCCTGTTGAAACAAAAAACATATGAGCTTTTAGTCAAATTAACATGTTCAGACGTAAAGAATCTAGATTAATTATATCTACTTCTTCTTCTGCGTTTCGTCCAGAATGTTGTTTTGGACGTAATTGCATTGTGCCTGTTTACAGCAGAGCTGTGATATTTGCACCTTTTGGCCAACACATCCAATTTCTGTGGGCATTTGTTGACCGGGATAACCTTCCTGGCATTAATTATATCATCATCAAAAAGCAATCGCGCTTCTCCACATCTTGCTATCTCCAACAGCAGCATTAACTTATGCGATGACACCCATCCATCCCATGATACAAGGTTGTCAAGAATTTTTTCTTAATGTCTTTCTTTCCACAAATCTTTCCAGCTGTGTCTGTTTCAGTTTTTCTCTTCTCCATAATGTAGCCATAATATTACGACTGTCTCTTTCTGATGTTTGTGATACGTTGTCTTTGTGTTTCAGCTCTTTCCTAACATTTAGATGATTCATTTTGAAAGAGTTTTCAGGAAAACGATGAGTTTGGTTCATGGAGCTGAGCTCACGAACAGAATGGAGGAATTGTCAGTACTAGCCCCTGGTTAAGCCATGAACTCATGCTGATCGGGCCTGCTGCAGCACAGCAGTATAGCATCTGCCCGAGTATAGCATCCACCTGATAAACTTCAGTCTTAACTAAGCGGGTATATTGTTGCAATCCCTGAAAAGTGCCATTCTGTTATACTATGTGCATTGTCAGTCTGCTGTGAAACTATAACATTCCATGAAATGTTTGTTTATGCCACAATATTTTCACTGAGTTTTCTTGAAATGTTCAGTTTGCGTACACAAATGGTAAAGGTAGTCCTACAGCTGATACTGCCATTGGGGTTTGAAGTGGTAGGCTTTCACATTTTATAGGCCCCCAAAATATGAGGTGGAGTGGCCAGTTCCAATCTTCATCACCTTACCTTCCCGGAACATTTTGAAAACTTGCTGGTACCCATTTTTATGACAGAATGTTACTGGTCAAAATAAAATAATCCTGGCTCTGCTGGGGATTGAACTCGGACCAATGTCTTGGAAAGCAAACATGCCAACCACTATGTCACAGCAACTCCAGTGTTCCTAAAGGGTATTCTAAAAGCGTCTCCCTAGACATGAGTGACTTTATTGAAAACATCGAGAACAAGTTTATGGTAACCTGATAATTCAGATAATAAAAAACAGAACATAAAAGTTTCATTTACAATCATACGGGAAACTATACAACTGGGAAAATAAAAGACTTGCCTTGAGGCACAACTGCCAACTGCGGTCTGATTGTCTGCCCCACTGGCCCTAGTGGCATTGAGGATTCGCCCTTTTGATAAGAATCACCACCTTCTGTTGGAGATTTTCTTTGTGGTGTTTCCTGCAAATATGAAAGATTAGATTCACTACCATTTGTTTCAGATTTTTTTGTGTGGTGTTTCCTGTAAATAAAAAGATTACCATCACCACCTTATATTGGGGATTTTCTTTGTGGTCATTCAGAAAGCAATGGCAAACTACTGAATGTAAACATTGTCTAGTAAATCACAAAAAATTGTGGGACTGATTGTGATGTCCTGTGAAAGACATGTTGTTGTTGTTTGTCCATCAAGAATGATGATGACCATTCATTTCATCCAGTGGGGTTGAAAGTATGGAGCCGTGAGTTCTAAGATGGCTGATAAGGCCTATTTTGGCTCGAAATGTTCTTTGACAATGTGGACAAAGAATGCTTGACGTTTCTGGAGGAGGATTTCCTGCAGTGGTTTTTCTGTTATGTCTTTTCTTCACAGCTCTTGCAGTCCTGGTTGCCTCACAAGTGACTGCACCCTTGCGTAATGATGCACACCACGAATTTCGGTCTCTGGCTGCAGTCTCCCAGGTGTCATGATGAATTCCAAAAGCATTCAGTGAGATTTTCAGAGTGTCTTTAAAGCGTTTCCTCTGGCCGCCTTGGGAGCGTTTACCACAACGCAACTCGCCATAAAAAATTCGTTTAGGGAGCCTGTGATCTGGCATGCGAGTCAAGTGACCAGCCCAGCGAATCTGATTCTTCATTAGTAGAGTGTGGATACTGGGCATGGACGCTCTTTCTAGGACTTCAGTGTCTGGGATCTTGTCTTGCCATTTAATCTTCAGTAACTTCCTAAGGCAGACTGTGTGGAAGTGGTTTAATTTCCTAGCGTGTCGCTGATAAACAGTCCAGGTTTCACAAGCATATAGCAGTGTGGATAATACAACTGCTTTGTAGACTTTCAGCTTTGTTTGCAGGCTTATTCCATTTCTGTCCCATACATTCTTGTACAGTCTGCCAAAGGCCGCGCTGGCCTTGGAGATTCTTGCATTCACTTCATCATCAATTGTGGCAGCTTGTGACACAGTGCTGCCAAGATAGGTGAATTTGTCCACAACACTTAGACTATGCCATCCACTTTGATATTCGGCACAGTGTGATTATTCCCTGGAGCTGGCTGGTATATAACTACAGTCTTCTCTAAGTTGATATTGAGCCCAAAGTTGGCACAGGCATGTGAGAAAGCTGAAACATTATGTTGCATGTCCGCCTCTGAGTTGGCGTATAGAGCGCAATCATCAGCAAACAGGAGCTCTCTGACGGTGTCGCTGTCAATTTTGGTTTTAGCTTTCAGCCTTCTGAAATTGAATAACTTTCCATCCATGCGGTAGTTGATGTCTATTCCAATGTCTTCGTTCTCGAAGGAAAGACATGTAACTAACTTTTAAACCACAACAAAATGTAAATGGCATACATGGAGAGTAAATGAGCATGGCAAGTAGATCTCTCATCTTGAGAATTCTTGATGATTAGCCTACAATGAGTGTTGTTTCCATCATGGTATTCTAAGACCCATGGTTGGATTAAGGGTTATTTTTTTTTAACTTTGTAAGAAATGATTGCAGGAATCTTGCTAATGATGACCACTGAGTAAGTCGACTACAATACTCAAATAATAAATGCCTGAATGGCTCAATAACCAGCCGGCTGTACTTGAGTGGTTATGTAATGTGGGTAATGGATTGAAATCCAGGTCATGAAGCAGTTCAGACACACCAAGTGGAAACGTTCCCCGGTGTTCTGGATCTATTCTATTGATGTTACTTCTTTCGTTTGCTTGGAATTTGTCTACAACTGCAATGTTGTCTCTTGTATGAATTTAACTGTCTTTTCTTAGTTCACTCAGAGGTCCATAGAGTATCTTCCACTTTTGTTTCTCTAGGTCAGAAGGTTTGCCTTGGTATGTCTTATTTTGGGCCAGTCTTGAATTTTATACACATGTGGTTGTGTAATCTAGTGTGTCCTGTTCTGAGGAGCAGAATAATGTTTTGTTATGATCTGTCCATAAAGTGGTGGTCATCCTGAGCAGGTTTTAGTAACTTTCTGACTCATTTGATCATTCTTTTCTGTTGGTGGTATGTAACAGGTACATCAGGTTGTTCTCCTATTGCTCCTTCCTTAGCTAGTCGATCAGCTCTCTCGTTTCTGGGTACTCCACAGTGGGATGGTATCAACTTTATGGTGATCTTACGCTGGCTGCCAAGTTCAGAAAATAGTGTCTGTAGTACTGGCAATTTCCCAGACAGGAGGGCCTCAAGTACTGATTTTACATCTGTCAATAGCACCACAGGTTATTGATGTTACTCTTGCCATGTCACCATCTTAAGCCATGCATCATTATTTCTCTTGGTCAGCCTCTGATCTTTCCTGTCTTCATATCTTCCAATGGTTTTCTTCTCATTACATGAACTAAGAACCAATTGTTTGTCTATTACATATAGTTGAATATACTGTTTTACGTTCCTTAATGCTTTCCAGGCACTCGTTAATTACTCAGGCAGTCCAAGGTATTTGCAATATTCACCTCAGAAGCCACATCTCTGCTGCCTCCAAGCTCTTCCTAATTTGTACATTTTCCAAGATTCACCATCATACAGGAGACCAGGTTCTATGTAACATTTCAGTACTCCCTTTCTGACATTTAATGTCAGTGACTTATTGCATCAAATACTTTTAATCTCCTGAAATGCAGCTTTTGCATGACCTATTCTGCTCTTAATCTTTGACATGCATCATCCGTTTGATGTTATGCCTGCTCATAGATATTTGAATTGATTGTCTTCATGAAGCATTTTCTCTTCTACCTGATTCTACTAAGGCATCCCCTTCTCTGCTTTTATCCTTCTTCATCATGTGAAAAGTACAATGGTTGCATTTGTCTATTTCAGTCCTGATATTTGCTTCTTTTTGCTCACACATCAAACTCCGGTGCAGCACATTCAGCACAATGTTGTCGTCCTCCTTCATCATATACTTATAGATATTCTGTTGTGGGTAGGTATTATCATTTTTTTGTTTTACATTTTGCTAGGGCAGTGGTCTTCTGCCTCTCTCTCTCTCTCTCTCTCTCTCTCTCTATATATATATATATATATATATATATATATATATATATATATATATATATATATATATATATATATATACACACACACACACACATATATATATATATAAAAGGCGATGTATGTATGTATGTAGGGATGTATTTGATGCGTTCGATAACGGTCCATCCGATTGAGATGAAATTTTCTACATGTATTCTTTTCATTCCCGTGCAGCCAACTGTCATAGTTTGTTAGTGTACAATCAGCTATTTACTTACTAAAATTTAATATTTAAATTTACATTATCATTTATATATAGCGAGGGGACTTAACTTAAGAAAAGTTATTTCAAGGGGCATAACTTTTAATAGCATTGCTATATATTTTATATATAGATTGTTGCATTGTTTTCAAAGATTTATAAACTCTTTGTCTACAGTTATTTACAGGCATACGAGTTATAATAAATAATGATATAATCTTTAAGGCATTTTCAAAGTTTTCATAAAAATAATGCATCTATTTAAATAGTGAAAATTTTCTAACTCATCTTTTTATGTTTAAAGAAGTTATCTACAGTCATATAGGTGATTAAAAACAGTTTTCATTAAAAATAATGGATGGTGTGTGGAAGGACATTCTTAAGTTAATGTTTTTTTGTTATATGAATGTAATGAGGCGCTCCCCGCCAGGAGCTGGGCGAAGCCGCGCCGGGTCAGATAGATAGACAGACAGATAGTCGGGAACGGGAGCTTATATGACTACTTATATGAATTAAATGAGATGCTCCCCACCAGGGCCTGGGCGAAGTCGGGCCGGGTCGGACAGACAGATAGACAAATAGACAGACAGACAGACAGACAGTCAGGAACGGGAGCTTATATGACTACTTATATGAATTAAATTAGATGCTCCCCACCAGGGACTGGGTGAAGCCAGGCCGGGTCAGACAGACAGATAGACAGACAGATAGTCGGGAACGGGAACTTATATTACTTATATGAATTAAATGAGATGCTCCCCACCAGGAGCTGGGCGAAGCCGGGCCGGGTCAGACAGACAAGCAGACAGACAGATAGATACCCGCCAGGGGCTGGGTGAAGCCGGGCCGGGTCAGCTAGTATATATATATATATATATATATATATATATATATTCATGTCTTTCTATCTGTCTTGTTCTTTCTTTATCTCCTTCTCTCTTCTGTCTATCTCTCCTTGTCTTTCTGTCTGTCTGCTTCTCTCTTTCTTTCCCTGCCTCTGTCTCTCTATGTCTTTCTCTTTCTCTCTCATTTTCTCTCATGAGCGCATGCATGAGTCATCTTTTAAAAAGACAGAATAATTATTTTACATATTAATTTTTTTTTACTATTCTAAAACTCACCATTTTCCACTCTGGGTTTGGTTCACTAAAATTTGGCACCTCTGTGAAATTGAGGCAGAACCTTCAAATGGTAAGAAACAGAATCATTTAGAATAAACTGCAACAACAATACTATTTTCTGGGCTAGTCTTTCTAACCATGGTTTAGTTGGACCACAGTAAACCTATTTAAACACAAGTTATAAATATCTGGCACAATTCAATTTATGAGGCTCCATATCTTATCACACACAAAAGAACAAATTTTGCTTGCTATGCTTTGGCACAGACTTCCTGTAAGGGAACTAAATGTGGCGGTACTCCTTGTTGCTACATGAACCAACAGGAATATAATTACACAATAAACGTCAAAAAAGAAAGGGACAGACCAGACAATCATCAAGTCTACAACTAGTTTAAGCAAATGCTTCTAACTAGTAAAGATGGTCACAGAGTTTAATACAAACATACCTACAGAACAAATTACAGTGACATTTTTTTGGCGCTCGCTCGCTTTGAACTCAAGCGTAGTACAAACACGATACTTCTAGTAGCACTGGACTGGATTTTGCATATGTATTAGCTTTCCCTATTACCAGTGTCCCTCACCTTCAGGCGAACCCACTCTGGCTTCAGAGGTACTTGTAATTTATGTCCCCAAGTCAAGGACAAGAAGTCAACATTTTAGTCCGACTGACCTGTGTAGGGGTTGAACCTGCTACCCCAGCGTCAGCACACCGGATGTTTAAGAAGAGTGCTCTTATCCACGCTGACTTCCAGTGTGCAAATGAAAACAGAGATGAATGTCAAATAAACTTGGACGAGCATTAGTTGACATGTACTTCTGTCACAAGGAAAGAGAAATAAGAAAAGACCAAAGAGAAACAAACACAAATGCAGTCACGATGAAACACTAAAAACAACAGCCCTAATAATAAGTTATGGTAAGCACACAGATTATAGATAGCAAACTACTTACTTGTGTAATAAGTCAGATCAGTTAGTGATGCTTATGTTACGCTACAATGTGATGTGATTCACAAATTTGTACTGCAATCTGTTTTGAATGTTACGTTGTGTCCGTGCGGTTTTTTAAAATATTATTTCAGCCAAAAGAGTTAATTTGTTTGCTTCATTTTATTTATTTCTGCAGTATGCACCAGGCGAGATGCAGCCAAAAATACTAGGTGTTAAATCATGCAATCTGTTGTTTGTGTCTTTGTGTTCTAAGAATGTGTTAATGTTTCCAATTTACGAGCATTTGAGTTTGTTTTTTTGTTAAACAATTCTTCTATGACATGCAGAAACAATAAAGAGAACATTAGAAGGCAAAATACTTCACAAGAGTAGACTATGAAAAACCTATAAAACAGACATGCACACAGGTAATAACATACAGGAAATAACAAATAGTGGCACAAGACAAACAACTAAGGAATGGAATGACCAGGAAACTTTCCAACTAGCCCAGAGGTTGAAATGATGATTAAAAAGCAATTCTACCCATAATTATTTTGATCAGCTTTCAGATTTGCCACATTTCACAGATGTGAAGACAAACAACTAAGGAATGGAATGACCAGGAAACTTTCCAACTAGCCCAGAGGTTGAAATGATGATTAAAAAGCAATTCTACCCATAATTATTTTGATCAGCTTTCAGATTTGCCACATTTCACAGATGTGAAGACAAACAACTAAGGAATGGAATGACAGGAAACTTTCCAACTAGCCAACAGGTTGAAATGATGATTAAAAAGCAATTCTACCCATAATTATTTTGATCAGCTTTCAGATTTGCCACATTTCACAGATGTGAAGACAAACAACTAAGGAATGGAATGACCAGGAAACTTTCCAACTAGCCCACAGGTTGAAATGATGATTAAAAAACAATTCTACCCATAATTATTTTGATCAGCTTTCAGATTTGCCACATTTCACAGATGTGAAGACAAACAACTAAGGAATGGATGACCAGGAAACTTTCCAACTAGCCCACAGGTTGAAATGATGATTAAAAAGCAATTCTACCCATAATTATTTTGATCAGCTTTCAGATTTGCCACATTTCACAGATGTGAAGACAAACAACTAAGGAATGGAATGACCAGGAAACTTTCCAACTAGCCCACAGGTTGAAATGATGATTAAAAAGCAATTCTACCCATAATTATTTTGATCAGCTTTCAGATTTGCCACATTTCACAGATGTGAAGACAAACAACTAAGGAATGGAATGACCAGGAAACTTTCCAACTAGCCCACAGGTTGAAATGATGATTAAAAAGCAATTCTACCCATAATTATTTTGATCAGCTTTCAGATTTGCCACATTTCACAGATGTGAAGACAAACAACTAAGAAATGGAATGACCAGGAAACTTTCCAACTAGCCCACAGGTTGAAATGATGATTAAAAAGCAATTCTACCCATAATTATTTTGATCAGCTTTCAGATTTGCCACATTTCACAGATGTGAAGACAAACAACTAAGGAATGGAATGACCAGGAAACTTTCCAACTAGCCCACAGGTTGAAATGATGATTAAAAGCAATTCTACCCATAATTATTTTGATCAGCTTTCAGATTTGCCACATTTCACAGATGTGAAGACAAACAACTAAGGAATGGAATGACCAGGAAACTTTCCAACTACCCACAGGTTGAAATGATGATTAAAAAGCAACTCTACCCATAATTATTTTGATCAGCTTTCAGATTTGCCACATTTCACAGATGTGAAGACAAACAACTAAGAAATGGAATGACCAGGAAACTTTCCAACTAGCCCACAGGTTGAAATGATGATTAAAAAGCAATTCTACCCATAATTATTTTGATCAGCTTTCAGATTTGCCACATTTCACAGATGTGAAGACAAACAACTAAGGAATGGAATGACCAGGAAACTTTCTCCAACTAGCCCACAGGTTGAAATGATGATTAAAAGCAATTCTACCCATAATTATTTTGATCAGCTTTTCAGATTTGCCACATTTCACAGATGTGAAGACAAACAACTAAGGAATGGAATGACCAGGAAACTTTCCAACTAGCCCACAGGTTGAAATGATGATTTAAAAAGCAATTCTATACCCATAATTATTTTGATCAGCTTTCAGATTTGCCACATTTCACAGATGTGAAGACAAACACTAAGGAATGGAATGACCAGGAAACTTTCCCAACTAGCCCACAGGTTGAAATGATGATTAAAAGCAATTCTACCCATAATTATTTTGATCAGCTTTTCAGATTTGCCACATTCACAGATGTGAAGACAAACAACTAAGGAATGGAATGACCAGGAAACTTTCCAACTAGCCCCACAGGTTGAAATGATGATTAAAAAGCAATTCTACCATAATTATTTTGATCAGCTTTCAGATTTGCCACATTTCACAGATGTGTAAGACAAACAACTAAGGAATGAATGACCAGGAACTTTCCAACTAGCCCACAGGTTTGAAATGATGATAAAAAGCAATCTCTACACCATAATTATTTTGATCAGCTTTTCAGATTTGCCACATTTCACAGATGTGAAAGACCAACAACTAAGGAATGGAATGACCAGGAAACTTTCCAACTAGCCACAGGTTGAAATGATGATTAAAAAGCAAACTTCTACCCATAATATTTTGATCAGCTTTCAGATTTGCCACATTTCACAGATGTGAAGACAAACAACTAAGGAATCGGAAATGACCACGAAACTTTCCAACTAGCCACAGGTTGAAAATGATGATTAAAAAGCAATTCTACCCATAATTATTTTGATCAGCTTCCAGATTTGCCACATTTCATCAGATGTGAAGACAACAACTAAGGAATGGAATGGACCAGGAAACTTTCCAACTAGCCCACAGGTTGAAATGATGATTAAAACGCAATTCTACCCATAATTATTTTGATCAGCTTTCAGATTTTGCCACATTTCACAGATGTGAAGACAAACAACTAAGGAAATGGAATGACCAGGAAACTTTCCAACTAGCCCACAGGTTGAAATGATGATTAAAAAGCAATTCGACCATAATATTTGATCAGCTTTCAGATTTGCCACATTTCAAAGATGTGAAGACAAACAACTAAGGAATGGAATGACCAGGAAACTTTCCAACTAGCCCCACAGGTTGAAATGATGATTAAAAGCAATTCTACCCATAATTATTTTGATCAGCTTTCAGATTTGCCACATTTCACAGATGTGAAGACAAACAACTAAGGAATGGAATGACCAGGAAACTTTCCAACTAGCCCACAGGTTGAAATGATGATTAAAAAGCAATTCTACCCATAATTATTTTGATCAGCTTTCAGATTTGCCACATTTCACAGATGTGAAGACAAACAACTAAGGAATGGAATGACCAGGAAACTTTCCAACTAGCCCACAGGTTGAAATGATGATTAAAAAGCAATTCTACCCATAATTATTTTGATCAGCTTTCAGATTTGCCACATTTCACAGATGTGAAGACAAACAACTAAGGAATGGAATGACCAGGAAACTTTCCAACTAGCCCACAGGTTGAAATGATGATTAAAAAGCAATTCTACCCATAATTATTTTGATCAGCTTTCAGATTTGCCACATTTCACAGATGTGAAGACAAACAACTAAGGAATGGAATGACCAGGAAACTTTCCAACTAGCCCACAGGTTGAAATGATGATTAAAAAGCAATTCTACCCATAATTATTTTGATCAGCTTTCAGATTTGCCACATTTCACAGATGTGAAGACAAACAACTAAGGAATGGAATGACCAGGAAACTTTCCAACTAGCCCACAGTTGAAATGATGATAAAAGCAATTCTACCCATAATTATTTTGATCAGCTTTCAGATGCCACATTTCACAGATGTGAAGACAAACAACTAAGGAATGGAATGACCAGGAAACTTTCCAACTAGCCCACAGTTGAAATGATGATTAAAAAGCAATTCTACCCATAATTATTTTGATCAGCTTTCAGATTTGCCACATTTCACAGATGTGAAGACAAACAACTAAGGAATGGAATGACCAGGAAACTTTCCAACTAGCCACAGGTTGAAATGATGATTAAAAAGCAATTCTACCCATAATTATTTTGATCAGCTTTCAGATTTGCCACATTTCACAGATGTGAAGACAAACAACTAAGGAATGGAAATGACCAGGAACTTTCCAACTAGCTCACAGGTTGAAATGATGATTAAAAAGCAATTCTACCCATAATTATTTTGATCTAGCTTTCCAGATTTGCCACATTTCACAGATGTGAAGACAAACAAACTAAGGAATGGAATGACCAGGAAACTTTCCAACTAGCCCACAGGTTGAAATGATGATTAAAAAGCAATTCTACCCATAATTATTTTGGATCAGCTTTCAGATTTGCCACATTTCACAGATGTGAAGACAAACAACTAAGGAATGGAATGACCAGAAGAACTTTCCAACTAGCCCACAGGTTGAAAATGATGATTAAAAAGCAATATCTACCCATAATTATTTTGATCAGCTTTCAGATTTGCCACATTTCACAGATGTGAAGACAAACAACTAAGGAATGGAATGACCAGGAAACTTTCCAACTAGCCCACAGGTTGAAATGATGATTAAAAGCAATTCTACCCATAATTATTTTGATCAGCTTTCAGATTTGCCACATTTCACAGATGTGAAGACAAAAACTAAGGATGGAATGACCAGGAAACTTTCCAACTAGCCCACAGGTTGAAATGATGTAAAAAGCAAACTCTAAAATTATTTTGATCAGCTTTCAGATTGCCACATTTCCAATGTGAAGACAAGTAACTAAGGAATGGAATGCCAGGAAACTTTCCAATAGCCCACAGGTGAAAGATTTCAAAATGCAATCTACCCAATATTATATGAATTTGAATTGCCAAAATTTCCAACTAGCAACAGGTGAATGAGATAAAAGCATTCTACCCATATATTTGATAATTCAGATTTCCAATTTACATTTGACATAAATTTAAGCATTTAAGACTGGAAACTTTCCAAAAGCCCACAGGTTGAAATGAGATTAAGAAAACTTTACCAATTATCTCACAGTTTGAAATATGCTTAAAAAGCAATTTCCCATAATTATTTTGATCAGCTTTCAGATTTGCCACATTTCACAGATGTGAAGACAAACAACTAAGGAATGAATGACCAGGAAACTTTCCAACTAGCCCACAGGTTGAAATGATGATTTAAAAAGCAATTCTACCATAATTATTTTATCAGCTTTAGATTTGCCACATTTCCAATGTGAAGACAAACAACTAAGGAATGGAAGACCAAATACTTTCCAACTACTGGTTGAAATTAGATTAAAAACATTCTACCCATAATAATTTTAACAGCTTTCAGATTTCAATACTGGAAATTACAAACAACAGGAAGGAATGACCAGGAAAATTCCAACTCCCCATTAAATTTGATTAAAAAGCAATTTCCATAATTATTTTGACAATAACAAGAATTGAATTTCCAGAATGTGAAACAAACAAAGTGAAAGAATGCAGGAAATTTCAACTGCCCACATTAAATGATGATTAAAGATTTCACCCATAATATTTTGATCAAGCTTTAGATTTGCAATTTCCAGGAAATTACAACTAACAAGGTGAATGACCAGGAAATTTCAACTAGCCCAATTAAATTGATAAAAAAGATTTCCACATTAAATTAGACAACATAAGATGGAATACCGAAATCCAACTAGCCCACAGGTTGA
Source organism: Cepaea nemoralis (assembly GCA_014155875.1). NCBI lineage: Eukaryota > Metazoa > Mollusca > Gastropoda > Stylommatophora > Helicidae > Cepaea > Cepaea nemoralis. The sequence goes on along the minus strand of JACEFZ010027447.1, from coordinate 257,608 downwards.
AATGATGATTAAAAAGCAATTCTACCCATAATTATTTTGATCAGCTTTTAGATTTGCCCACATTTCACAGATGTGAAGACAAACAACTAAGGAATGGAATGACCAGGAAACTTTCCAACTAGCCCACAGGTTGAAATGATGATTAAAAAGCAATTCTACCCATAATTATTTGATCAGCTTTCAGATTTGCCACATTTCACAGATGTGAAGACAAACAACTAAGGAATGGAATGACCAGGAAAACTTTCCAACTAGCCCACAGGTTGAAATGATGATTAAAAAGCAATTCTACACATAATTATTTTGATCAGCTTTCAGATTTGCCACATTTCACAGATGTTGAAGACAAACAACTAAGGAATGGAATGACCAGGAAACTTTCCAACTAGCCCACAGGTTGAAATGATGATTAAAAAGCAATTCTACCCATAATTATTTTGATCAGCTTTCAGATTTGCCACATTTCACAGATGTGAAGACAAACAACTAAGGAATGGAATGACCAGGAAACTTTCCAACTAGCCCACAGGTTGAAATGATGATTAAAAAGCAATCTACCCATAATTATTTTGATCAGCTTTTCAGATTTGCCACATTTCACAGATGTGAAGACAAAACAACTAAGGAATGGAATGACCAGGAAACTTTCCAACTAGCCCACAGGTTGAAATGATGATTAAAAAGCAATTCTTACCCATAATTATTTTGATCAGCTTTCAGATTTGCCACATTTCACAGATGTGAAGACAAACAACTAAGGAATGGAATGACCAGGAAACTTTCCAACTAGCCCACAGGTTGAAATGATGATTAAAAAGCAATTCTACCCATAATTATTTTGATCAGCTTTCAGATTTGCCACATTTCACAGATGTGAAGACAAACAACTAAGGAATGGAATGACCAGGAAACTTTCCAACTAGCCCACAGGTTGAAATGATGATTAAAAAGCAATTCTACCCATAATTATTTTGATCAGCTTTCAGATTTGCCACATTTCACAGATGTGAAGACAAACAACTAAGGAATGGAATGACCAGGAAACTTTCCAACTAGCCCACAGGTTGAAATGATGATTAAAAAGCAATTCTACCATAATTATTTTGATCAGCTTTCAGATTTGCCACATTTCACAGATGTGAAGACAAACAACTAAGGAATGGAATGACCAGGAAACTTTCCAACTAGCCCACAGGTTGAAATGATGATTAAAAAGCAATTCTACCCATAATTATTTTGATCAGCTTTCAGATTTGCCACATTTCACAGATGTGAAGACAAACAACTAAGGAATGGAATGACCAGGAAACTTTCCAACTAGCCCACAGGTTGAAATGATGATTAAAAGCAATTCTACACATAATTATTTTGATCAGCTTTCAGATTTGCCACATTTCACAGATGTGAAGACAAACAACTAAGGAATGGAATGACCAGGAAACTTTCCAACTAGCCCACAGGTTGAAATGATGATTAAAAAGCAATTCTACCCATAATTATTTTGATCAGCTTTCAGATTTGCCACATTTCACAGATGTGAAGACAAACAACTAAGGAATGGAATGACCAGGAAACTTTCCAACTAGCCAACAGGTTGAAATGATGATTAAAAAGCAATTCTACCCATAATTATTTTGATCAGCTTTCAGATTTGCCACATTTCACAGATGTGAAGACAAACAACTAAGGAATGGAATGACCAGGAAACTTTCCAACTAGCCCACAGGTTGAAATGATGATTAAAAAGCAATTCTACCCATAATTATTTTGATCAGCTTTCAGATTTGCCACATTTCACAGATGTGAAGACAAACAACTAAGGAATGGAATGACCAGGAAACTTTCCAACTAGCCCACAGGTTGAAATGATGATTAAAAAGCAATTCTACCCATAATTATTTTGATCAGCTTTCAGATTTGCCACATTTCACAGATGTGAACGAAAGAAGAAGAAGCCACATTTCACTTTGACATTTTTCACATGCTTTATCTAAAAAGGCATGCTTTATGTAGAGCAGCATGCTTTAATTTGAAGGTCAGATGGGGAGTATGTTGGATCTTTTCCCCGGTGTGCTGATGTTGTGGGAAGCGAGCAGGCAGACGGATATGCTGTGTCTGCACTGTTGTGTGGGGTATTTAAGCACGATGGGGCAGGTGTGGTTGGGGCCCTTTGGGATTATGTATATAGTGATCATCATAGGATTCTGTGTATAATGATCATCATAGGATTCTGTGTATAATGATCATAATGATCTGGGGGTGGGGTGTCATCATGGGCTTGGGACGGAGGTGCGGAGAGGAATGACCAGCGGATCTGGCCAGTGCTGGAGGGAAGGGAACACATGTGGCGCAACTGGTATTGGGACTCTTTTCTGGTTGCTGAAGATAAGGGCAAAGTATGTATGGAAATGCTTTGAATGCTATGATGGCGGCTCTTGTCTCAACTCAACTCTAATAACTCAAATGCTAAAAGCAAGAGAATAAATCTCACTGCACCAGATTTCAGCCCATCTGACTGTCTCTCTCCACAGAACAGCAAGCTGCTTGCCGAGAGCATTGCACAAAGTATGAACTTCATAGCTCCAGTGATGATCCCCGGAGGATCTGGAACAACTGTACTCCTGGTATGAATGACACGGTGCAAAAATGAACCCATGACCTTCACAGCATGACACAGATGGTTTGAGCACTTCGCCAGTTCACCACGGAGACCCCATGTGTTTTATCTATTGCTATAACTATTAGAAACAAATACATCATTTATACGACATATACTCACTCTCCAATCTTTAAAATCTCTCCTCCTACTCTTCCCGTATACAATGTTAGGCTTCCTTTCCATAGAGATGCATACCTGTTGGTTCAGGACACAAGTCAAGAATGAGCATGAGCAGACATAATATCAGATATTTTGCATACTTTTTATAGCTCTGAATTCAAAGCCACAAAATATACTTACTAAACAGTAGAAATTATAACTCTGGACTCAATGCTAAAAAAACACACTGCATCCTAGAAATTACGTCACAAGTTCATCACCATCTTCAGAGAGTGCCATCTCAGCATTGTAATCAGTCTCCAACACTTTCTGTCCTGTACCTTCACGGTGCATTCATATGGGCAATATTAACGAATATTGTTTAACATTTACATTGTGATAATGGATTGAGCACAATCTTAGTCAGATGTGACTGAGCTACTTGTATAATTGCAGTCAGTACTACCTGCTTTCCGTTAGTGCCAAACGTTGGGCGGCGATCACCAAACCTGAAACCCCACATTGTGCCAATGGCTTCAGGCAGAGCAACGCAACTGGGAGGGTACAAGCTTTATCCTAATGCAAGGAAATACAAGCTAAAGACTAAATATCATGGCAGGGCAGACCAGACCCCACGCCTTGGTCTGCAACTGGTCTAGGATGGAAGCTCTGACAAGCGAATAGTTAAGAGCATTGCTTTGCTGATCCGGCAGCTTCTGCAGTGTGTCTTGTTCCAGAGGTACTGGTGTTACCTTTTCTCTGGAGTAAACTAGGCAAGCTGAGAGAGGGATCATTCTGCATGGGCAACACATGGCATCTACAATTCAGCCCAGGCTTTGTGCTATGGAGAGGAATAACTCCATCCCTGGCCTTACCGCCATGGATTGTAGTTATTATGCCTTTTTTAGCAGTGCGATTGTAACAAACTATCGTCTGTCAAGACGGCAAGGTGTCAGTGAATATATATACACCCATGTGTCCTGCCAAATGGTATAAATGTTAATGTATCACCACAGATCTCAGTCCTTGATCGATCAACTATATTGATGATATTCATCCATGCCAAAGTCCTAGACTAGTGTTTCCCAATGTGGGGCCCACGCTCCACAGGGGGGCAATTCGATTGTTTAAGGGGGGGGGCGCAATTCGAAAATGGGCGTGTCCAGAGTTTAAGTTAACCGTATGGCGACCCTCAGTCGCTACTCAAGCTGGGTAAACTTCCAGTATAAGTAACTTCTGTCCTGCCATGTTAGTAGCCGTGATTTCATTGTTAGACGTTAGAGTTGAGCTACTGGTTATCCTGGGCCGGCACTAAGCATTTTGCGCTATTTGTTCAGAATGGCGCGAAATGCTTAGTGCCGGGATCTCAGTTTCTGCGGTGTTTCGCAGTAACGCTCAGCATTCACCGTTGGTGTTAATTTGAAATAAGCGTCCGTTAAATTGTTGTAAAAGTCTCCTTGTTTAAAAAAATATATACAGTGTATAAATATAAGTGATATATAAATGGCATGTAAATTCAATTGGTAATTTTTATTAATTTCAGTTTTAGAAGCATCATTTACCAGAAAAATTTGTCAAATGAAACAGTATGTTTTTTTGCGGTGGGGTAAATGTGCCATACATATTTAAATATGCATTTGTAGTCTACGTTTACTCCAGTTCATATTATCTTTTTTAGTTTTTAATTGATCTTATATTTATTTATTTCAGCCCATAGTGAAATGAGTGGTGCAAGCAAGAAAAAAATTTGTCAGTATTCGGAGGAATATTTAAAATTTGGTTTCATACCCGCTGTCCACGATGAACGGTCACCTTTTTGTCTTTTATGCCAACAATGCTTGACCAACGAATCAATGAAACGAGGTCATCTTGAGGCACATTTGAAGGCGAAACATAATGCTCATATTAATTCAGATTTGAATTACTTTCAAACTTTAAAGAAAAATTTTGAAAAAAAGAGTAACATTAAAGTCTCTATTTACTGTTCATAATGCAACTATCAATCGTACTCTTGAGGCTAGTTATCAAATTTCATTACTCATCGCTAAATCTGGGAAAAGTCATACTATAGGGGAGAATTTAATCAAACCATCAATATCAGCATTTCTTAAAACGGTTCTGGAAAAAGATGACAAAGACGTTAAAGCTATGCCACTAAGTAACAATACTGTTAGCAGAAGAATAGACGAAATGAGTGAGGATATTGAAATACAATTTGTTGAAAAGCTGAAAACAAGAAATTCTCGGTGCAAATTGATGAATCAAATTTGAGAGACAGTGAGGACTGTACTTATAACTTATGTAAGATATATTGATAAAGGTGATTTTGCTGAAGAAATATTGTTTTGTAAATCATTAGAAAGCACCACTACCTCCAAAGATATATATAGTAAGCTAAAAAAATTACTTAGATGTCAATAATATGCCAATGAAAAATATAACATCTTGTGCTGCAGATGGGGAAGAAAAATGGTTGCTTAAAACTGATGAAAGACGAGAATCCAGAAATGCTTCTTGTGTATTGTGTTATTCCCAGGGAAAACCTGGTAGCTAAACCCATTTCGCCTGTTCTAAATGAAGAACTAAATGTAGTTATAAAGTGTATCAATGCTATTAAAGCTAGTGCCAAATGTGAACGCCTCTTCAAGTTATTTTGGGAAGAACAAAATGAAGACCATGTGAGACTAATACTTCACACTGAAGTAAGATGGCTCTCGAAAGGGAACTGCTTGAAAAGATTTAAGGGACTATTTGATACTCTTAGTGATTTTTTAAGCGACAAACCTGAAATGAAAAATCTGTTAACGGTCGATGGTAAGGCATTTGTGAGTTATTTAGCCGATATCTTTGAAAAACTAAATACGAGGGGAAGTCAATAAGGAAGCCACAAATGGCTGTAGAAAAATAACTAAATATGATAACAACTTGAAACCAGTTTATTTTTATACATACAATGCCCCTTTATTTCTCAACATAATTTCCACCAACATTGGTGCACTTATCCCATCGTTTTATCAGTGCTCCCAAACGGGCTGCATAGAACTGCGTGCTCTGTTTTCTACACGATGTTTTCACTTCACATTCAATTTCGGCGTCATTCGCGAAATGTATCCCTCCAAGGTGGGTTTTCAGTGTTTATGCTGACAAATGTTTGTCCCGTAAAGCGGTGCATAGCTGGGTAGAAAACGTTACGAGGGCGAGTCAATAAGTAAGTCACACAGTTCTGTGGGATGGACAGGTAAATGAAAAAAAGCATGCAGTTCTATGCAGCCGGTTTGGGAGGACTGATAAAACGATGGGATAAGTGCATCAATGTTGGTGGAAATTATGTTGAGAAATAAAGGGACAATGTATGTATAAAAATAAACTGGTTTCAAGTTGTCATCATATTTAGTTATTTTTCTGCAGCCATTTGTGGCTTACTTATTAACTTATCCTCGTATATTAAATAAACAACTTCAAGGAACAAATAAAACTCTTGGTTTCATTACCTTTATTGAATTATGTCAGACATATGTTTACAACAAAAATTTTGAAGTTTCATTGGCTCCAAAAATGTGAAGTGACTGATACCGCTATATATGTTATTGTCGATCATCTGAAAATTGTATCGCTTGATTTAAAAGAAAGATTTTCTGATTTGAAACAAATTGATTTCCCAACTTGGATGATGCAGCCAATGTTAGTGGATTTGTCTGATATTTCAAATATGCAGTATCAAGAAGAACTCGCAGAAATGCAAAACGATGAGTTAATTAAAACTTTATTTAATATAAAAGGAGCGATGGCATGGCTTTGTGAGGAAACCGAAATCAAATATCCAAATGTGCAATGTTCTATTGTTACCGTTTCCATCTTCATATTTTCATATTTAGCTGTATGGGGATTTAGTGCCATAAATGATTTGCTGCTAAAAAAAAAAAAAAAAAATCGGCTGGATAACAAAACGAGGCGCGACTTGAGACTGAAGTTAACTAAATTGGAACCTGACATAAAATCTCTTTGCAGCAAGCATCAAGCGCAAGGATCTCACTAAATTTAAATAATAAATAATTACTAATAATTAAAATAATATAGAAAAATCTTTCATTAAAATTATTTTGTACTTGAATTTCAGTTCTCCATTATATGTTTTGAAAATTTACTTACTGTGTTTGCTCAATAATTTCCTAGTGATTTCTTCCTAAAACCTATCATTCAAGTTTCTTTAGTGAAAGACTTCAATTTTTTAATATTAAAAATTATGTATATGTTGGGGGGGGGGGGGGGGGGATAAGAATTTTAGAAAGGCTTAGGTGGGGCATAGCACAAAAAAGGTTGGGAAACACTGTCCTAGACCATTGAACAGCATTTCTCTCTGTGTGCCTCGTCAGCTCCTGATCTTTAGAGTCATTACAATATTTTCTAAAGCTTCTCTTCTCATTATGTGACCAAGAAACAGTGTTATCTCTTTCTTCTAGTTGTAAATAATGTTCTATTTTTCACAAGCCTTTTATAGGAAATCTTAGTTACTCTGGCAGTCCAAAGTGTTTGCAATGTTTGTCACAAAAACCATCTCAGTTGCCTCTAAATTCTTTATAATTTGTTTGTTCACATCCAAAGATTCACTGTCATATATTAGTTTCTAGATAACATTGCAATACTCTCTGTTACTTCATGAGAGTGACTTGTGACTTATTACATAAGATGCTTTGCATCTCTCTCTCTCTCTCTCATGTGCTCATGCTCACACACATATTTATATATAAACTTAAAGAGACAAGATGAGGACTATAGCACAATACTTAAAAATGTTTACATAAACATATTTTAAAGTGACGCAAAAGAAAACATAGACATTTAAAACAGCAAACAAGGGTAAGAACATCAGTATACATCAGCCAACTAAAAGACTGACCTACCCTCGGTATTTACAAATATCGCCAGGCTGTATGACATTTCCTGCTTCGTTCCATACTGACACATTCATGGATCCAGTTTTATCTGCAACTTTACAAGACCTCACATCATCACCATCTTTGGTACGTGTTGATTTTCCTGAATGATAATAGAAAATGCTCTCTGTTAATGGAGGGATGTTATGTAATAAAGAATATTAACTACATCATCAATGTTAATAATAATATATATATATATAACAAAGAATGTTAGCTGCTTCAACACTGAGTATATTTTATATTAACACAGAATACTAAACTACATCATCATTGATTATATTACATTTAGCATAAAATATTAACAACATCATTATTGATTATAATATATATAGCATAGTTGAGTTGAGAAATGACATCACTGCACTCAGGACATTACCATATGTGCTCCGTCCCCTCGTTCAACAGCCAGCGAAGAGTCACACTACTACTAATCGTTCCTACCAATATCTGACTGAAAGTTCCCTTGGTCTTCCCTCTGTTTTGAGATTCTACCAGAACCCCTGCCAATCCCCTGCAATCTCATGCTTTTCACATACGGGTTTTCAATCTGTTCCTCCACCTGGTCCCACCTCTCCTTTGTCCAAAGGTAATCAACCATCAAGAGGTGCATTCCCTGCCAGCCTATCAGCCTGCTCATTCCCCTGCACACCTGCATGGCCATGGCAAAAAATCCATACAGTTCTCACAATCTGTGACCTCTGAAGCGAGGTGAGCCATTTCACACGAAACTAGATCACAACACTTTATATATATAAATATATATTTAAATATTGAGCACAACCCACTACTGGCAATGCCGATCACATTCTGGTATGAACCTAAGGCCTATCCACGTCAATATGGAAGCACTATACTCAAGTTTCGCCCTCGTCAGTAGTGCATATCCCTGACCGGATCACGTGTGATCCGGGACTGTTTCCGGATCCGGTCAGGGATATGCACTACTGACGAGCTCAAACGAGGGCGAAACTCGAGTATAGTGCTTCCATATTGACGTGGATAGGCCTTCGGTTCATACCAGAATGTGATCGGCGTTGCCAGTAGTGGGTTGTGCTCAATATTTAAATTTCAAATCCCGAAACAACCACATAATCAATTGATTATTGCTCACTGGATTTAGGAGGCCTGGTGTTCCTTGCCGTGAGAAGTCCTGATCGTTCGGGATCCCATCGATTGACGGACGTCGGTCGCGGCGATTGGGCAATCTTGAGCATAGCCTACTGATGGGTAGCGTTGTGATGTTCTGTTGTGATAATTTGGTGTGTCCAGTGTGTGCCGCGTGGTTACACACCCGCTTCACACGCGTGATCCGGGACTGTTTCCGGATCCGGTCAGGGATATGCACTACTGACGAGCTCAAACGAGGGCGAAACTCGAGTATAGTGCTTCCATATTGACGTGGATAGGCCTTAGGTTCATACCAGAATGTGATCGGCATTGCCAGTAGTGGGTTGTGCTCAATATTTAAATTTCAAATCCCGAAAAACCACATAATCAATATATATATTATATATATATATATATATATATATATATATATATATATATATATATATATATATATATATATATATATATATAAACATAGAATGATTATTATTTCATCACTGATTATATTACATATAGCATAGAACTGGGGGAGAAGAACGGCACAAAGGTGTAGCCATTATATTGGATCGGCAAACATCAAATTCTGTTAAAGGATATTGGGCCGTGTCAGACAGAGTTCTATTAGTAAAATTTAACGGAATACCTTTTAAAATAAATGTCATTCAAATATATGCTCCAACCAATGAATGCAGTGAAGAAAGTATAGAGGAATTTTATGACATGGAGTCTGCTTTGAAGAACTGTAAAAAATCAGAAATAAATGTTATAATGGGTGATTTCAACGCTAAAGGTGGGAAATCAAGGCGATGGATGCAGTGTGGGCAACCATGGTTTGGGAGAGCGAAACGAAAGAGGATACAGACTTGTAGAATAGGCAAAAGAACAAACAATGGTTGTAGGAAACACCTGGTTTTACAGCATCCTAGAAAATTATGGACATGGAGGAGTCCAGATAGCAGGATTAAAAACCAGATAGATTACATCCTGATTAGCAGGATTAATTACAGGCATATTGAGGGTAAAGTTAAAGAAAGTCAAGTATAAAGCCCATCCAACATGTGCCGTGCCGATAAGCGTGGGCGATCATGCTTTGCCATCTCATTCGATAACCAGAGTCGTGGATCAGCTCCGTGTTTCTGTCTCAACCATGCCATGTGGCCAAGCCATCCAGGTCTTTACTTCTTGGTCGTCCCCTTGGTCTCTTCCCTTCGATCTTGCCAGTTGTCACCAAGTTCTCCAATTCATTTCTTCTCATAGCATGCCCAAAACATTTTGACTGACTACGTGTAATGTCTCTAATCAGTTTACGATCTTCATTTATTTCTTGAAGGACTTGTTCATTGGTTTTTCTGTCAGTCCATGATGTTCTTTGCATTTTCCTCAGAAACCACATTTCCACAGCCATCAGATGTTTTTCAGCTTGTCTGCTCATTGTCCATGCTTCACATCCATATAAAAGTACAGGTTCTATGTAGCACTTCAACACTCTTTTTCTCATTTCAATTGATACCTTTTTATTGGTCAGTATGTTTTTCATCTTGCAAAAGGCTACCTTCGCAATGGCAATTCTTGTTCTAATCTCTTCAAAGCATCTCCCATCAGATGTTATGACTGTTCCGAGATAGTTGTACTGATTTGCCCCTTTATATTAGATATGTAGACTACAAAAAGACATGTTACAGCACTGATAGGTAATCTTTGGAAACATGAGGTATTATGGGATCACACGGATAATCATTAACTTAATAAAATCTTCAAAGTCGAGAGGGTCGACTTCGTTGCCCAAGGTTTTATCCCATATGGCTCGGTCTCTTTCGGCAGGGTGGCCGGCTTGACCACTTCGCCACGGAGACTCCCAAACACTGAATAAAGGCAATGTATAAAGACATAAAACACAGAGAGTTCATGAGGAAAAACTAAATGATACACTTGACATAAGAACAGGAATGTGACACCTTTTGTCACCTTTATTACTGAATATTATTTTCAATTATAGGCTGCATGATGAATACAATAGCTACTACTAGAAATTGAATTCAATGAACTCTTAATAGAACAGTTTTAGTTTGATGATCTAAACATCGCTAGTAACAGTTAGTTAACACTGCTCTTCTCTATTCCACAATGGAAATTAGATGCAAACTAAATTAAACACGCTTGAGTAGAGGTCACAACAATGTCTAAAACTGAACAGAAGAAAGAATTATAATAAATTAAGGAAATGATCACCCAATTTTCTTTGATGAAACTTTACTTCAAGAGGTGGAATCATACTCAAATTTAAGTAGCAATGTAGACAAATTTGGGGGAACAGATAGAGATATTAAAATAAAATAACAAAAAACAAGAGGTGCATGCCTTCATAGCACTGATAAATTTGTTAAATCAAAACAAAACATGGCGAATGACTGAAACATTACCACTAACCTACAATAATAAATCATAATCATAAATTGTCTGCACAAAACTTAACAGAAGACCTAAAGTGGTATGACAGAATCACAAAGGTGGAGTTCATGGAGAGAATCTAACTAATCTTAGTGAATCAAGAGGTGGGGAAAAGACGCTGGCACTGGAAAGGACACACACAAGTGATCTGAACCCAGGACCACCAAATAAGCAATGGCACATGAACACACAACTAACTAGTGTCACATAGCTACCCAATGTTTCCAATAAATTTTAAATGCCAAAGAAAAATATTGGCAGCTTGGTCTGAAATTTGCGTTACTGAAACTAGATCATTGTAACATTCATCACAAATTATTACAAGCCGACAAACTTACCAACTTCTAACACAATGAATACAATGTGCATATTTTTCATTCCAGGTTTAACATCCTTCAAGAAAATAAACTGTGCATCAGTGGGAGGTTTGCCTCGATCATTCTGCATCATCATTTTCAACTGTCAAGGTCTTCATAAAACACACAAATTAACATATGTGGTATCACAAGGAAAGAATGCTTCACAATTATTAATTATTACAATGAAACTGAATGTATATAATAATCACATTAATAAATGACACTGTGTACAATATGTATGCGGATTCAATTATACACGCAGGTTTAAAAATGTCTATAATGTTTCCTGAAATTCTATTTTAGATATATGTGGGGTGTATGACTCAGCCAATAATTACATTAAAACTATTACTACACATCACATTTTGGGTATTTGATACCCACATTTTATACTTAATATACTATATTATTTTATACTTTATTATATAATTTTTGATACTCAAATTATACCGTAACCCCAAGGCCAAGGGGTTACGGGCGTGGTTCATGATCCTGCATACCCGTGTTCGAAGCACAGCTGTGCGCGATTTGGCATCAGACCATGTTGCGCTGGTTTTTTATGAAATGATATGGGTGCCGGTTGTTCAGAAAGCAATGGCAAACTACTAAACATAAACTTGCCAGGATATGGCAAAACTGCTGGTGCTGACTGCAAAACGTCCTGTAAAGAATATGCAACTAACTTTTAACCACTTTCTTATAGTTAAAAAAAGTTAACTGCATATCCTCTACAAGACATTTGCAGTCAACACCAGCATTTTTTGCTCATGTTGATGCCTTGGCAAGTTTAATTTCAGTAGTTTGCCATTGATTTTTTAACAGCCGGCATCCATACCATTTCATAAAAACCAGCGCAACACGGTCTGATGCCAAATCATGCGCAGTTGTGTTATGAACGTCGGTATGCAGGATCACAAAAACAGCATCCATTAACCCTTTGCCATGGAGACCGGCTTCTTACAGTCACAGCTAGCTACTACTACTTAACTACTTAGTCAAAGTAGTACTAGTAGTTAGTTCTAATGAACTAATAGGTTATATTATAATATTAATACTGTTAATATATAATAACCAGCTTGCCAAAGCCAAAACCAGACTTAATAATTTATTTAATATTACTAATAATATTATAATAATATCTAGTTGAGTTGAGTTGAGTCAAGAACCAACATCACTGCACTCAGGACATTCCCATACGTGCTCAGTCCCCTCGTTCAACAGCCAGCGAAGAGTCATTACATACTACTAATCATTCCCACCGCTATCTGATTAAATGTTCTCCTGGTCTAATGACTATTAACTATATTATAATATATACTATTAAATAATATACTATTAATATTACTACATTAGTCATCACTACAAAACTATATTATATCTGTTAACTGTTAGTAATTAAAATTTGGGTACTTCAATTTTAATTCACCGCAAACAAAGAAGAAACCAAAATTTGTATATAATAATAAGTACTAAGTAATATTAGTATTATTACTAAGTAATATTTATCTAGATTTAGATTACATAGAAATATATGTGTTTGTTTATTTAAATATCTGTGAACTATAAATTTTAGTAGAATTACTAAAAAAAAAGTTAGCGTTATTGGCACTCTTCCGAATTCCGGTCCCAAATAGTTCCGCAGTGAATAGGTCAGGGGTTAAGGGTTAGGGTTAGTTGTTAACTAAACACTGACCCTAACCCTTACCCCTGACCTATTCACTGCGGATCTATTTGGGACCGCAATTCGGAAGAGTGCCAACTATTTTACTAACTATTATAATAATTTAATATTTATGATTATCGTATCATTATGAATTATGATACAAAATATGTTATCATAAAAAGATGAATGAAAATGTTAAATATTTTAGCTGTGAGTTACACTGTTTCATTATTACAACTCTCGTGATTCAACACGTGTGATTTTCTCCAAAAAAATATTTCACAAGTAAGTCAAATAAATTACTTATAGTGCGATATGTTTGATAGACAAAGAAGCTCAAGTCAGCTTTTTGCGGTTTCTTTCCGTAAATTTCGTTAACCGGGGCACTTTTTCGATCGACACATTTTACTCATTTCTTTACGGCAAATTTATCTTACTTTACTCACATGTATATGTTCTTGTCTGCGTCAGATATTTATATATTTATAAAACACACAGTCTAGTAGCGATATTGCTAGTTATAATTGACCAAAAAAACGTCCGACCATGAATATTTGCGAATTTAAAACGACACCCATCACCACCTGTACCCTTTAAAAACGACAATGGACGTTCATCCGGGTACTGCAGCCTGCCTACACATTTTACCGACATGATAACTTTACCGTCCAGTCCAGGGGAGATCAACTAATAAACATGTTATGGGCTCCCTTTGAACTCTAGTGTTATCCACACACGTGCTACTACTAGTGATTGCACTGAATTCATTTTGCGAGTTGGTTACTATTCCCATCCACTTCTTCTTTCGTTCTCTTGAAATTTGGCTACAGCTGCAATGTTGTCTCTTGGATTAATGTCGCCGTCTTTTTCAATTAACTCAGTGGTCCATAGAGTTTATCTTCCACTGTTGTTTCTCTAGGCCAGTCTATAAATAAACACATATGATATACTTGATATAGTATGTATATATGGTTTGGCTCTCACAGAAGGAGAAGAAGGACGTAAAGACTAGAGGACGCACTAGACAACATAACATTTGAAAGCTCTAGTTACCGACCGGGATTCGAACCTGTCACCTCCAAATTACGACAGCGCCTCGCTGCAGGAACAAGTGTTATAAAGTGTACTTCGACGCATAACCAACTAATACTACTAGACACCCCTTTCTCTAGGTCAGAAGATTTGTAGAGATATGTGTGTTTTAGGCACTTTTGGAGTATGCGATCTGCTGTCTGTGGCGCCAATCCACATGGCTGATTTGCCAATCTTGAATTTTGTATAATCTATTATGTCCTTTTCTGAGGCGCAGAATAATGATTTGTTCTGGCCTGTTCATAACGTTGTAATCGTCTTTAGATGGTGTTGGTGGTTTTCTAACTGATTTGATCTTTTTTAGTATGTAACAAACACATCATGTTTGTTCTTCTAAGTGCTATTGTTCCTTCCTTAGCTAGTCGATCAGCTCTATCTTTTCCAGGTACTCTACAGTAAGATGATATCCAGTGTGTGGTGGTGACCTTACGCCTCCTGCTAAGTTCAAATAGTAGTGTCCTTGGTACTGGCAATATCCCAGACAGGAGCGCCTCAAGTACTGATTTTGCATCTGTCAATAAGCATACATAGGCTGCTGTATCATGGATGGTATTTAGTAATTCCTCTGTTACTATCTTGATTGTCTGCTATTTCTGCATAGTAGTTATGGCTATACTTTCCTGTTCGTACTCTGTCTTTGTCCCTAGTGAGTGGCACCTTGCAGTCTTGACAGACCAAAGTATGTGAGTTGGAATGTGGCCAATATTCCATCACAATGCCTGGGCAGAGCTTCAGAGAAACATGTGGTGCCCAAACGACATGTTCCCTCTCTCGGCCTAATCTTGTGTTTTCCAGAGGAATGGGTAACCAATACGTCTGGCACAAGGTAGGCTGCAGACGCTGGCGGCACAGCGTCAAACCTCCGAGACCTCGCCACCAAGAGCAGGTGGCGAGTGATGGCCAGACCCTGGAACCCAAGGGACCCGACTTAGAGGCGTTCAGCCAAGTCACACAGGTGAGAGCCTCGTACGCGCCTGGACCGTAAGGGCGCGCACATCTGTCAATCACAAGTGTCCGGACCTGTGTAAAGCGTGCACTATCGTCAGACTCTCCGCCTGACCTTAGCGGACCCCGCAACCAGCGGGAATAGGCCAGCCAGAGATACCGCAGGAGATATTGCTCGTCTATTGCAAGCAAATCTCCCATCCTTCCACTGTGCGGATCTCGCGACCGGCGAGAATATGCCCGCCGGAGATATTGCTCGTCTGCTGCGAACAAATCTCTACCGAGACTGAATAAGTAAAGAAACGATAAAAGTAGTGGTATTTCAATTGCGCTTGCGCTCCCACCTATGCTACATCCTTCATGTGTCTTCACAAAGTCGGACTAGAGTCAAGCTCAACAGGGTCTTCTTTCACCGCTGATTCTTTATGTACACGCCCGCTCATCCATTTTGAACAGCATTTTGTGCAGACTCAGATCTAGAGGTCCTGTGGGTATTCTTTATCAAGGAAACTGAGAGTGGCTGTTCTACGTTGTACACTGTTCTGTTCTTCATTGTCAAATATTCCTTTTACTTTTGTCTGGATGTGTAGTGACTAGCCTATGTTCCTCTTTCCATGGAGTTTGTTCTGGGATAGTTTTAAGGGGGATACAAACTGCGGGAAGATCAGGCTCTATGCTGAGTCGTTTGACCTGGTGGATAAAACTGCTTCTTTTCAACCGCCCATGGCTAAATGTTCGTCATAGGGTGGCTTGACATGCTAGGGAACTTTTCTGCTTGTATTAGCGTTTTCGTATCTCTGCGCTTGTGTCAGTGTTTGTATCCTCCTCATATTTCTCCATCTCCACTATAGGTGTTGAAATTGGAAAGTAGTGGTGTTATTCTTTACAAGGGTCAGTATCTCACCCTTTGGGCTGTCTTTTCAGTCAGGTCGGTAACATTGGTAGCCTCTGATTCTGAAGCCTATGTTTTCGTTAAAGTGTGTTTCTTGCAAGTAACAAACATTTACTTGTTCTTAATTCCAAGTGCTTTCTAGCTTTGTTTTTTCTGACTGCTCCGCATTCCAGTGCATTATTTTCAGTCTTTATTTGGTATGGCCATACCCTTTCGATGAAAATGGTCCGATACTGTACCTGCCTTGGGATCCATAGCCGGGCAAGCAGCATAACGTTTTGCAGTGTTCGACATTTTACATCCTCACTGTAGTAGTGCGCCTCCTGGCTGGATGCCTTCTTCTTCAGCACCTTTCGTTTGCTATGATAGACGGTGGTCTTACTCTAGTTTAGATATGTATGTATGTGCCTGTGCATGTGTGTACGTACATACATATCTAGAGCAGTCTGGCTTTACGGCGCCAAAGACTCGCCCTCGCCCCTTCTTGTGTTAGTTAAAACAGGCCACATGAAAGACATGAGTTGAACTTTTGTTGCCAGAGGTGATGAAAGCACAAGCCATGGGTGTATTGGGCAAGGGTGGGCGATCACCATCAACTCTGCACCCCTGGCTATAATAGCAATTTCGAATCTTAGCTTTTCCTATTACCAATATCACTTGATCATCAGGCGAAACCTTCTCCGACTTCAGAAGTACTTGTAATTGACGACCCCTGAGTCAAGAACGAGAAGTCGAAATTCAAGTCCAACTGACCGGCTTGAGAACGAACCCGCAACGCACGATCAGCAGAGAAAACAGTGTGTTAAGCCTCTCAGCCATACCGACATCGAAAGACTTAAGTGATTATAGTGTGTGTGTTTTTTTGTTTTTTTTGTTGCCTCAATATAAAATTCAATATCTCAGTAACCAACTGAGGGAAAATGATGAGATTTAGCATATAACCTTATCATTATGTCCACCCAACAAACAATTTTTTGTTCTGGAGATTTTACAGCAGATTTCAAAGTTAGTTTATATGCGGTATATTAATTACGACTTAGAGATTACGTCCATGATTTTAACAGTATTACAGCTTCACCAAGACACGTCCCGGCATTTATAAAAATTTTCACGTGATTTCAGTTTTGAAACAAACAGCGCGAAGATTCAGAGGTGTCTCCAAATGGGGGTTCTTTCATGAAACTAGCTGACAAGGCCCGGCTTCTGGCGGGGATCGATCTATCTATCTATCTATCTATCTATCTATCTATCTATCTATCTATCTATCTATCTATCTATCTATCTATCTATCTATCTATCTATCTATCTATCTATCTATCTATCTATTTATCTATCTATCTATCTATCTATCTATCTATCTATCTATCTATCTATCTGCCTACCTGCCGGCCGGCCGACCGACCCACCCACCCAGTCAGCCAGCCAGCCATCCACCCACCCACCTTTCTGCCTACCTACTTGTCTATCTATCTATCTGTCTGTCTGTCTGTCTGTCCGCGCTATTAAATATTGATAAAAGTTACTGGAAAAAAACGTCAGGACCATGTGTTGAAAGAGGAAGAGGACTATTGGAGAAAGGATGGATTTAATTTTATGCAACCGAGAGCAATCATCAACCTACTGGAATCGTCCGACACAGATTAAGGTCTGAGCAGATCGCAGACCTTATCTACGTACACACTTACTGGGATATTTTGCTCCAACTATTCAGACGAATTGCAGGCCCTTAACATTACAGCATCAGCATCAGCTGAAGAAACAAGAAGGAAATGAAAAATAAGGTAAGAAATATAGTCCTTCTACTTTCCTGTTAATTTACAAATTATTTACCCCGTGCCTCTGTAAATTCTCTGTCTTTACTAATATTACACATTGCACCCCTCTCGGGATTCTCCGTGGTGAAGTGGTCAAGCCGTCTGACTCGGGCTCCGAAGGTTGTATGTTCGATTCCGGGCCGCGTCCTTCATTTCAAGAGTGCATTTTTTTCGGACACTCCCGAGGGTCGTCGCTGGAGCTACGGAGTTCGTGCTTTGTGCGACGCTTTCCGTGCTGCGGAAAGAAACTGAACCATATGGGATAAAAACCCGGTGCAATGCAGCCGACCCTGTCGATTGTAAGCTACTTCTTTCATTGCACCCACTCCCATACGAATCCGGATACGCCTTTGTTTGTCATCTGAATTTGCAGGTCCCCATTACCGTAAACATAACTTTTTTAGCGAGAAATCACTAGTTGTTAAGCAAAACATCAAAGGAATGTCGCCACTTTAAATGATTTAAGTTGTTTTTGGACCTGTCAAAGACATTCCTTGGGTGGGGGTAAATATAAGACGGCTGGAAAAATTTCATAACGATGCAACAGACAGTTTTCAAAATAATTGATCGTGAATGAAGGCAAACAAATGTGGACATACTATAGTGAAGTTCGTCATCATCGCACTCCGGACAGGTTTATAGGTGCTCCGAATCCGAACTCCTTAACATTCCCACCAGTGTATCGACTGATTGCACCAGTTCTGTGTTGGCTAAGCAAAAGTCTTGTGCCCTCGACAAAATTTTCACGTCTGGCGGTTCCCGGCTTCACTCCCACCTCTCTCTCTCTCTCTCTCTCTCTCTCTCTCTCTCTCTCTCTCTCTCTCTCTCTCTCTCTCTCTCTCTCTCGCTCTCTCTCTCTTTCTCTCTCTCTCTCTCTCTCTCTCTCTCTCTCTCTCTCTTTCTCTCTCTCTCTCTATCTCTCGCTCTCTCTCTCTCTCTCTCTCTCTCTCTCTCTCTCTCTCTCTCTCTCTCTCTCTCATTCATTAAAGTCACCTGTTCTTCATGTGGCACCTCCAAATGACAACGGTGCCTCGCTGCAGGAACAAGTGTACTTCGACGCATGACAAACGCATGCAACGAGGCAGCGTCGTCATTTGGAGGTGACAGGTTCGAATCCTTGTCGGTAACTATAGCTTTCAATTTTGTTGTTGTTTAGTTTCTAGCCTAGGGGTAGCGACTTTCTCCGTAATCCCGTTTATCCACGTGAGCAAACGCGGCTGCGTGAGAATCGGTGGCGGTTCTCGCCGCGTCCGTTACTTACGGGATATGTGAACCGGCTGCTCAGAAAACGAATCTGAGCGTAATCTTGCCAAGAAATCAACAATTAATTAAAATGTAAAAATGTTGGTGTTGACAGCGATGTCCTGTAATAGGATATGCGAAAAAAAGCAGACGTAAATTACAAGTACCTCTGAAATCGGAGTGGGTTCGCCTGATGGCGAGGAATACTGGTAATACGGAAAGCTAATCCACACGCCGTGTCGTGTTGTGTTATAACACAACACGTGTTGGTAAGGGAGCCGGTCGTTCAGAAAGCAATGACAAACTACTGAACGTAACACTTGCCTAGTACATCAACAGCAGCTGAAAATGCTGGTGTTGACTGCAGCGTCCTGTAAGGGATATGCAACATATTTTTTTTTTTTAAATCCGCACGCAAAAATCAGTCAGTGCACTAGAAGTAGGAGCACGTGTGTTCACTACGCTTCAGCTCAAAGGGAGAGAATGCAAGTGTAAAAAAAAAGACATCTGTATGGGAAGCAGTCATTTAACCAACATCAAACAAGTTAGTTACACGTCCTTTACATAAAATTGCAATTTATTTGCTTTTCTGTGATTTAATATGCACTTGTATATTCAGTAGTTAGCTATTACTTTCTGAACGGCCCTCGCTCATATAATCGAAATTAACGCAAAGCGATTTGCTTCCAAATATCCATTCGGCTGATGTCGAACTCCCGACTCCGTATATCGGGAAATTGTAAAGCTCAGCCAACATAATTCACTACTAAATTAGCAGATACCAAATTGACCAACAAACTACCAAACCATCTTTAGACAAGAAATGTACACTGCCGCATTTGTGGGCCACGGTTTCGCCACAACGTGCTACATAACCCCATTCATAAATAAACACACATGTATTGTTTGGCTTTCACGGAAGTAGAAGAAAGCAGTAGGGACTAGAGGACGCGCTAGATTTCACATAACCCGATTGTGCGCGTTAGACCGGCTCCCAAATGCCGGAGTATACATTAGTTAGTTAGTTAGTTAGTCGACAGATCATCCTCGTTGCACATCGGACCATTCAGTCCATAAGTGCTCGGATCCCCTCCTCAGCAAATCCCGCAGCGTGTAGCGGCTAACGACGCCAGTTCTGTGTTGGTTTATCAATCTTCTTTGGCTTCCTGCGTAGTGTTCTTGTTTGGCCACCCCTCTTTTAATTTGCTGCTCTCGCAGTCTGGTCATTGTTGTAGATTCACAGTCATCACTTGGTTCTTGCAAAAGTCTCACTTCTCGTAGAGCATTCAGAATGTCAGCCTGGTCCATGGCGCGCCCGCCCTCCACAGTAGCCTCACCTGCGAGCTTGTCAGCCCGCTCATTTCCTTGTACTCCCGCATGACCTGGCACGAAGATGAAACTAATCTTTGCCAGCCGAGACCGCTCCAGAGGCAGCAACCATTCTCTTCGGATCGACCCCTCCTCTATCCTCTTGATCATGTTCATTGAGTCGCTAAGGAAACAAGCCCTAGTGAATGTCTGTGTCTCGAGCCATGTTATTGCTTTACTTACTGCCATGAC
This sequence comes from Cepaea nemoralis, assembly GCA_014155875.1. Taxonomy (NCBI): domain Eukaryota; kingdom Metazoa; phylum Mollusca; class Gastropoda; order Stylommatophora; family Helicidae; genus Cepaea; species Cepaea nemoralis. The sequence goes on along the minus strand of JACEFZ010027447.1, from coordinate 236,788 downwards.
TTCCATGGTCAGGCTACTTGTGGTTTCAGTGAAAGCACCAGAGTCCTCCTTCACAATTCTCCCTCCGGCCCGAGCTGTAAAGGCCCATGAGCTTCTCACATGTCGGACGACCGACCCATCTGTGTAGATGACCGCGTCACTGTCTAGCGAATTCTCGAAAATCAACGCTTGTACTTCAGCCTCCACAGCAGCCGGATTTTCTTGTCTGCATTTTCTATCTAGTTGGATGCAAACTGAAAAGGATGTGCAGAAGTCTGTTGGCACTTGCACCCACTCCTCGCCAGGTTCTAAGTCCTCAAGTGAACACACCTGTTGAAGAATGTCTTCGGCTTGACCCATCCACGACCGTCCTCTTTTTAACCTGCTGCCCTTCACCTTCCTAATTTCACTATGCAGTGGATGCTGTGTGTTTGCGTTAATTCTGAGGTAGGCGCGTGCCCTGCAAACTTGCATTCTCTCTTCAATGGTTGGAAAATCAAGAAGGTAGCGCATCGCCCTGCATGCTGTATCTCTTGTACATCCAAGAATAATGCGCATAGCTTCATTCTGTATCCTTTCCATCCTTTCTATCTGCTTATGGCTGAGAGTCAGGATTGCCATTGCATACTCCAAAACAGACATGACCAGCCCCTCGTACAGAAGACATAGATGGCGCTGCTCACAGTTTGCTGCCACCATCACCCGCATCGCTGCCAAGCCCCGCTTGGCCTTTGTTATCACCTGGTCTATGTGCACATTATAAGCAAGGCTTCGATCAAACCGTATCCCCAGGTAATTCATTGCCTGCGTTCTTTCCACCGTCTCTGAACACAGCATTACAGTTGGTGTTGGATTGTTGACAATATGATTATTCAACGAGAACCAAGTCACTGTTGCCTTTGTTGGGTTGACCATTGCCCCAGCTTCATCACACCAAGTACTTATGCGATTGAGTTCGGTTTGTAGTTCCACAGCAACCTCCTCTCTATCCTTACCCTGACGACACACTAAAACATCATCGGCATATGACAATGTCCTGCCAGGTCCAGTGATCTGCTCACTGGTGATTCTCACTGTGTAGGCGTTGAACAGTACCGGAGATAATGGTGGATAAACTTCCTCCAATACACAAAGGGAGGAGCTCGAGACTGCACTGGAAACCATCGACCTGGTTTGTATCAACAGTGGCTGTGTCACCAGGACAGCAAGCCGTCCAGGCGATGAGGACAGTGCTATTGATCTGGCGCTAGTTTCACCTTCACTCACTACAGTGTGTAGATGGGGTGTCCTAGGACACCATGGCAGCGACCACCACCCTTGCAGCATATTGGTGGAGAAAGGCAGAACCAGGCAGCACAAGCTAAAGGTAAAGACGTTCCAGTATGACAGTACAGGGCCAGATGTGGTGAGCAAAATAAGACGTGACAAGCGCAGAACGTTTCAGGGCAGGAGAAAAAGCTGGGAGCAGCCACCGTGGTGGAGTTTCGAGGTGGAGAAGGCTTGGGTGGATAAGCGTAGTGCTGTAAGGAGGTGGAAAATGCCAAGAAGAACAGAGCTGGTCATCCTAGTCCCTGCTTGCACTTAGAAAGAGAGATGCACACAAAAGTAAGCTATTTCAAAAAACTGGTCAAGGTGGTTAAAAGCGAAAAATGGGCAGAGGTGTGTCAAAGAGTAAGCACAGACAAGTCACTGAAATTGTTCTGGCGACTACATAAAAGCATGAGTGGGGTAGTCAAGAATAAGAGCATTTCTGACTTACAAGGTGCTGACCTAATCTGGCAGAGGACTGATGAGGACATGGGCAAAGCCCTCTTTGAACGCTACCTTGAGCAGAGCAACCAGACAGACATGGGAGGCCGGAATCTGGCCAAGGAGGTCACCTCAGACAGATGCAAGGCCCAGAACACTTCGGATGAAGACACAGTGACAGTGAAAGAAATCAAGGCTGTGCTTCGACGATCAAAAAACAGTGCTCCAGGTCCTGATGGCATAAGATACGACGACATAAATAGGTGTACCGACAATGAGCTAGAGAAACTAGCAGACATGTACAACAACAGTATAGGGAGTGCTAGCATCAAGGAGGAATGGTTACATAGCTATCTGATTCCCTTGCCGAAGCCTGACAAAGACCACAAAAAAATTCAGGGATATCGAATTATAACCATGCAGAATACAATAGGCAAGCTGCTGGAGAAGGTAATTGCCAGGAAAATATCAAGCCAACTAGAGAGGCAAGGTGTTTTCCCACCTACCCTGGGTGGGTACCGTCCAAAAAGAGAAACCTGGACCAATGCAGCAGTCTTTGCTCATGATGTCTATGAAGGTTTCCACTCAGGCACTGAAACTGTTGCTGCAGCGATTGATCTTGAGGACGCATACAACAGAGTACCACTGGATTTTTTAATGTTTCAGCTTCTTGAACTAAACGTAAGTCCATTCCTCCTTAGTTGGATCGCTGCAGCCCTCTTCCAACGGAAAGTAGTTTTTAGATGTGGCAGTTGGACTTCGGAACCAACAACAATATATCCTGGCCTACCACAGGGATCACCGGAGTATACATTATAAACCAGTACCCTTGAGCAAGTTGCTACACGTCAGTTCTGGCTAAACTATAATGTAAACTCTGAAAATATACAGGGTGATCTGCAGCGGACACAAAATATTATCCAGAAACTAGATGTTGAAGTTTGAGTCTAGAAACTATGGAATGCGTAAGAAGAAAAGAGGGAAGAAGAAGAAGTATCTGATAACGACCTATGTGGAACTGTGCTATCTTTAACACGACCAAATATTATTCTCAACACCACCTTTTTTGTTTCCCAAAATGCTGCGCAAAACATGTTCGGGCCATCATAAAAACTAGTTAAAGGGATTTGTTGTGAAACATTTTACACACGTGAAAAACAGCACCTACACATGGAGCAGTACGAGCGCTGATATCGAGTACTTCTGAAAGCTTATTAATTTGTGCAAAACCGCATCCCCTAAAGACCAGTTCCCTGCCAGCTTTCTTGGATGTTAATATCTTGTAGTATGTCAATATTGTTCTTCTACCTTGATCCATCAGTGTGGCAGATGCTCATGTTTCCAGTCCCCCCGGCTCTTACTATTCCACGTCCAAGGTGTTTTTAATGTCCCGTGTTCACCTTAAGTTGGTCGGCCCCTGCCTCGTCTTCGAGAAACCATGGCTTCCATTACAGTTATTTCTAAAGCACTGTGACTTGTAATATGGCCACAGTGTTTCAGTTTCCGAGGCACGATGGCGTTCATTAACAAGTTTTCTTCTATATTCAGATCTTTTAGAATGTCAGTGTTTCACACCTCTTTATTCTAAGAATGTTTCTGTAATACGAGGTGCGTTTTAGTCCCGGTATAAAATTTAAAAAACACCATTATATATAAAAATGATTTATTGCAGCCAAAAGTGAACCACACATTTACATTATTTCTCAGCATAGTCACCATTGACTTCAACACATATTTAGTATTGTGGCACCAGGTTCTTAATTCCAATGGCGGAGAAGTCTGCCGCCAGTGTCTTGAACCATTCATTAACACCTTTCTGCAGTTCATCATCAGTTTCAAATCGCTGGGATGCCAGCCATTTCTTAAGGTGCATGAAAAGGTAGTAATCACTTGGCGCCAGATCGGGGCTGTAGGGCGGGAATTTTTGCAACAATTGAACAGTTCCATATGCGACGTGAGGTCGAGCATTATCGTGCAAAAGTGTGTTGTGTTGTTTGCCCATCAAGAATGATGATGACCATTCATTTCATCCAGTGGGGTTGAAGGTATGGAGCCGTGGGTTCTAAGATGGCTGATAAGGCCTATTTTGGCTCGAAATGTTCTTTGACAATGTGGGCAAAGAATGCTTGACGTTTCTGGAGGAGGATTTCCTGCAGTGGTTTTTCTGTCCTGCCTTTTCTTCACAGCTCTTGCAGTCCTGGTTGCCTTCACATATGACTGCACCCTTGCGTAATGATGCACGCCACGAATTTCGGTCTCTGGCTGCAGCCTCCCAGGTGTCATAATGAATTCCAAAAGCATTCAGTGAGATTTTCAGAGTGTCTTTAAAGCGTTTCTTCTGGCCACCTTGGGAGCGTTTACCACAACGCAGTTCGCTGTAAAAAATTCGTTTAGGAAGCCTGTGATCTGGCATGCGAGTCAAGTGACCAGCCCAGCGAATCTGATTCTTCATCAGTATAGTGTGGGTACTGGGCATGGACGCTCTTTCTAGGACTTCAGTGTCTGGAATCTTGTCTTGCCATTTAATCTTCAATAGCTTCCTTAGGCAGACTGTGTGGAAGTGGTTTAATTTCCTGGCGTGTCGCTGATAAACAGTCCAGGTTTCACAAGCATATAGCAGTGTGGATAATACAACTGCTTTGTAGACTTTTAGCTTTGTTTGCAGGCTTATTCCAGTTCTGTCCCATACATTCTTGTACAGTCTGCCAAAGGCCGCACTGGCCTTGGACATTCTTGCATGCACTTCGTCATGAATTGTGGCAGCTTGTGACATAGTGCTGCCAAGATAGGTGAATTTGTCCACAACACTTAGTCTATGATCATTCACTTTGATATTCGGCACAGTGTGATTATTCCCTGGAGCTGGCTGGTACATAACTACAGTCTTCTCCAAGTTGATATTGAGCCCAAAGTTGGCACAGGCATGTGAGAAAGCTGAAACATTATGTTGCATGTCCGCCTCTGAGTTGGCGTATAGAGCGCAATCATCAGCAAACAGGAGCTCTCTGGCGGTGTCGCTGTTAATTTTGGTTTTAGCTTTCAGCCTTCTGAGATTGAATAACTTTCCATCCATACGGTAGTTGATGTCTATTCCAATGTTGTCGTTCTCAAAGGCATTCATCAACAAAAGTACAATTCCAGAGGACAGCAACCTACGTCTTTTGTTTTGGATGGCATGACTCAATATAAATCACTCACACGCAGCATCAAACAAGATTTCGACAGTGAAAAAACAACACACAGCTAGCTAATGAACCACATAAACATACTGCATATGCACATTTCAGTTTTCCATCGGTGTTTGTCGGTGTTGTCGAAACGGGACTTACTTAAAAAACGTGCCTCGAATGTATGTCAAATGCCTCGGTTGCTAAAGTAGCATTAGCAAGATGAAAAACATACTGACCAATTAAAAAAAAGATGTCAACTGAAACTAGAAAAAGAGTGTTGAGTTGCTACATAGAGCCTGTACTTTTGTATGGATGTGAAGCTTGGACAATGAGCAGTCAAAAGCTGAAAAACATATGATGGCTGTGGAAATGTGGTTTCTGAGGAAAATGCAAAGAATACCATGGACAGACAGAAAGTCCAATGACGAAGTACTACAAGAAACAAATGAAAATCGTAAATTGATTAGAGAAATTTGACGTAGACAAAATTTTTTGGGCATGTTATGAGAAGAAATGAATTGGAGAACTTAGTGACAACTGGCAAGATCGAAGGGAAGAGACCAAGGGGAAGACCGAGAAGTAAATACCTGGATGGCTTGGCTACGTAGCATGGTCGAGGCAAGAACACTGAGCCGATCCACGACTCTGGTGATCGAGTGAAATGGCGAGTCGTGACCGCCCATGCTTTCCGATATATCACATGATGGATGGATGGATGGCTGCTAAATGTTCAATAAAGTTTCCTTATCTTAACTACATAAAATTGGCACATTTTTTACCCAGAAGAGAGTCAATCAAGATTTGGTAATCATGACTTGGAAATACCTCAGAAGTCGGGGTGGGTTCGCCTTAAGGGGAGGGGCACTGGTAATATAGGGAAAGCTATCCCTGATATAATTATAATTTTATTTAAAAAAAAAAAAACCAGTCCCGCGTGGACTATAGGGGCCTACTCGAGTTCAAAGCGAGCGAACAGAACAAATATGACTTGGAAAGTTGGAAAGATAGCAACAACACATATGATGTACAATTCTAATCATGAGTAATACAGTGTGTCGTACAGAATGAGAGAGAAACAAACAGGGGAGGGAGAAAGGGGTGGGGATTGGCACTCCAAGGAAAACGAAAGAAACTCGTTTTGGTTAAGAAACGCAGATATGCTGTATTTGAAAGACTGACCAATCAAATCACATGTTAGAGGTCGACTAACAAATCGAATGTGCGGTTACATATTTCGATTCTTGTTGTTTACAAATGGTGGATAACTTCGTCAACCAGCACTAGAGGTAAGACACCTCCACATTAACTGCAGCTGTTGTGAAAGCTCTTACAGAGTGAATGGACAGAATGAAATATTTCAATGTTCGTTGTTTGTCAAAGCTGATTTAATTTGTTATTCCATACTTAGAGATATGAAATGACGAAACTGTATTGAGGGCTGCGGCCGTAACCCTGGTGCAGTGGTGTGGTGTAGTCATTTATACAGCAGGTTGTAACTTGAAATTGGTCGACAGTTCCCTGTAGTCGGAGTTTGAGATACCATTAAAATACCTCCCTGACTGTTGACATATACTAATAAAGGGGTCTAACAACTAGTCATATCTAGTAGTAGTAGCAACATCGGATGGATTGAAATGATGCATTAAATTAATTAAATATATAAATATATAGAAACATATAAATATAATATAATATATCGCTTGTCGCATAACTAGACAGACACCTAAACCTCAGTGCACCGAGGTCTGCAAAATGTGGTGGTCCTAAAACTAAAACTTCACATCCATAACAGGTTCCTGCCATAGGACTTTTTCTTCTATTTGAATTTGTGTTGTTGTTGTTTTTTTTCCATATCATAAATATTTAATTTAAAATATGTCATCAACAATTATTGTGGTAATAATATTATTACTCTGCAACACAAATAACCACATTTATTCATATAAAACTTCTTGTCTTGACATGATAAGTTTTTTATATGTGTAATATAAAGAAGAATAGGTTGTATTTCATGAAAATATCATATCCATATCATAAATATTTAATTAAAAATATGTCATCAACAATTATTGTGGTAATAATATTATTACTCTGCAACACAAATAACCACATTTATTCATATAAAACTTCTTGTCTTGACATGATAAGTTTTTTATATGTGTAATATAAAGAAGAATAGGTTGTATTTCATGGAAACAAAAACAAACATGGAAGTCTTAGAGAAGCTGGAAATGGAAAGAGAGCCGATGGAGTGGATAACTAAAAAGAGGCAAGTAAAATATTTTGGCCACATCAAAAGACATGATACTCTTATAAAAACAATACTAGAAAAAAAAGTCAAAGGCAGACAAGCAAGAGGTTGAACAGTTTATGTGGGGAAGATAACATCAATAGATGGACAACCAGCAGTGTGCAATCAAAGCAAAAGGCAGAAAATATTGGAAATCCATTACTGGCATGGCACATCGGGAGAATCAGGGGCCTTGGCAACCAACACAGAACTGGAACTATTAGCCACCTGTAGCTGATGCACACGTAGAGAGGAGGATCTGAGCACCTTTGGACTTGTTCAGAGTGCAAAAATATACGCAAACAGATAACTAATTAACTACAGCCAACCTTCATTGTGGAGATGGCACTTGATTGATTAAATTTAAGGATACATAGCAGTGAGAGAAAATTGTTGTCAAGTTACCTATTGTCAAAGTACCTACAATGGAGACATCAACACTGTACAGTGAAAGCAAGGCACGGTTTCCCACACTTTGAGGCATATTGGGTATATGATGCTCGCCCCATATTCTTATAGACAGGTCAGCCCCTGATAGGTGATGTGCTACCTTTACTTCCCATAACATTTCCTGGTACCCATTTACAACAAGTATTTCGGGTCAGTTTTTTTTTTTCAAATCCCTGCCTCAGTGGAGATTCCAACACAAAACCACTGCATTGGGAGGCTAGGCCACTGCACTTCCATGGTCCCCATAGATCTGATGGTACTTTTGAAAACGATAGTCCAGTGATAAAGTCAGCTGAAGTTCCCCATATCTCATAAGAAACAGATCATGATTTTGTATTCTCTGACAAAGAAATTCCTTCGTCACATTAATTGTAGAACTGTGTGTTTCTTTTCAGGGATTTAAAAACTGGTAATGAGGAGAGTTAAATTTCACTGTATTGCAACATGTACTGTACTAAACACATGCAGATTTAATACAGTTTAGGCGATAAATTTAGCTTCAAATTTAAAACATGTGAATTTATTTGTCTAAACAAATTGCCTAAGTATGAACTAATTACCACTATCCATATCATACTGTGCTGTGTCAATTAGCCATTAGACACGAATATTCAATCAGTTATATATACCATTTGGTCAAGATCTAGGTATTTAATCATTCAAATGTGTATAGATAATTGTGGATAGACTGCACACACGTTGAGGATTTTATTCTGTATATTGTCTCCCACAGGCGTGATGACAAATATTTATTCTCAGGGAGTATGACAAACTGTGGTGTTGAGTAATAATCATGAGCACTACAGGTAAAGAAACAGATGTAGGAAACGAAATCAGAAATGTTTCACCAGCATTTCAGGCAGAATCACCTAGCAGTTGTGTATCAGCTCGTTTACAGGTAAACTGTTAATCACGTATTGAAAAATGATTACATGTGGGAAATGTGGCTAGAATTTTGTATATTTTCATGACTATTTAGCGTGGCGCAAGAGTAACATCCTTTCAAAAAATATGTTTGTATTATATCATCTGAGATCAGATAGAAACCAATCACTAGGAAAAGAATCTTCACTGGCTCAGTAAATTAAGTGCGATAGTCATCATAAGTTGACAAACTAACTTTTATTCTGTGTAATTATTAATGCTCATTACACTTGTAACAGAGGAGTTGTGGTAACGTAGTGGCTGGCAGGTTTGATTGCTGGCCCCATTGGTTATGTGTTCAAATCAACATTTAGAAGCAGATTGTTAACATTGACCTGGGATCCCAGGATAAAATTGGGTACTGGAAATAACATGGGAACTAATGAAAGCTGGTTTGATTTTTACCACGTATTCTATTGAGTGTCAGCTGGTGTGTAAAAATATTGGCATCATATACCCAGCATGCCTCAAGATGCGTAAAGAGGGTACTTTACTTTTGTTTTTTACACTTGTAACATTTATAATAATAGATTGCTTTTGCCTCATGCACTTTTCTATATTTAAACGCAGACTGTTATTTTCAACTAATACATTTCAGGAAGAGTACTCTGAACTCCTGAGGTATGCAGTGGGAGGTTCAGGTCCAGACAGAAGAACTGTTGAAAGTTCAGGTCAAGGATTTCAGCCAATCAGCAGATCAGGAGGTTCAAGTGCTCGTCAAACACCAGTAGACCAACAGCATGGTAACGATTACTTTGACTTGTGTTAACTTAATTTTTATTAAGTTTATATTGTTACAGTCTCCATGGCAAGAGGCTTGCGAACGCAGTTCGTGAGCCACTTACGGCTGCATTCGAAACGCAGCCGTGACTGATTTGTGCAGCAGACCGTGTCGCGTTGTGTTATAATGAACGTGTTGGTATGGGAACTGGTCGTTCAGAAAGCAATGGCAAACTGCTGAATGTAAACAACACAATAAAAAAAAATTGTTACGGTTAGAGTTTCCGTAGGATTTATCATGTGTCTTATTTCGGCCGCCTGCACTTGTTGCCCGCTAAAGTGAGGGATAGACTATTCCATTGTGCATTCAGGCCTGTAAACTATGATGGTCCTAACACAGCACATAGCTACAGTAGGTTCCTGCTTCTGGGGCTTTTTTTATGTATCTTATCTTTGAATATAAGTGTTATAGAATGGTTCAGAGAATGTCTTGAATACAAAAAAGAACAAATGCATCCATACGACAAGATCTGAATATTGAAGAAGGTTGGCTACTAAAGACCATAAAACAAAGAAATTGAAATAATTTGGTCACTTGAAACGTCGTGAAAGTTTGGAGAGAACAATAATGGAGGGGTATATGCCTGGGAAGAGAGGAAGAGGAAGGCCAAAGAGAAGTGGCTGCATGGATAAGGCAGATGATCTCCAGATGGGTGTATTGGATGCTGGACATCTTGCTTATGACCGAGAAGTTTTCCGGAAGGTTGTTATGGGAGTGAGGTTCTGCAAAGGACATGCTACTGAATGAATGAATCTTGTCTAGAAAGTTGAGTCAGATTCAGTACACAGGCATAGGGTTGAATTACTGCAGAGGTTAACAATCTGTAGCCTTACATGTATCTTTGTACCGAGACATCTGTACATCAAGGGCAATGAAAGAGCCGATAGGTTCATTTGCAAAGGTTCAACCTTTGCTAGAGAGTTAGATATTAACAATGACTTTTTGCTAAATAACCCTCATAAGTCAACATTCCTTACTGGATGAGGATGTCATAAGACAACCATTAGTATCATTCTCTGGCTTTGATCTGTTTTGAATCAGGAATACTTCATCATCATCATGTGCCCTGCCAGCTGGCATAGGCATTCATGTCTCTCCACAGATCTCGGTCTTTGGTGTTCTGGATAAACCCTGCTGATGATATTCCTCCATGCCACCATCTCAGTCCATCCAGCATCATTTCTCTTGGTCTGCCTCTGCCTCTCTTCCCCTCGATCTTTCCAGTTGTCACGGTGTTCTCCAATGCCTCTCTTTTCATCACATGACTGAAGAAAACTGTTTGTATCTTTCTTATTTTTATATATAATGTTCTAGTTTCATTAGCCTCTATCAGGCAGAAATTGTTAGTTACTCTGGCAGTCCAAGTAATTCACAACATTCGTCTCAGGAACCATATCTCTGCTGCATCCAAGTTCTTCCTAATTTGTTCATTCACATTCCAAAATTCACTGCCATGCAGCAAAACAGGTTCTATATAGCATTTCAGCACTCACTTATATTCAGTGATAGTGACTTTCTGCATAAGATACTCTTCATTTTCTGAAATGCAGCTTTTGCTTGCCCTATTCTGTTCTTAATCTCTGTTCTGCACCTTCCGTCTGATGTTATAAATACCCCTAGGTATTTAAAATTATCCACTTGGTTAATATAGTTAGACAATATTAGGTTACATTGTTTGAAAAGTATGCCACATTGCATTTTTAACACTTTTGAAGTACAGCTAAACAGTTAAACAACATGGTTAGACAATATTAGGTTATAGTTTTTTATGACTTTAACAATGGCTTATTTTAAAAGCTTATTTAATTGATTATTCTTGACGAAGTTGATATGTTGCTTACCTAAAACATTGTGTCTTATTCTGATAAGAATGGGATGCACAGCTGAAAACACAAGGAAATGACGGATCAGGAAATACCAATACAAACTCTCTGTATGTTACCCAGCCACCACGATACAAGAGTTCAACAATGACAAAACAGGCAGACACAAATGTCAATAATGATATACAATGTAAGTAGTCATAGAAGTTATTTCTTTGTGTCTTCATCTTCTTCATGTGCTAAGCTGGAGTAGACATTAGTAATCATGTCTCTCAATCTTCTGTTATCTTGTATCTTTATGAAGTTAATGATATTGCTTATATATATGTATATGTTTCGTTGCCATGCTGTTTAAGCTTTCCACATACATCTTTAGCTGCTGTGTTTACAAAGTGTTCACACAGAACACAAATGTCTCTATTCTATCTCTTCTGTTGATGTGCCCTTTACATTTGTTATTTCTTGCTCTTGTTTGCTTTGAACTCAAGTATGGTCCATATAAGTGCTACTACTTTTAGTGCACTGGGCTGATTTTTATGTGTGGATTAGTTTACCATATTAGCAGTATCTCTAGCCATCAGATGAACCCACTCCAACTTTTGAGGTACTTGTAATTTTTGTCCCCAAGTCAAGGACGAGAAGTCAACATTTTAGTCACTGACCCTCTACCTCGGCGAGGGCACACTGGAAGCTTAAGAGCAGGTGCTCTATCCATTCGGCCATGCTGATTTCTCTTTTCGTTATGGTTTTGATGAATGATCTAGTAATGCCTGCAGTTGTCAATACGTCATCATTTGTATTCTTCTCTGTCCATGATATTGTGAAAATTTTTCTCCAAGAAAATATTTCCACTGCCTCTAGCTTCCCTGTGATTTCTTCTTCTTCTTCTTCTTCTTCTTCTTCTTCTTCTTCTTCTTCTTCTTCTTCTTCTTCTTCTTCTTCTTCTTCTTCTTCTTCTTCTTCTTCTTCTTCTTCTTCTTCTTCTTCTTCTTCTTCTTCTTCCTCCTCTTCTTCTTCTTCTTCCTCTTCTTCTGCGTTCATCCAGAGTTTTTTTTTCGGATGTGATAGCGTTGTGCCTGTTTACAGCAGAGCTGCGTTCTTGCGCCATTAGACCGACACATCCGACTTCTGTGGGCATTTTTTGACCGGGTTAACCTTCCCGGGCCTGTGATTTCATTTCTCAGATTTCATTTCTTTGTGCAACTGGAAGAGAATAATTAAAAAAGGTCTGTTAAATGGAGGACATAATTCTTCTTCTGCGTTTGTCCAAAATATTGTTTTAGACGCAATTGTTGTGCCTGTTTACAGCAGAGCTGCGATATTTGAACCTTTTGGCCAACACATCCAACTTCTTCAGGCATTTGTTGGCTGGGTTACCTTTCCGGGTGGATATATTATATTTGTAGTTTTTCATAAAAGTTCTCTATAGTAAAAATTGTTATCACAAATGACTACTGATGAAACTGTCGACTTCTGCAAGTCTATTTTCATGACTTGGTATGATAATATGTTTGAATATTATGTGTTTATAAATGTCATGATGATGTGAGACCCAAGTGTTTTCATTCCTGTTCTTTCAGATGGTGATAATGAAACGCATGTATATGCGTCCACACGTGTGAACACAGTGATGTCTTCAGCTTACGCTACAATTTTTGAACCACCCTTAGCATGTATGAGCGGGAAACTAGATTGCTGGTTGGGGAAATTGAAGCAAGATATACTGGTAATTACTTTTCTGAATTTATTCATGAAATCCAAATGAACATTTGGATATCCGTCAACATGTTGGTTTAAGTACTGTTTTTATTTTTAGTCTTCTGTTATGTTTTTCTCATGATCAAGTTAGCATAAAAGTGTGCAGCTGGTTGTGCTATTACTGATTTTCTCAGTAACGATTAGTTCAGATCCCAATATGTATATTTTAAACAATTGATTGTGATATGTTAATATAAGAATGTCCTCGGCTTGACCCATCCACGACCGTCCTCTTTTTAACCTGCTGCCCTTCACCTTCCTAATTTCACTATGCAGTGGATGCTGTGTGTTTGCGTTAATTCTGAGGTAGGCACGTGCCCTGCAAACTTGCATTCTCTCTTCAATGGTTGGAAAATCAAGAAGGTAGCGCACCGCCCTGCATGCTGTATCTCTTGTACATCCAAGAATAATGCGCATAGCTTCATTCTGTATCCTTTCCATCCTTTCTATCTGCTTATGGCTGACAGTCAGGATTGCCATTGCATACTCCAAAACAGACATGACTAGCCCCTCGTACAGAAGACATAGATGGCGCTGCTCACAGTTTGCTGCCGCCATCACCCGCATCGCTGCCAAACCCCGCTTGGCCTTTGTTATCACCTGGTCTATGTGCACATTATAAGCAAGGCTTCGATCAAACCGTATCCCCAGGTAATTCATTGCCTGCGTTCTTTCCACCTTCTCTGAACACAGCATTACAGTTGGTGTTGGATTGTTGACAATATGATTATTCAACGAGAACCAAGAAAATAACAGTAATGAAACACATTTGCTTATAACATAATAATAATGAAACACAATTGTTTAGAACAGAACAGTAATGAAACACATTTCTTTAGAACAGAACAGTAATGAAACACATTTGCTGAATATTGCTTGGATAGCAAATCCATTACGTGGAAAGTCCGAATCGAAAGCTCACTGTGTGGATGTCACCTGCAAACTGCATTCTTCTGGCTTCTGGAAGAACAGCCTATGGTGAACGGAAGGCCCAATATATGGAAGTAAGGCTAAGCAGCCATGTGCAGGACGTGATGATTCCTTGGGTGAGCCCAGTACCAGAGCGCTGTGTGATGGCTCTGCAATTATGGAAGCCTCCTTGGATGGCGGGGAATGCCCATGGTCTGCCCCTGCCTTCCCTTGAGGGCCGACCAGGATGCCTTTGGCTGTTCTATATGGGCCAGCTGGGATGGGAGATAACACCACAACAGTGAGAGTCTAACGTCCTAAGAAACCCCCCAGGAAGGTTAACCCGGTCAACAAATGCCTGCAGAAGTCGGATGTGTCGGCCTAACGGCGCAAGAACGCAGCTCTGCTGTAAACAGGCACAACGCAATCACGTCCGAAAAAAAAACCGGATGAACGAAGAAGAAGAAGAAGAAACACATTTGCTTATAACATAATAATAATGAAACACAATTGTTTAGAACAGAACAGTAATGAAACACATTTCTTTAGAACAGAATAGTAATGAAACACATTTGTTTAGAACAGAACAGTAATGAAACATTTGTTTAGAACAGAATACTAATGAAAAGCATTTGTTTAGAATGTGATAATGTTTTCCCTGCAGGATGAGTGTAAGCATCTGACAATTCAGATTCTGGAAAGTCAAAAGAATGCTCACCAAGAAGAGATAAAAGAGTGAGTACACAGTTCATCAGGCTTCATTTAACTTGATGTAAATACTTAGATTTCCCTTAATAGCTAATCTTCAGCTGTTATTGTGCTTTCTATCTTTACCCCGTGCTATACACAATCTTTTCTTCTTCTTTTTCTTCTTCTTCTTCTTCTTCTTCTTCTTCTTCTTCTTCTTCTTCTTCTTCTTCTTCTTCTTCTTCTTCTTCTTCTTCTTCTTCTTCTTCTTCTTCTTCTTCTTCTTCTTCTTCTTCTTCTTCTTCTTCTTCTTCTTCTTTTATCATCATTCTCATCCTCCTTCTCTGCCATCGCTGCTGCTGCTTCTCCTTAAGACATCAACCTGACTATTGACTATATTTAATGAAAACAGCAGTCGGTTTGACATCTTCAAAGGGTTTGTCATTAAATGGTACAGGTATAGGCCTATAGGCAAAAATAATTCTCTCTGTTCTGCCTAAGTCAGACACTCTCACAGCAAATATCATCATTTTAACAAGTTTAGTTACAATTACATTCATCTGAATCTTCTCTCATTAGTTTATTAAAGATGTGGTATTTGAGCCTGTTATATCCTGTGCATAAATCTGAAGACTGCTACTTGTTCACTTCAGTGAAGTTGCATCATCTTTATCTTTTAACCAAAACCCTTGGATTTGTGTATTTGTAAAAATGTCATAATGATCAAGGAAATGCATTGCATGGATTCATCATCATCAAGTGCAGTGAAGGTCAGTTGTAACATGTCCTATGTCAATGTGGTTTACTCAGAAAGGTTTCTTCCAGTCCCTCTCTTGCTGATGTGAACCTTCTTGAACCATTGTCTTCCTCATGTCTGCTCCAAGGCCACGTTTCCCTCCAACTAACCCTTTAACTGTGTGCTGTCCCTTTATATGGCCAAAGTACTATTTGTGTCGGCCATGATGGCCAGCATGCTTGTCTGCCAGCCCAATTGTCATGTGTTTGAATCCCCCTCAAGACATGGGTGTTTTTTTTTTTTTTTTGGGCGCTTGCTCGCTTTGAACTCAAACTTAGTTAATACACACTACTTCTAGTGGTGCTAGACTGAATTTTGCATGTGAATTAGCTTTTTCCTATTAACAGTGTCCCTCGCCATCAGGCGAACCCACTCCAACTTCAGAGGTAGCAGGTTTTAATGAAATCAGTGTTTTACTGTTTGCGTAATTATCTTTATCATTAGGATTAATTGCGAGAGACAGCAGTTGGAAAAGGAAGTTAATCGACTCAATGAGATGGTCAATGCCTGTGAACAAAGTATGTCAAGGAAAGACATTGTGATTGAGAATCTGACACAAGCACTTGGGAAGCAAAGAGATAAAGTCTCAATGGCACAGGCTTTCTATCTGGCCAGGGCTGAACATGCAGAGGCAAAAAGAGAGGTTTGTTTTGCTTGTTGCATTTTCTATTTAATTTTTGGTGTTTAACAGCAGTTGAGTATCGGGCACAGTTAGGTGTAAAAAGTTAGTTGCATAACATTTACAGGACGCTGCAGTCAACCCCAGCATTTTTTGCTGTTTGTGATTTCTTGGCAAGTATACATTCAGTAGTTTGCCATTGCTATCTGAATGACCGGCACTCATACCATTGAATGAAAACCAAAGCAAGGCGGTCTGCTGCCAAATTGCCGGCAGCTGTGTTTCGAATGTGGTATGCGGGATTACGAACTGCATTCCGTAACCCCTTTGCCACAGACCAGGCTGCGTTGGTGTAACAGTTAGAGCATTACCCTTGAGCTTGGTTGGATGATGGTTTGATTCCTGGGCTTGCAGCTCCTACAGAGGGACAGACTGGCCACCTGTTGCTCCGTGCAGTCAGGCCTTCAACATGTGATGGTCCTGGCACATGACAGCAGCTTCCTGCTTCAGGACTTATCTTCTTCTTCTTCTGCGTTCATCCGGAGAGTTTTTTCGGACTTAATTGTGTTGTGCCTCTTTACAGCAGAGCTGTGATACTTGCACCTTTCGACCAACACATCCGACTTCTGCAGGTTTCGGGACTTATTATTTGTTTGCATCAGAGTGTCTCTTTATATTTTATCAGAAGCTAAGTTTTTGGGAAATTAAAATAATAACACAAGAATCTCACAGACCGTCAATAACAACATAAACACAAAACTAAAACAATGAGAGATATAGAACAGTTTGCGCCCCAATAGTTTTTAATGTAAGTGAACATTTTACATTCAGAATCGCATGGATAGTTTGTTTTGTACATTAGTTAGTTAGTCGCAGCTCCAACTTTACGGCAATGGGTCGTCCCCATAATGCTCCGTTCCTGTGCGAGTGAATATCACACATAATGCTCATCACACAAAATGCTCCTCACTGCCCCATGTGAACAGTGGATCAGACAGAAGTCTCGACAAACCAACAGCCCGAACATGTATACTATGCAGAATGCCAACACAAAAGTCCGCCATGAAAAATACAGTTCATTGTCGTTGGAAGTGGCAGTTACTAAGAAACCAGCAGCCCCACATTACTGCATAAGGCACACCCAGTTCAGCAACTGTCGGCCGCCATTTTTCTGAGCATATAGTTCACGTCACGAAAAACTGCGGACAGATGTAAAAGCACTCCACATGAAATTCACAGTGCTGCTCCACGCACTCAGCTCAGTAGCTGGGTGACATAATCATGCACTACCAGTCCAACATGAGGGAGGTGCATAAGCAACCCACAGCCACCAGCATAAACACTCCTGAAGGAGAACCTGGCCTCTCTGCTCTGTTCCTATGTTCTGTATATTGTATTGAAGTATGAAACACATTGAATATAAATCAAATTGGCTCTTAAACACCATTGCTGTAAAAGAAACTGACATTTTTCTGACATAGTGATCTGGACAGGTTGACCAGATGCAAGCTGTTAAAAAATGGTTTTATATTTTTATATCATCCTTGCCCGGGAAGGTTAACCCGGTCAACAAATGCCCGCAGAAGTCGGATGTGTCGGCCTGACGGCGCAAGAACGCAGCTATGCTGTAAACAGGCACAACGCAATCACGCCCGGAAAAAAAAAAACTCAGGGTGAAGATATCTTTGGATGTTTAGAGAGCACCAGTCTTGTAATCTGTATTTGCAGTGAGTGGCAAAGTTATACCATTTTTAGTGATTTGTGTTTTTTAGGATTTATTCTTCCTTTAATTTTCATATTCACCTTTTTATCTTTCTTGTGATGTAAAGCCAGCACCTGCTGTATTCTTTAAAAATAAACAATCCATGTTAAATTATTAATACATTCTGATTCACAAGTCATGGTTTGTGAACATTTTTCTATTTGGTTTAGAGATTTACAGATTGCTTGGCTGCCCAACACAACACGCACCGAATGACACAGAAAGTAATGCGGGCATGGTTTGGTTTGGTTCAGAAGAACTGGAAAAACAGAATTCAGCAGATTTGTGATAAAAAGGCCCAAGATGTTTGCAGGCAGCTCAGCATAGACTATGAGGACAAAATAAAAGCAGTAAGTCGAACCCCAGGATCAGCTCTGTAAAATCTTCTTCTTTTACTTTCTCTGCATTTGTTTTGAAAAGGGTGTTTTTTTGCATTGGTCACATGTACAGCAAAGCTGTGATAATTTCCATGTTACACCCAGCACTTCTGAATTTGGCATGGCATTTTTGATAGACAAGTTACCTTTTGTCTTCAAGACATTCTAGAAATATTTATGTTGTGGTTTTCTAATTTTGAAATGTAACCAGGGAAATGGCAAATTCAGACTGCTGTGTATGGTTTCCAGTTGCCGAGAGATTGTTTATATACAGATGAGAATTATTTTTGGCCTTTGTCCAAGAAGGCTAGATTTCCAATCCACCACCTAGGGATTACAGGAGAGGGGTCAAGCCACTTTGTGGTGAAACAGTTAAGCCACCTGCTTATGCTGTACAGATTGTGGGTTCATTTTCAGACTGTGTTGTTGAGGTCATGAGTAAACATTTTCAGACTGCATTGTTGAGGTCATGAGTAAACATTTTCATACTGTGTTGTTGAGGTCATGAGTAAACATTTTCATACTGTGTTGTTGAGGTCATGAGTAAACATTTTCATACTGTGTTGTTGAGGTCATGAGTAAACATTTTCAGACTGTGTTGTTGAGGTCATGAGTAAACATTTTCAGACTGTGTTGTTGAGGTCATGAGTAAACATTTTCAGACTGTGTTGTTGAGGTCATGAGTAAACATTTTCAGACTGCATTGTTGAGGTCATGAGTAAACATTTTCAGACTGCATTGTTGAGGTCATGAGTAAACATTTTCAGACTGTGTTGTTGAGGTCATGAAAAATCAAGAAGAGGAAGAAAGGAATAAGAGGAAGAAAATAGTAATTAGCGCAGTGGTTAAAAGTGAAAAATGATATGAGACTGAAGATTTAAGGAAAATAAGTTGTATGGTCTTGCAAGGAGTAAGTGATCAGTTATGGCCATTTGCTTAGTACATCAGATGCTTTTGGCCAGTGTACTGGCCAGGTCCCAAAGGTCACTGGGTTTCAGTAATCCTCTACTCCAAAGGTCACTGAGTTTCAGTAATCCTCTACTTCAAAGGTCACTGAGTTTCAGTAATCCTCTACTCCAAAGGTCACTGAGTTTCAGTAATCCTCTACTCCAAAGGTCACTGAGTTTCAGTAAACCTCTACTCCAAAGGTCACTGAGTTTCAGTAATCCTCTACTTCAAAGGTCACTGAGTTTCAGTAATCCTCTACTCCAAAGGTCACTGAGTTTCAGTAATCCTCTACTCCAAAGGTCACTGAGTTTCAGTAATCCTCTACTTCAAAGGTCACTGAGTTTCAGTAATCCTCCACTCCAAATGTGCAAGTAAGAAAAGCCAAAACTCATTATCTCTTAATATTAGAAAAATAAAAGTACTGAGTATATATTAATATATTCATTTGGCTTATTCACAGCTAAATGAGGAAATTGAAAATATGAACAGGAAATTGAAGATCATGCAAAACGAAAGGGAGCAGTACGTAATGCAGGTGAAGAAAGCATTTATGCGAGGTGTGTGTGCTCTGAACATGGAGGCCATGTCTGCGCTCACCCCGGAGGACACACAGACCAGTCCTGTCAGTGGTAAGTGGTACACAGTCATTAGTGAGTAAAGTAAATAAACGACCTCTCTTCATGTCATGAGACATACTAGGTATATGGTGCCAGCCTCATGTTTAGATCTTCTTCTTTTTGTTCGCTCGCTTAAACTCGAGCGTAGTTCTTACACACTGTTTAATGTAGGAAAGGACACTGAGTTTTGCGTGTGGGCTTGCTTACCCTTTTAAAGGTGTCCCTCGCCATTCAGGCGAGCCCACTCCGACTTCAGAGGTGCCATGTTTAGATGAATTGATACTCATTGGATGATGTGGTCAATTCTACTCCGGCCACCTTTACTTCCCAAGAAGTTTGCTGGTGTCCATTTTAGGCTGGGGCAACATGAAAGCCCAGGTTGGTGAAAACATCTCCCTTGAAGGAAGTTTGAACACGTGACCATCAGGTCAGCTGGCAAGTGTGCTAGCTACTTCGGTACCGTGACTCCCATACCGTCAATGATTATTGTTTTCTTTGTTTACATCCTGGTACTGTTGACTTTAGCCTTTAAAAAGTCGCTTAAAAGTCGGCTTCATTGCACCAGGTTTTTTCCCATATGGCTCAGTCTATTTCTGCAGCGAACTGCCGAAAGCGCAGCACAAAGCACAAACTCCTTAGCTCCAGTGACAACCCTCAGGAATCTTTTAAAAAATGCACTCATGAACCGAAGGACGAAGCCCGGTATCAAAACCACAACCTTCAGAGCCCGAGTCAGACGGCTTGAGCACTTCACCACAGAGACTCCCTTGACTTGAGCCACTATTTCACAGAGACCAGCATGCTTGCCTGCCTACCTGATGGTCAGGTGTATTTTTTATCCTATTAACCTGGATTCTCGGGTTGTTCAACCTAAAATGGGTATCACGAAAATTTCTGGAAAGTAAAAGCAGCCAGCTGTTTAACCACATTACTAATCAAGTGCTTATTGGTCTACAAATATGGGGCTAACACCATATACCCATAATGCCTCATGTTGTGAGAAGGGGTCTTTTACTTCCTTGCTGTTGGGTTGTTTACACCTGGCAAACCAATGCCTTTCTTATGATGGTGCTGGTCCTCTACAAGTAGACCCAGGGACCCTCAGAGTGCGGTAGTAGCCATTCAAGATGGCGGTTGTAGCTTTTCTTTGGTATTTAAAGATAAAGTTACTGGTTGCTTCATTGGGGTGGGGGTAATGTTCACACACGGATGTGTGTTAGTTGATATGGTTACTGACTCTGGCATGTTGTAGTCAAAACTACAAACAAAGCCTTATTTCTTTTTTCTTACAATTTTCAGTTTCTTGGCACTTAGTTTTAAACTAATAAACATTTCAGATTTAATTATTTATATGTTCTCGTGATCATTATCATCATTTATAACATTTATTCACTGAAACTACTTTCTATAGATGTGCTCTATTTCATTTTAAAGATCTATGTCTTCTTGAATGTGGGTTGGAGGGAGGAAGAGACAGAATGTTATGTTCCATATGTTTTTGGAAATTTAGAAATAAAAGATACTATTCCTGGATTTTCTGCCTGTTTGTTACAACTTTGGTATTTTGGAAATGTAACTTGATATCCCATGTGCATGCTGCATGTAAGAAAAATCCCTTGGCAGTTGGAAATTAAAAAAAGGAGCAGGCCGTATAGGCATCATACAGACAAAATTTCAGAATTAGAAAACGTCAACAAAAGAATATTTATAGCATGTGTGATTCTGGTATACACACATTTAGATCCTCATCAGTGCTACATGTGTGTGAGTTTATTCTCGTGTGAACTATGGGAGGAGACTGGAGCACTTAGGAAGATATCAGTGTGAAATGAAAGTGATCTTTTAACAAAACAAAACCAAATCAAACCATTTTTATGAATTGTTAATTCCCACATTTCAGATGTTGGAGATAATTCAAATACCTGCAACATTAACAATAATCTCGAGTCAAACTGCCCAGAAAAAGATGACCTTCAAATAAAGCAAGTGTCTGCAGATGTCGCAGGGTCAGGCACGACTGATTTGCATTTTGGTAGTGGCCAGTTTTCACCTTTGGCAATCGTGGGAACTAGCCATCCACAGCAGGTATATAGCATACATATTTTATAATGAGAAAGAGTCATGTTTTGTCATGTGATCTTTAAGATATTTCTTAGCATTATTTACATTGTTGTTTTTAATATAGAAGAGGGGTTGAACAATGAAGGCACAAACCAGAGTTTGCACAATAATTTATTACATGGCATATTTGTCTATATTGTGTTGCTTCATTGTTAGTAAATTTGTTTCTGCAGTGTGCACCTGATGAGGTACAGTGAAATATTTTACAAACGTTAGTAAAGCACCCTTTTTTACGCCTTTAAAGGACAGCTGGTATATAGTGCTAGACCCATATTTTTGTAGAGAAATTTTTGATGAGGCCTCGGGAGATGTGATTTTACAGAAGAATGCTGAAATTTTCTTGGACAGCCAAAAGTAATAAGCTGAATGTTTTTTTTTTTTTTTTTTTTTGCACTAGCTCGCTTTGAACTCAAGCCATACACACGATTTATAGTAGTGATGGACTGAATTTTGCATGAGGATTAGCTTTCCCTATTAACAGTGTCCCTCGCCATCAGGCGAACCCACTCCAACTTTAGAGGTACTTGTAATTTACATCCCCAAGTCAAGGACAACAGGTCATTTTAATCCAGCTGTCCGGTGTAGGGGTCAAATCCCTAACCTCGGCATCAGCACACTGGATGTTTAAGAACACGCGTTCTAATCCATTCGGCCATGCGGACCTGCGCTGAATGTTTTGAAAGAGGTTAAGACACAAAGATGGCTGATCACAGACATTATAAATAGGCAGTTGTCATTTTTTGACTACATAATCTGAAGAGAAAAACTGAAACATGTTATGACAGCTGGAAACACTTGTAGAAAGAGAGATAGAGAAAGACAATGAGAGAAGATTTTTGACAACCTCTTGTCATGCCGCTTAAAGGTGTCAGCACACAACTTGATACATGCTATTGGAGATTACAAGATGTGGAGAAACCTGGTCATCCAGGTCTCTTGGCAAGGCACTTGAAGGTGACACATTAGGCCACTGTGAAAGTAATACATTTGTGATTTTGTTATTGCCCCCTCTTTGGCAGCTGCTGATGGGACCAAAAGAGTTCAAATGTCCTCCTTTAATATCTTCTTACAGAGCCTATCTAAGCCACAGAAAGGAAAGACACGGCCGTCGACTGCTCCAAGTGTCTCATCTTCCTACCAAGTGAAAGCCTGGGGAACCAGCCAGCCACTGGCACCACCAATGGCATCTGTTGTTGTAGAAAGACACGACCCTGTTACAAAGGTTAGAAATGTTTCCAGTTATTTCATTTGTTGATGGTTTGGGTAGTTGTGAAGCCTCTGGAAGACTGCTGGTTTTTTACTCCGAAGAGTTAAGTCTCATTTGTGTGTTAATTGGTGTCCATAAGGAAAGCAAAGAATAGTAACACTGTAACCTTTCATGCGTGTCGTAAGAGGCAATTAAGGAAGGTTAGCATGAGACTGACTACCTCATCCTGTAGAAAACTGTTGGCTGCAAAATCCAACCAGTCGTGACGAATTCTAAAAAGCACTTGGTGGGAGTTACCTTAGAGCTTATGCTTTATTGGGAAATGAAACGTACGTGAAGAAAAATAGAAGAAGCGGTGAGTCTGGTAAAAGTCACCAGTATCTGGATAGTGCAGCTTGAAGTAATTTACATTTCTCACTTCATGTCCCTGATGCATCACCATAGGCAGCCATTGTTATTATCATGTTTCCTTCTGTCCACACACATTTTGAAAGCCAGTGTATGTGTGTGTTTGGCATCTGCAAGGTTATTTTTGTGTGAATATTTGAAAAGTTATCAGAGAATCAAGAGATGAGGATCAGATACTGGTGCGGGATAGGATACACCATGTAAAAACTTGCAGATAATATAACTAGAAAGTCCTTTCTCTGGAACTCACAGGGAAGACAAAACAGAGGGAGACCAAAAAACACGCAGAGAAGAGAATTAGTGATAGAGATGAAAGACATGGGGAGGATGTAGGCAGAGCTGCATGAGATAGCAACAGCTGGGAATGAGTTGTTTGAGGGATTATGCTCTGCTCCAATGGGGGATAATGGGCAGGAGAGAGAGATTTGAAAAACTAATGCATTTTAATATTTATGGTTAGTTGATTGATTTGTAATCCTGTGGAAGACCATGAGTTTAATTTTTAAGTCCATTGTGTTGATATTTGGACTGTCTGAGCCTCGAAAAGAGCATGCTTCTGTTGTGGTTGTCGAGGTTGGTATAGAGATTTTCCTGATGACCCCATTATCAAAGTACCATCTACACATGGACTGTTGCAGGGCTCTCCTTCTCCCTCCTCAGCTCAGATACCAGCAGGTGTAAAGATCAGTAGTGGAACTTCAAATGTATAGAGAGGCATGGCAATCCCTAGAATGTTAGCCTGAGTCTGTGGATAAGCTGCACCACAGAGAGGTTTTGCAATAAAAGTGGCCCTTAATCTATATATATAAAAGACAATGTATGTAGGGATGTATTTGATGTGTTTGATAACGTTCCATCCGATTGAGATGAAATTTTCTACATGTTTTCTTTTCATTCCCATGCAGCGAACTGTCATAGTTTGTTAGTGTAAAATCAGCTATTTACTTACTAAAATTTAATATTTTAATTTACATTATCATTTATATATAGCGAGGGGATTTAACTTAAGAAAAGTTATTTCAAGGGGCATAACTTTTAATAGCATTGCTATATATTTTATATGTAGATTGTTGCATTGTTTTCAAAGGTTTATAAACTCTTTGTCTACAGTTATTTACAGGCATATGTGTTATAATAAATAATGATATAATCTTTAAGGCATTTTCAAAGTTTTCATAAAAATAATGCATCTATTTAAATAGTAAAAATTTTCTAACTCATCTTTTTATGTTTAAAGAAGTTATCTACAGTCATGTAGGTGATTAAAATAAGTTTTTATTAAAAATAATGGATGGTGTGTGGAAGGACATTATTAAGTTAATTTTTTTTTGGTTAAAGAATTTAATGAGACGCTCCCCGCCAGGAGCTGGGCGAAGCCGCGCCAGGTCAGATAGATAGACAAACAGACAGACAGATAGTCGGGAACGGGAGCTTATATGACTACTTATATGAATTAAATGAGATGCTCCCCACCAGAGGTTGGGCGAAGCCGGGCCGGGTCAGACAGACAGACAAACAGATAGTCAGGAACGGAAGCTTATATGACTACTTATACGAATTAAATGAGATGCTCCCCACCAGGGCCTGGGCGAAGTCGGGCCGGGTCGGACAGACAGATAGACAAATAGACAGACAGACAGTCGGGAACGGGAGCTTATATGACTACTTATATGAATTAAATGAGATGCTCCCCACCAGGGACTGGGTGAAGCCAGGCCGGGTCAGACAGACAGATAGATAGATAGATAGATAGATAGATAGATAGATCCATCCCCGCCAGGGCCAGCTAGTTTGTTGATAAAACATACCCACACAAATTTTGGATACACTTGCATATAGATGTGTCAGTAGAGAATCATCATCATCAAGTACCATGCTGGCTGGCATAGGCATTCATCCCTCTCGACATATCTCGGTCTTTGGTGTTCTGGATCACTCTGCTGCTGATATTCCTCCATGTGACCGTCTTAATCCATCCAGCATCATTTCTCTTGGTCTGCCTCTGCCTCTCTTCCCTTGATCTTTCCAGTCATCACGATGTTCTCCAATGCCTCTTCTCTCATCATATAGCGTAAGAAAGTTATTTGTCTCTTTCTTATTGTTGTATATAATATTCTCGTTTAATTAGCCTCGTTCAGGCATTCATCGTTAGTTACTCTGGCAGTCCAAGGAATTCACAACATTCATCTCAGGAACCACATCCATGTTGCTTCTAAGTTTTTCATAATTTATTCATATACCAAGATTCACTGCCATATAGCATTTCAGCACTCTCTTTCTTTCATTCAATGATAATGACTTATTGCATAAGATACTTTTCTTATTCTGAAATACAGCTTTTGCTTGCCCTATTCTGCTCTTAATTTCTGTTGTGTATCTTCCTGTCTGATGTTATAAATGCCTCTAGGTATTAAAATTATCCACTTGGTGAAGAATTGTCCCTTCTGTTTCCATTTAACATTTTGGTGTCACATTTTTCTTTGATATCACCATTGTTACTGTTTTCTTGATATTCAGTGAGTGTCCTAGCAAAGAATGCTGCAATAAATTCAGGGGATGTGTGTGTGTGTGTGCCTGTACACGTGTGTGCAAGCAAGGAGGAGAAGAGATGGAGAGGGGAGAGAGACAATACCAGTGAAGCTATTAGCTTAGCATCTGGAAAATACAAAACAACTATTATCCCAAAGCCAACGTAATCTTGACTGTAGCTAAGAACTCATGAAATTAGGTACAAATATGCATTCTATAGCAATTCTTGCAGGTGCAGTTTGTACTCTTAGCACTCAATCCAACAAGCAACCAGAACTACACATTTATTGTCCCAAATATCTAAACATGCAGAACTATTCCATCCCAGTGTGAAATAGAGATAACAAGGTGCTGAGACACAACAAATAATGTAACATACTACGAAAAGAAAAACATAATACAAACACAGAAAGCTAACCGTTCAACCCCATAATTGCTGTTATCTATTGGACAATTTGCCATCTTTAGCGTCAACTGGACATAACGGACTCAATATCCACATTGAAACAATGTTCAAGACAGGATCAAGAGCAGTTGGTGCATGCAGATGGGCACCTAAACCCACAACAAATACAGTTCAGAAAGGATGATTTTATGGCCGGATAAAACACATGCCAACTAAACATCACAATCAACAATGACAATATTGAACCCGCACATATTTTAAGTTATCTTGGCTCAGTAATCAACAACAGTGGGGGATGATAAAAAGAGGACAGATATAAACTGGCTGTGGCAATGCAGAGGTTAAACAGTATTAAGAACCTATGGCACAACACCAGTGAGCATGTTATTGTACGATGTTTGAGAACATGCATCATTGCTGTGGCAACGTATGGTTATGATTCATATACCATTTCACAGTAGCTAAAGAAGAAAGTTTGGGCTTCTAAGAATAAATATTACATAAAAGTTCTGAAAATACCGTGGACCAAGAAGAAAGATACTGACATTCTACAAGATCTGAACATCAAAGAAACTGATTTATAAACAATTACTTATGAAAGGCATGGTTCCTGAAAGAAAAGACAGGGTCAGCCAGCATGTAGATGGACACAGCACATTGCAGACACGTTGTACATGAAGGTGCATGAGACAGGAGTGACAGCAAGAGATCATCAAACTTTCCAATGGGTCATGCTGAGAGCAACGGTCTGCAAAGGACCTTCTGCATGATAATGAAACACTCCAGGATGTCAAATATGGTGATCCCCTGCAGGGTTTAGAATATATTAACTATAAGAAAGAGACAACGTTTCTTGGTAATTCTTCTTTTGTTCACTTGAAATATGTCTATAACTGCAATGTTGTCTCTTGTATGAATTTAACTGTCTTTTTTAGTTCACTCAGCAGTCCATAGTTTATCTTCCACTGTCGTCTCTCTAGGCCAGAAGGTTTGCCTAGATATATTTTGGGCAGTCTTGGAGTATGTGCTCTGCTCTCTTTGCGATGCCAATCCACATGTGCATATGGCTGATTCACCAATCTTGAATTTTGTATACATGTGGTTGTGTAATCTATTGTGTCTTGTTCGGAGCTGCAGAATAATGACTTGTTCTCGTCTGTCCATAATGTGGTAGTCATCTTGAACAGGTTTTGGTGGCTTTCTGACTGATATTGATCATTCTTTTCTTTTGGTAGTATGTAACGGGCACATCAGGCTGTTCTTCTTTGGCTCCTTCCTTAGCTAATCGATCAGCTCTGTCGTTTCTAGGTATTCCATAGTGGGATAGTAGTATGCTGACTGCCAAGTTCAGAAAGTAGTGTCCTTAGTACTGGCAATTTCCCAGATAGGAGCGCCTCGAAGTACTGATTTTGCATTTGTCAATAGCACCACAGGTTTCTTGGTAATGAAATGAGAGGAGAAGCACTAGGCAATATTGTGACGAACAGAAAGATAAGCTGTAGTAAAAGCAGAGGCAGACCAAGAGAAATGATGATTGGTGATCCAAGATGGTGGCCTGAAGTTTCAACATCAACAGACAGAAACTGAGATCTGTGGAGAGACATGAAAGCTTACACCATTCAGCAGGGCACATGATGAACATCAGATGATGGTATATTTGTAAACCTTGTTTTTGTTTCGGCCGATTTTATTTCATGCTGTTGTATATATTGTTCTTTCTTTCTCGACAGCAGCAGACTGTTGGCAAAGCCACAGCCAGTCGTTATCCCAAACACAGTGTCAGCAAGAGTTCAGGCAGCCACACCAAACAAAAGCATGTGTCCAAATCTCTACCAGTCTCTCAGATGTTCCACACATTCCAGCCCTTGGCAGGACAAACATCCAGCTTGACTAACACCACCCGGCATCAAAGTTGTTGAATAATTTTTAGTGCCTGATAGTGCTGCCAGTTGAAATTATTTTCTTAAATATGTACCTGTGAAACTGTGGTAAAGTTGAGAATGTTGCAGAAGTAGTGATAAAAACAATATGGAGTTATGTAAAGATGATACTGCCTGTGTAGTCACAATGAAAACAGTAAATACAGCGGAATTTTGAGAAATAATTATTCTCATCTTCACGTTTTATTTACTGCTTTAATTATGATCCTACAGGCCTGCATTGTCTTTACATACATATGGAGTATTCACATAACTTTTGTAAACAACTATGGAGTTATGTAATCACTATTATCTAGTGCCATGACAATTAGTGTGGGTGGTTTTGGTTCCCGATCTCACATGATCACCCGTCTTGGATCAGATTTGTGTTCTTGTTTGCTGCCTTTCATCTCCCAGTGTTGAATAGGCCCTCGACCAACTCGTTTTATATAGACTTGTCCATGATTGGTTGGATTTTCCAGTTAAAATTGTCTATGAGATGAAGTAGCCAGTCTCACATCTGCCCTCCTCAGTAGCCACTTTAAATACACATGGTCAGATATTTGTGTTTCAACTATTAAGAAATTGACAAAGTCAAGCTCAAAGATTACTTAGTGACACACTGCTAACATGTGCAGGGATCTTTGTTTACAACTATCACTTCACTCCAACAAAAGTAAAACTGTGATTGGTTGACATTTTACGTTGACTATATTCTATTTCTTTGTACACCTTCAGACATCAACCTGAAATCCAAAGAAGACAACAGTCAACTTAAGCGTATTGTGTTATCGTTTGTCTTCAAATGCACGGGGTGTATGCCAGAATAACTTTCTCTTTTATGTCTTAATTGTACACTCCTGCAGCAAAATTGTTTTTAAAAATTAGTTTATAATGCAATTCTCGATGAACCACAAAAGCCGGCTTATGGTGTATAGGCAGATTGTGCCCAAATTAAAATATCAAGAACTCTGGGTCAATATGTTAAGTCTCATGTATAATAGAAGCAAAACTGAATATAAATAAATCCTATTTATCATATATAAATTATGATTGCTTGGTATGGTGTAAGAAAAGTACATTTTACTTGTCTTAATGTTTGCTACAGTACATTTTAACTTATTCTAATCATCTTAGGGAATTTTTCAATGAAAATAAAATGTAAAGTTTTAGTGTGTTCCTTCTTCTTATAGTCCATGTTGTGTGGTGTTGGTGAATCGTGACTGTCCACAGCAGTTGGTTTCGTGCACTGTCAATAATTTCTGATGAGGATAGTTACAGTAAATAATTTATGTTCTGCTAACTTCCAGCTGGTGTGTGAATTTCAATGTAACGCCATGTAGTTAATACATGCAAGTGTTCATTAGCTGTATCGTTCCATACAAAATCTGGCTCTCATGGCATTAACAATTTCCGGATACTGTATCTGTAAGAGCTGGACACTCGAGGACATTCTTTAAGGATATTTAGAAACCAGGACACTCCGGAGTGAATCTGTGTATTTTGGAGTCCATTGAAATGCTATGCATTGTGTTCCAAGTTTGGAAACTGTTTATCACCGGGTTGCGTTGCATTGTTTTGTCAAGTCCTGTTAATACATCTAACTTCAACAAGCACCTTTTTCTGCTTTTCTTAGCCGATAACTGTCCCCAGTCTACTTACAAGACAGCAGGTTTATGTATTGCTTCATCTTGTACCCATCCCTTGACTTGTCCAGTAGCTGTGCTACTGTCAGCATAGGTCTCTATGGGTCATTGGAACAGAGACGTCCCTCTACAATTTCCTAGGTGAATATAGAACGAGGGGAAAAATTGTGCTCTGATCCTTCTGTTAGATGATTTGTTGTCTCTGAGATCATAACTGGAAGCCACCCACTAAACTGATTACAAATTAAAGATCTTGTTTCTATACCATGCGGTATACTGTGAATATTGCATTAGGCCCACATTAGACTAACTGCCAACCGGGAACGTTAACCTGGTCAGCAAATCCCTGAAGGAGTCAGATGTGTCAGCTGAAAGGTGCAAATATCGCAGCTCTGCTATAAACAGGCACAACACAATCACGTCCAAAACAACATTCCAGGACAAATGCAGAAGAGGAAGAATACCAAGTACCAATCAGTGGGTCATGAGGTCATCATCAAACGTTTATCTCAGAGAATGTTCTGGCACAAATTTTATGAGACTGTCAGCTCTGGAGCCATGTGGTCACATAAGACAAGCCTCAGATTTAAATCTAGAACCACTAGGCTGGTAGGCAAATTCACTAGCAAGTGCAATATTGCAACTCTCATCCGCTTAACTAATATTAACTCAAAAAGCAACATGAAATAATGGTAACTCACAATTTGAAACAGACAAACATGCAGATAATGTTAAGTCTTGAGGGAATCTGTAAAATATGTTTATTCATCTCCATGAAATTTATGGAAGGAAAAAAAAGGTGTCTTACAATGAAACATGTATCAAATATGTGTTTTAGTTCAATCTTTCATAGCCCAAATGTTCATTTACTAAATGACACAAACAGATCAGCTCTTCTTGTCAACAATATTGCCACACACACATTCATTCCCACCTAGCATTTTGTTTGTCACCTTACATAATAACACTAGTGCATCTGTCACACATCCATGTATCTACAACATGCACTCATGTGTATACACTAGAACAAACATCTGTCACACATCCATTTATCTAGAACATGTACTCATGTGTACACTAGAAAAAACATCTGTCACACATTCATGTATCTACAACATTCACTTGTGTATACACTAGAACAAACTCCTGTCTCATATGCGGCAGTCCTCACAACAACATGCAAAACAGCACGGCTTTAGTTGATCTCGGGCCCTTCTCCTCCAGGAACCAACTGTGGTGGATTAAACAAGAACACTGCATGAATTTCATGTGTCTATGAAGAAGTAATTACAATTTTAATTAGGATCGATTTTAACTATACAGAACTAGCAGTTCTATTTTTAACAAGAATGTTAACAATGCCTAAATAACAGCTTGATCTTCTGCCCTTTATCCTGCAATGATGTATGGCTCCTCAACCAACTCACTCCAAGCCGTCTTACCTTTTGCTATCTCATGCAGCTCCGTCCATATCCTCCTTATGTTATTCATCTCTGTCTCTAATTCTCTTTTCCATGTGTTTAGTCTCCCTCTAGTTCATTTGTCCAACAGGTTTCAGTGAAAGAACTTTCTGGTTATACTATTCACTCTCAGGTTTTGTAGTGTGTCCTATTCAGCCCCAGTGTCTTTTTTTCACATTAGAATATGACTAGGTCTCATGGAGACAACTAAACAATACCAGTGAATCAAGGGGTGGAATAACAGCTTGGAACGGTTCAAAGGAACAGGAGTAGCTTACGGAAACAATGTCTGCTTCTAGCTCCATGCAGACCTGATATGACTCACGGTGGGGAACGAAGTTTGGATTGTATACAAAAAGGATGGCCTACTCTATCCATGACCCTGGGAGTTCCTGGAGGAAGAAAGCAGGGGTTGACCAGCTCAAAGATGGACACCACATTGCAGACATGAGACGGTGCATGAGGCAGGAGAAATGGCGATCAGAGATCGTGAAGCTTTTCCGATGTGAAAGCAACATTCTGCAAAGAATCAGCTACACGATGATGAATCTATCCTTGAGCCTGGAGTGTGAATTGAACACCCCCGCCATCTCAGATACGTGTGAAAACTGGAACTCGTTCACGCATGTTCATCCATTCTACCACTGACCTGTCCTGTGCAGAACTTCCTGCTGGGAAGTCATTTCATGGTGGATTGGTTTTAGCACAGGATGTTTTTCCTTGCATATGGGTGTTTCCATACATGCCTCAGTCTCCTCCCACAGATACACACCAGGAAAGTCTCAACCCAGTGCATGAACTCCACAGCAACTCCATAGGATCCAAATGTGCATGTGCAAGAATCACACATACTATTATTCTTTTAAGTAGTCGGCCGCCTGTGGGACCAGGTGGAGAAAGCGGTGGAACAGTCTAGAGAACCTGTATGTGGAGAGAATGATATGGCAGGGGCTCTGGATGAATCTCAAAACTGAGAAGGAAGACCAGAACTTTCAATCAGATGGCAGTTGGAACGATTAGCAGTATGACTCTTCGCTGGCTGTGGAACAAGGGGACAGAGCATGTATGTGATGTTGGTTCTTAGCTCAACTCAACTCTTTTAACAGTAGGTTTTCTCATTTGAATTGTAGCCTGCACATTTGATCTGGTCTTTTCAATTTCCAACTGCTGAGAGATGTTAATAAATGTATGCAATGTGCCTTCAGACATTCCAAACTTTCATGCTAGACAGTCAAGGAATCAGAGGAAAGTATACAATCCTTTTCTTATTTAGAAAAACATTTGCATAGTTATTATTACGAATCAAATTAGGTCAAAAAGAGTCAGGCGAACATTATACCTCTAAGAGATTTAGCCCTCAAATTGAATTCAAGTTTTACTCAGAGACATGTAGTTTTAGTAATACTTACAATACATGGTCATTAGACTTTGTAAATGCTAGAAATACATATTATAAATATATAAATATGCAACTGTGAAGGACATAAACCAAACTTGATGTACTGAAACTAGCCTGCGTCTCCTCATTCTCTATTATCCCAGTAAGTAATGTCTACACAATAAGTCCAGTTTTTGGTTGCATCTTGCTGTAATTGAGAATTCACGGCTTTGTATGGATGTCTCTATAGGCCAATGTTCAGTCCACAACTGATGAAGAATTTGGTAGCCTTGTAGGATATCTTCAACCTTAAATTCTGCCTGTGCACACAGGGGTGAAGGGACCCATTCTAGTCCTCTTCTGCTGCCCTTTTATTCCCAATTGGAAGACAGACCCTTAACCAGCTCACACCAAGTTATCTTTAGACTTGTTCATGGTCAGCTGGATTTTACAGCTGGAGTTTTCTATGGGATGGGGCAGCCAGCCCCAAGACCAATCCTGCTTTGTCATGAATTATGACATGCATGGTAGGTTACAGTGTTACTATTCTTTACTTTATCAATTGCACACAATTGCACACGAGTGACTTTGGGTATACTGAGGTTCAACTACATGATTTGTCTTTCAATGACCAAAAGTAAATAAACTAAATTTAACCATCAAAGTCTGCACTGACACTCCTGACAACTATTCTGCATTTTTTAAAGACTGACTTTTTAAAAAACACCCACTAGCTTTGAGCTCAAGCATAATCTATACTGGTGCTACTACTTCTATCTAGTGCACTGGACTGATTTTTGCATGTGGATTAGCTGTCCCTATTACCAATGTCCCTCCCACTCCGAGGTTGAAATCAGACTTATAGTTCATTTAAAAACTAGAAAATTATACATACCATTGTTATGTTGTTCCCATTTAATAAAAGTTTGTCCAGCTTTGTCACTCGTCTACCTTCTGGTGTACTTTCACTGGATAGATTAAATATAATCCAAATATATGTACAAACATTGCTATTATAATCTGGCAATAAATTAAATAGTCACATCATCATTAGGTTAGCCAGTCCAAAGACTGGTGTTGAAGCCACCTGACCCCTCCACTATCTCCTGTTCTCAACAATGGTCTTCAGCTCAGCATAAGCATGATCTCCAACACTCAGGCATGCTCCAAGCTGTCCTACCTTTTCCCATCTCCAACACTCATGCATGCTCCAAGCTGTCCTACCTTTCCCCATCTCCAACACTCACGCATGCTCCATGCTGTCTACCTTTTCCATCTTCAAAACTCATGCATGCTCCATGCTGTCTACCTTTTCCATCTTCAAAACTCACGCATGCTCCATGCTGACCTACCTTTTCCAACACTCACGCATACTCCAAGCTGTCCTATTTTTCCCATCTTCAAAACTCATGCATGCTCCATGCTGTCCTACCTTTTCCCATCTCAAACACTCATGCATGATCCAAGTTGTCCTCCCATTTCCCATCTCATGCAACTCTGTCCATATCCTAACCATATCAATCATCTGTCTCTAATATCCTTCTCTGTGCATTTTAGGTCTTGCTCTATTTTATTTGCCCTGTGGGTTTCAGAAAACACCTGTCTAATTATATACACTACTCTCAGGTTTTCTCAATGTTTCTCCTATCCTGCAGCAGTCTTTTCCTCACCTCTTGATTCACAGGTCATGTGCACATTGCACATTAAAAATCCCTCTGCAGTTATAAATCGTAGAGAGTAGGCCAAATAGGCCGCTGCCCTGCAAAACTTAAAATTTGAAAACCTGCCCACAAAAGACATTTATTCTGGTATACATACACCCTACCCTGCACAGTCCGCAGCGACTGCACTAGCCGGGTGGCTTTAATTTCTCAGGCTCAAGACCACCCCCCCCCCCCCCCTGTCCTACACCGCAAGGTGATACAGGCAGTAGATGACACTTTCTTTTTTGACAGCATACACTCATGTAAGAAGGAAAGTGCTCAAATGCTATCAGATCTTGTTTTGTTGTAAGGCAATGAATCTTGGAATAAACAAATTAGAAAGACCTCTGAAGCAACAGAGATGTGGTTCCTGATGTTGCTAATTCTCTGGACTGCCAGAGTAAGTAACAATGATTGTCTGAAAGAGGCTAATGAAACTTTTGTTGTTGTTGCATATCCCTTACGGGACGTTGCAGTCAACACTAGCATTTTTCAGCTGCTGTTGATGTACTAGGCAAGTGTTACGTTCAGTAGTTTGCCATTGCTTTCTGAACGACCGGCTCCCATACCAGCGCGTTATAACACAATGCGACACGGTCTGCCTAATGAAACTAGAACATTATATACAACAATAAGAATGAGACAAACGGCTTTCTTTGGTCATGTGATGAGATGTGCAGCATTGGAGAATATCGTGACGACTGGAAAGCTCATGGGGAAGAGCGGCAGAAACAGACCAAGAGAAATGATGGATGAGGATGAACTGAGTCAGTGACATGGAGGAATGCTTGCTTGCTTGCTTGTGTTCGTTGGCTTGAGCCCCAACGTGAAGTCCTGTATGTCGGATGAAGGCATCCTGTTGTCCAACATCAGTGTGATGTCATACCTGACTGAGGTTTGCGTGAGTATCCATGTCTGGCTTATTGGTGTGCAGACTGGTGGTTCCTCGCCGTACAGGGAGACACTCTCCGACTTCGGAGGAATCGGCTATCCTACTGACTTTAGCCAGGACCCCAAAGGGATCTGTTGCCCAGGACGCATCAATAGGTCTTGGCCAGTATATAACCCGGCCATGGTGCCTTGGAAACACCTCTGCGTCCCACATGGAGGAATATTATCAGCAGAGTTGATCCAGAACATCAAGGACCACGATCTGTGGAGAGACATGACAGTCTATGCCAGCTGGCAGGGCACTTGATGATGATGATGATGATATACTCATTAGGAGCCTGCCAGTTACCAACAGCAGCCTTCAATAAAGAAATAGCCCCTACACACAATCATTGAATACATAAACACTTCTCTACTATTGTTTTCACAATGATAGCATCTAACTTTCTAATCCTCCACTCTGAGTTTTTACTATGATATACGTCTGTTATCATTTCAGGTTTAGTAATGGATATGCTGGTCACTTGACTCGCATGCATATGATGGTCACTTGACTCGCATGCCAGAACACAGGCTCCCTAAACAAATTATTTACAGTGAGCTGCGTTGTGGTAAGCACTCTCAAGGCGGCCAGAGGAAACGCTTTAAAGACACCGTGAAGATCTCACTAAAAGCTTTTGGAATTCATCATGACACTTGGGAGACTGCTGTCAAAGACAAAAATTAGTGGCATACATCATTACGCTAGGGTGCAGTCACTTGTGAAGCAACCAGGACTGCAAGAACTGTGAAGAAAAGACTGGACAGAAAAACCACTGCAGGAAATCCTCCTCCAGAAACGTCAAGCATTCTTTGCCCACACTGTCAAGGAACATTTCAAGCCAAAATAGGCCTTATAAGCCATCTTGGAACTTACGGCTCAATACTTTCAACCCCACTGGATGAAATGAATGGTCATCATCATTCTTGATGCATAAACAACAACAACAGTAATGAATATGCAACTAACTTTGTTTATTCAAGGTATGCAGTAAATTGACTTTTCTTCTTCTTTGCGTTCATCCAGAGTGTTTTTTCAGATGTGATTGCGGCGTGTCTGTTATGCGCCTTTGGGCCGAAACCTGTAGGCCAACACATCCGGCTTTTAGCGTGCTTTTTTGACCAGGTAGCATTCCTGGGAGACTCTCACTTTTGCGGTGCCATCCACAACCCAGCTGGCCAAGTTGGAACGGTCGAAGACAACTTTCATTCCCTCAAACGAAAGCAGGGACAGTCCATGGCATTTTCCGCCATCCAGGGTGGATTCCATAATTGCAGGGCCGGCACATAGCGCCATGGTGCTGGGCTCACAGAGGGAATCGTCACGTCCTGCTCATGGCTGCTTTAAATCCTCACTTCAATATATTGGGCATTTCGTTCACCACGGGCCGTTCCCGCACAAACCAGACTGGTCTGCAGACGGTATCCACTCAGCGAGTTTTCGTTCAGACATGTGCTTGTCTTTGTGCCCATCAGAGCTGTTCCAGGCACGACGGACATTCGGAAAACTACCTAGTCAGAGCTGTTCCGAACAAGAGCGGCATTCGGAGACTAGGTAGTCAGAGCTGTTCCTAGCATGAAAGAAATTTCACTCAGACGTTTTTTTGCGTTGTGCCTGATTTATTTGCACCCGTGGGCCAGCACATCCGGCTTCAGCGGGCATTTTTACGGGTTAGCCATCCCGGGAATTGACTTTTGACTTACCTGATTCTGATCTTTCACAATTTTTGCTGTGATTTGTGTGTATCTTTCATGCCTAATTCTTCAATGAAATGTGTTTTCTTTGCAAAAACAAATGTGTTCATGACAGTAGTATATAAGTGAAGCAACTAAGAATATTAAAGAGGGAGAGGGTCGTGACAGAATTTTGCAAAGTGAAAACTACTCAGATAGTCTACAGGTGTAGGTGTAGCTCAGAAACTACCGGGTTCAAATCCCAGCATAGGAATAGAAACTTTACAAGAACCATTGGTTTCTAATATAAGATGTCACATCACTTTGATCTCTTGGGTAGTGAGATGGATATCTAGCTTTCTTGGGGAAGGGCGAAGAACACAAAGAATAGAAACAAATGGTTAAGAAAGAAAACCTACCCATAGGCAGATAGTCTATTACTTAGGATGAAACCTGTTCAGAGAAAGTACTTACACAAATGCAGACCAAAGTTGGATACTGATCTTTGAGGTGCAAAAATAGGTGTGGCATACTCTTCTCGAGAGAGGGACAAATGAGACAATGAAATATTGTACTAACATTTTTAAACTACATCATTAAACAATAACATTTCATAGTTTGAGGACAAACACATAGATACTTACAACTCTGTGACATCCTCAAGAACCATGTCTGGCATTATAGTCAAAGAAAAAAATACACAAAAAAGGACAGGAATCAGCAATATATTGGTCTTCCACTTCTTCTTTGTTCCTCTTTCAAGGGAAATGTGTCACACTTAGTTATCAAAGATCAGTGTGTCTGACTTCGGCATGGATTTGTCTACGGCTTGCAATCTCTAGACACTCTTCATCCTAGATAATACACTGTTCTATTAGCAGATGATTTCATTCCAATCATGTCTCTGGCCTGTCATTTCTGTGTCTGACACTTCTGCTGGTGCTCTAGCTGACTTTCCATTCCTTCAATGAAGAAATAACCCCTACACACAACCACTGAATACTTAAACACTTCTCCATTAATGTTTTTATATGGATGGCATCCAACTTTCTATTCCTACCATCTGGGTTCTTCTTCTTCTTCTGCGTTCATCCAGAGTTTTTTTTTCTTTTCCGGACGTGATTGCGTTGTACCTGTTTACAGCAGAGCTGTATTCTTGCGCCGCTAGGCCGACACAGCCGACTTCTGCGGGCATTTGTTGACCAGGTTAACCTTCCCGGGGTCATCTGGCTTCTAACTATGATAGTAGCATGTAAATGACATTTCACGCCACATTCAGCTCCATGCACACTCATTTGTATTGCCCGGTCAGTAAGTAAAGGTTCCTTTTACAAGCCTGAAGATGTGGACACGTGTTGCTAGACACATATCTTATAGACTTATCAGCACTTGAGAGTGATGTGGTCAGCATCACTGGCTGCCTTTACTTCCCAGGACATTTCCTGGTACCGATTTGTGTCTGGGTCGACCTGGAAGCAATGAAGATCAATCCCCTGACCACCGGTATGGCAGGCGAGTGTCTAGCCACTACGCAAACGTGGCTCCCCCTGGCAACAACCGCAAATAAAACAGATCAACATGTCAATTCTTAAATATGATAAAAATAGTAGACTCAAGCAAATGATGTCTCTGCATGTCTGTGGTGACAGTTCTACACTACAAACATGTCTGTGGTGACAGTTCTACACTACAAACATGTCTGTGATGACAGTTCTACACTACAAACATGTCTGTGGTGACAGTTCTAAACTACAAACATGGTGACAGTTCTACACTACAAACATGGTGACAGTTCTACACTACAAACATGGTGACAGTTCTGCACTACAAACATGGTGACAGTTCTACACTACAAACATGGTGACAGTTCTACACTACAAACATGTCTGTGGTGACAGTTCTACACTACAAACATGTCTGTGGTGACAGTTCTACACTACAAACATGGTGACAGTTCTACACTACAAACATGTCTGTGGTGACAGTTCTACACTACAAACATGGTGACAGTTCTACACTACAAACATGTCTGTAGTGACAGTTCTACACTACAAACATGGTGACAATTCTACACTACAAACATGTCTGTGGTGACAGTTCTACACAACAAACATGGTGACAGTTCTACACAACAAACATGGTGACAGTTCTACACTACAAACATGGTGACAGTTCTACACTACAAACATGGTGACAGTTCTACACTACAAACATGGTGACAGTTCTACACTACAAACATGGTGACAGTTCT
The DNA here is from genome assembly GCA_014155875.1 of Cepaea nemoralis. Taxonomy (NCBI): domain Eukaryota; kingdom Metazoa; phylum Mollusca; class Gastropoda; order Stylommatophora; family Helicidae; genus Cepaea; species Cepaea nemoralis. Next base: position 197,517 of record JACEFZ010027447.1, on the reverse strand, counting down.
ACACTACAAACATGGTGACAGTTCTACACTACAAACATGTCTGCGGTGACAGTTCTACACTACAAACATGGTAACAGTTCTACACTACAAACATGTCTGTGGTGACAGTTCTACACTACAAACATGTCTGTGGTGACAATTCTACACTACGAACATGTCTGTGGTGACAGTTCTACACTACAAACATGGTGACAGTTCTACACTACAAACATGTCTGTGATGACAGTTATATACTACAAACATGTCTGTGATGACAGTTCTACACTACAAACATATCTGTGATGACAGTTCTATACTACAAACATGGTGACAGTTCTACACTACAAACATGTCTGTGGTGACAGTTCTACACTACAAACATGTCTGTGGTGACAGTTCTACACTACAAACATATCTGTGGTGACAGTTCTACACTACAAACATGTCTGTGGTGACAATTCTACACTACAAACATGTCTGTGGTGACAGTTCTACACTACAAACATGGTGACAGTTCTACACTGCAAACATGTCTGTGGTGACAGTTCTACACTACAAACATGTCTGTGGTGACAGTTCTACACTACAAACATGTCTGTGGTGACAGTTCTATACTACAAACATGGTGACAGTTCTACACTACAAACATGTCTGTGGTGACAGTTCTACACTACAAACATGTCTGTGGTGACAGTTCTACACTACAAACATGTCTGTGGTGACAATTCTACACTACAAACGTCTGTGGTGACAGTTCTACACTACAAACATGGTGACAGTTCTACACTACAAACATGGTGACAGTTCTACACTACAAACATGTCTTTGGTGACAATTCTACACTACAAACATGTCTGTGGTGACAGTTCTACACTACAAACATGTCTGTGGTGACAATTCTACACTACAAACATGTCTGTGGTGACAGTTCTACACTACAAACATGGTGACAGTTCTACACTACAAACATGGTGACAGTTCTACACTAGAAACATGTCTGTGGTGACAGTTCTACACTACAAACATGTCTGTGGTGACAGTTCTACACTACAAACATGGTGACAGTTCTACACTGCAAACATGGTGACAGTTCTACACTACAAACATGTCTGTGGTGACAATTCTACACTACAAACATGTCTGTGGTGACAGTTCTACACTACAAACATGGTGACAGTTCTACACTACAAACATGGTGACAGTTCTACACTACAAACATGGTGACAGTTCTACACTACAAACGTATCCGTGATGACAGTTCTACACTACAAACATATCTGTGGTGACAGCACTATATTGTACACACATCTGTATAGAAGAGGTACGGGAAAAACACTGGCACTGAACAGCACACATAGAGAGAACCTAAGAATAGTATCACTTGAATGCCCTTTTCCTGGAACATGAAACAGAGGGAGGCCTCAAAACACCTAGAGAGGAGAACTAGAGGAAGAGATGAATAATATGGGGAGGACAAGGAGTATGCTCCACAGGTTTTTTTAAAAAAAACATAGAATCCCTGTGAGTTGGCTAATGGCCTATGTTCCAATGGGGAAAGGTGCAGCAGAAGATTAATACTGCGTGGATTGAACTCAGTGTATACCTTTTTCTTATTTGGGATTTTATTAACTGTTAATTTCTTACCAATTATCATAAATTTGTATCTGCTGCAGATGTAAAAGTAATAATAGCAATTCTGGCAAAACAGTGCAATCAAATACAGAACCATAAAAAAAGGATACTGACAAAATCGTCAAACCCTAAGAGAATTCCAACAATTTCTTTATCGTTTTTCATGATAATGTGAATCCTTGATCCAATACACTTGTCCACCAACTCTGAAACAACACAAAGAAAAAGACATTCAGACATTTCTCCAACACATTTTTCATGTATAATATGTAGATTATATAAAGAACATGTGATGATAAGTTTGATCCATTATGTATAATCTTTTATGTATAATCTGTGATGTAATGACACCATCACATTCTGTAGGCCTAGAGTGAGGAGGAATAGGCCAGCCTTTCCCTCACTGTAACCAGCGACGAGCCCAGGCATCAAACATGTGTCTGACTGTGCTCATGATATTACCAGCAGAGTTCACCATCAACTTCGCACAATCTTACATCCCTTAGACAGCATGGTTAAAATGAATATTACGTATGAAATACATATACAGCAAAAAACATTAAAACCTTTATGGAGTAGAACAGATTGAACAACAAAGGCCAGAGTACTAAAAGCATGCATATTTCTGCTTATGTGGAAACATAGGGAGTGAAACTTGGAAATTTATTTAACAAATGAACTAAAAAGCATATATGTGCCTTTCAATATAAGTGTTACAGAAGAGTATTGCAAATTCACTGGATGAAAGAAAGAGTGAGTTAGTTGTATATCCTTTACAGGACGTCACAGCCAACCCCAGCAGTTTTTGGCTGTTTGTGATCTCTTGGCAAGTTTACGTTCAGTAGTTTACCATTGCAAATGACCGTCACCCATACCATTTTTATAAAAACCCAACACAGGGCGGACAAAGAAAGAGAACAAACAGAAATCATCCAACAAGAACTTAATATTGAAGCAGATTGATTATTAAGACCTAACAAAAAAATACAGGCCCTCAATTTGATGTGTATGCACAAGGAGTATTTCTTCTTCTTCTTCTTCGTTCATCGGGAGTGTTTTTTTTCCAGACGTAATTGCGGTGTGTTTTGTTATGCACCCTTGGGCCAAAGCCCTTAGGCCAACACATCCAACTTAAGCGTGCGTTTTTTAACCAGGTTAGCATTCCTGGGGGACTCTCACTTTTGTGGTGCCATCCACATCCCAGCTGGTCAAGTTAGAATGGTCGAAGACTTCACAGTCAGCCCTCAAGGGAAGGCAGGGGCAGTCCATGGGCATTTACCACCTTCCATAATTGCAGAGCCGATACATAGTGCTCTGGTACTGGGCTCATCCAAGGAATCGCCACGTCCTGCACATGGCTGCTTTAATTCCTCACCTCCATATATTGGGTATTTTGTTTGCCACGGGCCGCTCCCAGCACAAACCAGGAATGGTCACGTCTGCAGACGGCATCCACTCAGCGAGCTCTCGACTCGGACATGTGCTGGTTGCTGTGCCCGGAAGACAAAATAGAGCTGTTCCAGGCACGAAGGACATTCGGAAGACTAGATAGTTAGAGCTGTTCCGAGCACGAGGGACATTTCATTTGGATGTTTTTGCATTGTGCCAATTTATTTACAACCTTTAGGCCAGCACATCCGACTTTGCTGGCATTTTTTTTATCAGGATGGCCTTCCTGGGAGTTTTGAGGGACATTCTGTTGTGGTGTCGCCCACATCTCAGCTGGTCAAGTTAGAACGGCCAAAGACATCCTGGTCAACCCTCAAGGGAAGGCAGGGGCAGACCATGGGCATTCCCCGCATCCATGGAGGTTTCCATAATTGCAGAGCCGGCATATAGCGCTTTGGGACTGGGCTCACCCAAGGAATCTCCAAGTCCTGCTCATGGCTGCTTTAATTCCTCACTTCCATGTATTGGGCATTTCGTTCGCCCCTGGCCGCTCCCAGCACAACCCAGGAACAGTTAGTCTGCAGATGACATCCACTCAGCAAGCTTTCGCGTCGGACTTCCACGTAATGGATTCGCTAGCCAAGCATTCCATTTCGTGTTAATGAGAAGTTTTTCTACCTTAGTCTGCAGGCGACATCCACTCTGCTTTTCACTTCGGACTTCCATGTAATGGATTTGCTAGCCAAGAGTTCTATTTTATGTTAATGAGACAACATCCACTCAGTAAGCTTTCGCTCCAGACTTCCACGTAATGGATTTTCTAGCCAAGCGTTCCATTTTGTGTTAATTAGACGTTTCTCCACTTTTGACCATACTCACTCAATGAGTTTTGTATACAGACTTGCATCATAACCACTGCGTGCGATTGGGGTGCTTTTTCACCTTTAGTAATGCTCACAAGGTAGGCTACATGTGTTTCCGGCTCAGCACCTTACCTCCATGCAGCAGAGAGCAAGTAACGGCCAGGCCCTCTCATCCAGGGATCCCTCATATCCCTCGGGTGAAAGCCTTCGAACAAGTATCTGGACCAAGCATGTAGCAAGCTCAGCATCTCAATAAGGTGGAGACACGTCAGAGGGGCAAGGAGTGTTTGACAGTTTCATGCCCATGCCAGTTCTGACAGATAAAGCACATGAGCTAAGCAACTTCTGTATATTTTTATATTGCTGTTTCAATAGATGTTTGTTGTTGTTGTGTGGTATGACACTTGTGATCTGATTGAGACTGTCTTCTTGTAAAGCTGGCCAACTCCACTGGTTTTTCTTGATTTTACTGGCCTTCTGGATAGACAATAGTTTGTAAAATGGAGTTACACCGCTCCATAGCATAAAGCCCGAGCTGAATTTAGAGACCACGTGTTGCCCACGCAACACGATCCCTCTCTCGGCCTGCGTAGTTTACTCCAGACAAAAGGTAACACCAAAATATCTGGAATATGACAGGTCGCAGAAGTTGCCGACCAAGGCTTAGGGCCTGGTCTGCCCTGCCATGACATTTAGTCTTTAGGGTGCATTTCCTCACATTAGGGCAAGAGTTGTACCCTACCAGTTGCGCTCCTCCACCCAAAGCCGTTGGCACAATGCGGGGTGTCGACTTTGAAGAGCGCTGCTCAGCATTCAAGCTGGCAGTGCTGTCTACTGTCATAAGGTAGCTCAGTTATGTAATATTTTATTTATTTAAGACTTAACTTGTTGGTTTACTCATTGTAGAATAAAAATTGATGTGGAGACTTGAATGAGGTAGCATTAGATTGCATTTTCAAAAGTTATTCAAATATGCAGCTTAAGGGCTTAAAACAATAAAGAAAATGTTACTGAAATGCTGTATAAAAATTCAAATGAATTAAATATCTCAGCGATTTTCCTTGTGAAGCTCTTGACACAATTTCAATGCGAGAGCAGATCGATTTCCATGATTCATTTAGCTATCCTCGTCTGGTTATACTAGTTATAGCTATTTCCGAAAGTACATTAAATGTGCAGTTGAAATGACAATCTTTCTTAGGTAGTTTATATATTTACTGTATTTTTAACAAACAAATTTAATTTTGTTGCAAAAAAACGATGATTTTCAAGATTAGTTGGAATTGAATAATTCATTAATTGAAATTAATATTGGTTGTGGTTGTGACTTGTGTGGCGTTCTCTAGATACAACTTTTACTAATGTAGTGTAAGTGTAAGACATAAACAGTGTTCGGGTCCAATAAATATTACGTCAACTGTCAATGATTTGTATTATCATTCGCTGTAAAGACAAAATGCAAGCAAACACAATGTATCAATATACCCAGTGGTAAAAGCTGCGTTGGGTTTGCGAACGTGCCTGCCATTTTCAAATAAAGATAACACAACTCTATGTATCGGCACGGATGCCGTCTAGGGAAATGTTTCAATACTTGTTCTTACAGTCCATCAGTGTTGCTGATCATGTCTGTCCACAGATTTCTGTCTCTTGTGTTTCCAGTCAGTCCCGATAACGATGTTTCTCCAGGCCATGATGTTAAACTGCCTTGCATCTTCTCGCTTGGTCTCCCTCTGCTTCTCCTTCCCTACAACTTTCCCGTAGTGACCACATAATCCCTTGTTCGTGATATTAACTGATATGCCCAAAGAAAGTGGACCATCTTCTTCTGATGCGAATAATCAATTATCTTTCTGTGTTAATTTTCTTTCAAGATATCTTCACTGATTTTTATGTCCGTCCATTGTGTTCTCACCATTATTCTATAAAGCATGCAGTATTGGATCTTTGAATACAACCAGTCGTAAATTGCTTAGAGAAATTAGACCTAGATGGTCGAGATATTTTGGACGGAAGAAACTAGACAACTTAGTGACAAGTAGCAAAATGGATGGGGGGGAAAACAATGGGGAGGCAGAGAGATAAATACCTAGATGGCTTCACCACGTGGTATAATTGGGGCAATAGTAAGACTTGTTCCGACAATGGTGATCGCGTGAGACGTACAATGACTGTAAACGCTTATCGGCATGGCACGTGGTGGTGTTGATGATGATGAGAAGTAATTAGCTTTAGTTTAGTTTAGTCGATGGATCAACATCACGGCACACGGTTTAACCCATAAGTGCTCCGTTTTCCTCCTAACTCAAACCTGAGTCTGGAGAAACTCAGCTCAATGCACGAACTCCGTAGCATCGGCGAGGATCCTGAAATACTTTGGGTAGATTTTTAACTCGAAATTTTGCCCGGGCAGCGCCGTTAGGCTACTCTTTTTCGATTTCCAACTGCCAAGGGATTTTTTGCGTGCGCAACAATACACACGGGCGTCCGATCTCACTACCCAGAGACCAGGGGGAATTGTATTACTGGTGGGCGCACGTGAAAGGATCCCGGTCCTCACCGGGTTTGAACCCGGGACCTCCAGCACTCGAGGCGCATACCTCGAGACCACTCAGCCACCAACAGACGTCATTGCCACCATGACGCATTCTTCCGCACACCTAGAAAAAGCAAGCTCTTCCTCTGTGTAGTTTTAGTTGTGGCTTAGGCTCTCATCCCCTCACCCTGCTTCTGTTCTGGATTGCGGCCCTAGAAAGACGCATTATGGCACAATTAGCGACTTTTCATGTCGTTTGGCTACAGAGGTTGGACTTCAAACGACATTTCTTGATCTCAATGATCACTACTTTATGGTGTTTCGACCACTCTGCAGTGATCCATTCTCAAGTGCACGGTTCTTACTTGTGGTGAGATGGCTATTGTGTACGCGCGAGACAGTAACAGTTTTCGGATCATATTTTAGAGCAGTGGTTCTCAACCGATGGGGAATTCCCCCCCCCCCCCCCCAGGGGAGAATTTTAGGGTTTCCAGGGGGGGGGGGGGAATTAAGATTATTTCAAGATCGCGTTAATACAAGAACTGATTACTTGATATTGTTTTTACCATCATACTGTACGGTTCTGTACGTCTCACCCTTCTAAAAATCAATTTATAAACTAAATAGACCCATAAATCTGCTTTATGTAGACGTCTAGACTTGTTTTAGTATGTGCTACTAAATTCAGATTCCATTATTACGTATACTGTGTAGGGGCGGGGGGGGGGGGGGGGGGGGGGGGGGGATTTTTAGGTAGGAAATACGAAAGGGGGAAATGACGTTCTGAAAATATGGTGAAGGGGGACACGGGCCAAATATTTAGATAGGAAATACGAAAGGGGGGGGGGGGGGATAATACGAAAAAGGAGGGGAGATGACGTTCTGAAAATATGGTGAAGGGCGGCACGGGCCAAAAAAGGTTGAGAACCACTGTTTTAGAGATTGGTTCGTTTTCACTAGAGACATGTTAGACTTTGCCTTGTAGGCAAAGACGTGGGTCATCTTAATGCATAGATTTGTCCCTCTCAATGTTTCTATTGTTCCATAACCAGTACGAGACCTTCTCTGCAGACTTGCCAAATTGTGTCAGTGCTCGAGTTTTCGCTTGCCTCTTTATGCCTAGCTGCTTTAACACATCGTATAAGGAGAGGGAAACAAGACCTCTTGCGCCCACCTTACGGTGAATAGGTGACAGTATACCAGTCCAGTCTCAGGTTTGCACCATGTACGTCTCCATCTAATAGGTAGGTGCTCTTCGATTCTCTACTGGTGTATGACATTCACCTTCATAAGCGTTAGCTTTTGCTATGACTGTTGGGACGTCTTTTGCACTCTCTTTCCAATCTATCCTTCACGGATCTCCTGAACTACCACATCTGCCTTTCCTGGCCGACACCTTGGACCTCTGTAATGGTGACCGAAGTCTAGTCTGTTGGACTGTGTATCCCAAGATATCCTTCAGTTTGATCGATGTCTGGATAGATTTGACTGCGTTTCCAAATTTCCACGTCTTTTCTGTTCTGAGCGTGGGTTGTGAGCCGCTGTTACATCTAGGGACTTGCGCAGCATCATAGAGAGCCTGATTTTTCCGATTCTATATCAGACTCGAACCTATAGGATGAGTTTTCTTTCTTGCAGAACAATGCTACGCTGACAGATATGGGGCTCCTAGCCATTTCCTTGCTGCGGTGATCTTCCTCTCTATATCCTCTACTGCACTCGTGCTTATGGCGTAAATTAGCAGAAGTCTTAAGAGTTTGAATCAGCATGAATTGAAAACACTAGATCTCGAACTTATAAATATGACTGCTTTTATCAATAGCTCTCTGTTGTCTCGTGTATGTGCTGTACTGCGTTGTTGTTTTTTTATTTTGTCAACTGCTCTGGCGATCCCCCCACCCCCTCTATTTTTGGGTACCGTTATTCTCCATTAAATATGCCATGATTATGTTGGCCACCATTTTCACACTTGCGCTATCAAGAACAAGTCACCCAAACTGTTCAAGAAACCTAATATGGGTGGAGAAAATGGCACGATCCATGAAAAACACAAGAAGACACCTGACATACAAGTTAACAGCGTGAAGGCCGCCAAGACCTTAAAGAAGACGAAAGGAGAGAACCTGCCTGCGAGCTGCAGCAAAGAACCAGGACCTACAGTCACCTCAAAGGAAGCTACCACGAGGGAGATCAACGACAACCCACCACAGACAAGAGCCAAGACAGATGAGAAGAAGAGTGAGGAGAGACACCAGCGTCGAAAACACCAACTCAGAGATGATCAGATGGGTTGTCAAACATATTCGAGTGGAGCTGACAGATGAACAGATCCTGAAGCAACTGCAACAGGAAAATCGGCTTCGAACCTACTCCAAGACTCCTACAACCTTAACGGTGGTGATGACCGAGGGCATCGAGATACCACGCCTAGTATCGATAAACAAGAAAGTACAACAGCCTGAAAGATGCATTCCTAGAATCACTCAATGCTCAAGATGTCAGAGGGCCGGCCACAGCAGAACAACATGCTGCAGCAAGACAGATCTGCCATTACTGCGCTGAGCACCATGCATTCAAGGAATGTCCATTGGCCAAATAGGACAAGGACTTCCGAATGCCCAACGACAACAGAAAGTGTGCCAACTGCCTTGGCAAGCATGGAGCAAAATACCTGGGCTGTCCATAACTTCCAAAGACACTGAGACATCTTAAAGATCACCATTACCACAAAGACACTATATAAGGAAGCAATGCGGAGGCGCGAGACAGCCACGTGCATCTCACAAGCTGAAAGATATCAACTACAAAACCAGACTGATGAGATAAATAAACAAGTCAAGCTACTTCAAACACCAACGCCAACCAGCGACAACGAAAAACTGCTGGCTGGCTTGAAGGAAATACAGCACAGCATCAAGCAAGAGGTGGAATGCATGGCACTGCTAAGGGAGGAGAATGAAGAAATCCTCCAAACCAGAAAAAGACCTGCAAAAAGCTGAAAGGGAACTAATCCAAAACAAACCAGCAGAAACCATGAAAAAGAAAGCAGAGAAGCCACAAGCTAAAGCCAAACCAAAGACCAACCAGAAACCGCAAGCTAAAGTCAGCAGTCCAATCACGATGTCCAAGCAACTCAAGGGGGAACCAGTATCCCGCCCAAAGGAGGAATCCGACACATCTGAAATACACGGGGGCACAGATGATGAGAAATACATCAAAGGGAAACAAGACTTTGACATGAAAAATAAGATCAACAAGAAAAATGGCAAAATAAAAAAATATGAAGGCAAGATAAAACTTCTAGCGAAAATGGCTGAGATAATCAACCAGCAATTCAACAAAGCCGGTCTCTCTGGCTGAGGGGTTACAACACTTTCTCCGTAATCCCGTTTATCACGCAGAGTCTCGTAGCGGGAGAGAACTGGGAGCGGTTCGACCCCCGCGGGTGACTTGCGGGATACTGAGCCGGCCGCTCAGAAAGCAATGGCAAACTACTGAGCGTAATCTTGCCAAGAAATCAACAGACATGTCTGAAAGATGCTACTGTTGACAGCGATGAAAAAAAAAAAATTCAACAAATAGTCCTTATAAGAACCTGCAACTAACCAAACCAGACGAACCAGAAGGCAACACTGATCAAAGAAACCAAGAGAGGAGATGGACTCAAAATACTTGCCGGCCAATTCCCCAGCTGACATCATAGGCACAAACTCTACAAAACCGATAAGCCAGCTAGCACTGGCGTAGAAAACGTGACAAACTTATCCTGCACAATGAACCACCACAAATATAACTAACGCCACAGAGGCTAGTTGAAAGTTGGTGGAAAGTTGTTTTTTTTTACAACTGGAACTGGAATTGGCATTGACTGAAAAGAATATGTTACTCTCGATATTCAGAAGATTCACTTGGATTGGGTAATGCTGTTCGGATTCTGCTCTTTGTTTTGGGAATGTAGATTCCGTTGTCTTTCTTCTAATCTAGGCTTATTCATTTGTGCCTCCACGCGGATCTTAATATCCGTTGGAGTTTTCAGCATCATTTGTACACGATGTACGGAACACTGTTGGAACCTGGTGCTGACTTGCAACGTGCTTTCTTGACAACCACCAGGGCAGTTTCTTACTGACAGGACATTTGGATGCCCTGCTCTGCTCAATTGCAGAGTTGTTCACGTACCCCAGTGAGACTTGAAATGCCAGAACATTAACTTAAATAGAAAAGTTAAATAATATAGTAAAAGAAATTCGGTAGCGGTTCTCGCCAAGTTGGTAACTTAGGGGTATGTGAGCCGGTCACTCAGAAAGCAATGGCAAACTACTGAGCGTAATCTTGCCAAGAAATCAGTCAGCTGAAAGATGCTGATGTTGACAGCGGTGTCCTGTAAAGGATATGCAAACAAACAAACAAAAAATGGACTCGAACCAGGTACTTCTCAAGTTAGAAGCAGATGTTGCATTTGTACACCACACCATTCCTTTCACTTCATCTAGACTTACAAAACTGACAAGAATAACTTTTAACATAAGATCAATGCAACAAATTTTAGCAACCAAGAGAATCATTTTGTTATCAAATTTATTTTACTTACATAAAAAGATATATATATATATATATATATAATGCATGAATCATAATCAATATTACATTACTGTTCTAGCTTATGAATATGACAAAGACGTGCAACAGGACAATGACACTTGAGGATTAAAATGTCACATATTTCAGTGTTCATTTCTAGTCCAGTATATGTTCAGCCTGCCTGCACACAACAGATGGACTAAGATGGTATGATAGAATCATTTATGTGAAGCTCACAGAAATAACTATACAAATACCAGAGAATCAAGGATGAATGAACAAACTTTATTTCAAAGGGTTAAAAACTGGGCACACAGGCCCATCTAACATTCTGCCCTTGTCATCTCTCTGCTGTCATACATTATTATTACAAGAGGTGGTGACAAGACACTAGTGCTAGGTAGGACACATTGAGAGAACCCGACAAATAGTATAACCAGAAAATCACTTGTCTGGAACCCAGAAGGCCAGCGAAATAGAGGGTGACCTAGATACACAAGAAGAAGGGGGTTAGAGACAGAGATGAATAATATGGGAAGGATATGGACGGAGCTGCATGGGGTAGCAAAGGCTAGTACAGCTTGGAGTGAGCTCCAAAAGAGGATAATGGGCAGAAGAAGAATATTGCCAGCCGATTTGTTTTTACTGATTGAAAAGAGCAGACTGTAATTTACTGCTGGCATGGCAAAAAAAAAATACCTACAAAAGATTATATATAGCAAGTAAATCTCTTATGTTGATGTAGAAATTAAGGCTAAACCAACACATTATCCTCTTTTTATCTCCAAGAAGAAGTTTATGGACAGTCAGTCACATAGCAAGATTTATAGTAATGTTAAGAAGAGCAATGTTAAACTTAACCAGCTAAATATGCTTTAAGATGTGCATATAAAAAACAATAAGTTTTATTCTTAAAAGAAAGTTTCAAATGTAGCACAATGCAGCAATAGTGACTTCTTTTTTATTTGTTTGATCTTGTTTTGATGTAATTGTGTTGTGCTTGTTTACAGCAGAGCTGCAATGTTTGTGCCTTTTGGCAGATAAATCCTACTTTTTGTATCATTCCAAAGGCAACAGGCATGGCCAACATCAGTCCATGCAGAACTGCACTAAAATGACCGACTGACTGGTACCTTGCTGTCTTGACAGATGATAGTCTGTAAAATGGAGTTATACCTTTCCATAACACAAAGCCTGGGCTGAACTTAAGAGACCACGTGTTGTACTAAAATGACAATATTACAAAATATTTAGAACGGAACAAAGATGTGAAACAATATTTGTAGTGGCAAGATGCTAGCCTTGTGCACAAATAATCTGTCAACAAGAAAGTGTTTCGCCAGCACTAGTGTTCTAGATCTTTCTAAGAACCAAACATCTTGAGTAAAATACGAGATTCTATTGTCATTATAATTTCCTAGTTCAGAGGTCAGCATGTTCTAATGGATAAGAGCGCTTGCTCTTAAACTCCTGTATGCTGATGTCGCGGGTTCAACCCCTACATCAGTCAGTTGGATTAAAATGCTGACTTCTTGTCCTTGATTTGAGGACATAACTTACAAATACCTCTGAAGTTGAAGTAGGCTGGTTTACCTGATGGCGAGGGACACTGGTAATAGGGGAAGCTATTCCACAAGCAACAATCAGTCCAGTGCTACTAGAAGTAGTAGTATATGCATGGACTACGCCTGAGTTCAAACGTGAGTGAATGGGAAAAGAAAACAAGTGCAGTAATTTCTGAATACTTGCTAAAAACAGGTCAACATTTGACAAAGTAGGCAATGATCTCTATTCTTCTTCTGAAAAAACTGATATGATGTTTGAAGACCCACAGACTAAGTAGTTGATGGGAATATGGCAACAGAAATCTGTGGCATTCTGTTGTTACAATAAACCCGTGCGTGGCATTATGTTGTTACAATAAATCTGTGGCATTCAGCTCATACAACAAATCTGTAGCATTCAGTTGTTACAACAAATCTATGGCATTCAGCTGATACAACAAATCTATGGCATTCACTTGATACAATAAATCAAACAAATGAAAGAAAAACAAGCAGAAAGGACTGATTTAGTTTGGTTTTGGACAAGCATCACTTTCACTGCACACAGATATCTCTATAAATACACCAGTCTCCCCTAACAGATCACAAAGGAGAATCTCAGTACAGTACAAAAACATTCAAATGCGAGGATTCATCAATACTCTATAAATATTCTCTTTATAGGATAGGTGTTCTAAATTTTAAACTTAGCCTACGCAGTAGCCTATTTGGCCAGACAGATTGGATTACCTGTTCTAACACTTCTATCTAAAGATTAAAAATTATGTAGAAAAGGAACCCAACCTAAATAGAAACTAAGAACACAATTCAGATTTTTATAAACAGGCTGAAATGTTTTTGTAGGCTCATATCCATGTACACAGGTTCAGGATAGTCAAATGGGTAAGAATGCGTTTTCTTAAACATTACGGTGTGCTGATGCCGAGGTAAGCGGTTCAACCCCTACACTGGACAATTGGACTAAAATGTTGATCTGTCCTCCTTAAATTACAAGAACCTCTGAAGTCGGAGTGGGTTCGCCTGATGGCGAGGGACACCATTAGTAGGGAAAGCTAATCCACACGCAAAATTAAGTCCATCACTACTATAAATAGTGTGTATGCACTATGCTTGAGTTTAAAGTGAGCGAGAGCCAAAAAAAAAAAAAAAAAATCTATGAAATCAGATCGTAGACTTGTCAGTTTGTAGAATTTAAAAAATAGCCCACATTTATTTGCATGACATTTTAAAAAATCCCTCAATATTTTAAAGCATATTCTTTAAAAGCAGAAATATTATTGCACTAAACGCAAATTTCTCTGGTGGGTATTTCTTCACTTCGTAATGTTTGTAATGGTATGGTGTTCAGGACTTTATCTCGAAAGGTTGACAGGCTTGTGGGTATAAAAAACAAACAAAGCAAATCTAAAACAATCCTATTTGCTTGAGGATATTGTCCTGCTCTACACTGTTTACAATAAATGTTAAAAGTTACAAGTAAAAACCTTATAAGAGGATATAAAAACATTTGCACAATAAAGGTAATGTAGCTTTAAGTGCATACAAAAATACTTCACAAAAACAGCAAGAGACAAAGACGAAACAAATCTTCTTGAGGACGTATAAAAATAATAATGACAAGTATCTTAATTTATTTCCTGAAGAATTTGTATTGTAAGTAACTTGGCACTATAAGATTTGCCACATAGCAGAAATTGAATAAGGAAAGAAACTAATTTACAAAAATAAAATTTTAAAAAAACAATACAATTGACTAATGCTTGCAAAAAATACAATTTTGACACAAGCATTTAAACAGAGACATAGCGCTAGGATTAAACTAATATGTAGAAATACCAACAGCAGTGGAATCCTTGAAACAACAATAAACAAATTCATAGATATTGATTAGCATTCACATAAGTAGAAGAAAGACGTTGAGATTAGAGGACACACTAGACAACATACAAATTGAAAGTTTCAGTTACCATACTGGGATTCGAACCTGATTGATTGATTGATTGATTGATCTAGGAACCGACATCACAGCATTCGGGACATTCCCATAAGCGCTCCGTCCCCATCCTCAGCAACCAGCGAAGTGTTCCAACACTAATAGTTCCAGTAGCAATCTGATTCGAACCTGTCACCGCCAAATGATGGCAGCGCCTCACTGCAGTAACATGGTGATTATAGCTTTCAATTTGAATGTTGTCTAGCCTGTTTCTTAATCTCTACCTTAATTTCCTTTTGTGAGCCCAATGAATACTTGTCAATTTGTTTATGTGCTAAGCATTAAACTATAAATAATAAACAGGTTGAAGCATTCTTATCGTGATATTTCAATGCAACTATTTTAAGGGAGAACTCACCCAAGGTTATGGTATTGCTGTTTTTGAGTGACACTGTCTTCTTTCAACATTATCAACAATATCTCAGATTAGAACAGATTTGATAATGGCAAACTAATGTGATTGTTTCAGATTTGAATAAGTTCACTGTAATATCATCTTAAATTGGTCATATTTGTACAGGGGGAAAACACGTTCAATAATCAACACCATAATGAGAAGTTTGAGAATATACCTGCATAATATCAAACCATTTAGTTTCACCAGACAACCAACAAGCCTAATGGGTGATTGTGTGGCAACAGTGAAAGGCACAATTAAATATCATCTGTATTGCTGTTGATTAAATCAAACTCCACTGAGTTCTTGCTCTCCCAAGCAATCATTCGATTCTGTTTAGCCCAAGCAAGTTGTTCGTTTAAATCAATGAATGTGAGTTTAAGTGAATCATTAAAATAACAAAAGGAGTGTAAGAACCAAACACGTCAGTAAGTGACTAAAACAACTGGATGAGACAGTGGCATTAATAACATTATACCAGTTCAGGAGTAATCGTTCAATACGTATGGTGAGTTTCTAGGTGCTCAGAATGCGTGTAAAACAAATAACACAACAGAGAAGACATAATAACACAATACAAACATCAATGAGATTCAACACATGGTGATTAAAATGACTTTGCATGTTTAGCTAAAGTACTCCAAATAAAGGTTCTTTTAAAAGTAAAGGTAATACCATAGCATGTTCTGATCCAAGGATGTAGAGTGCTAAGTAGTTTACATATAAAAGCTATGGCTTATCGGGGTTGGGTGGCGAGCTCCCTTCCTCACTGTGTTGTCTTCTCCAAGCCAGGTACCTACTGTAAGACTGCAGCACAACTTCTCAGAGAACTCATGTGAACTCGCTACTGAAGACACAGCCAGAAACACATCTTTTAACAGGTACGCCTTTGAAGTACTAACATAAAGACAACAGCTGAAAGAAACATGAATCCCTCATATTTCTCAGACATGCTGAATGTTACATAGCAAACATAGCCTTCCACTTTATATCTTTCAGACACAATGAATGTGACAAAAGCCTTCCACTTTATATCTTTCAGACACAATGAATGTGACAAAGACAACAGTTGAAAGAAGGATTGTTCTCTAATAATTCTCAGACATGCTGAATGTGACATAGCAGATGCAGTCTTCCATTTTATATCTTTCAGACATGCTGACTGGGACACAAATATTCATCAGTTACACTAAATGTGAAATACTTAATGCAGCCTCCCACATTTTATCTTTCATACATGTTGAATGTGACAGAGCCCTGGGAAGGTTAACCCGGTCAACAAATGCCAGCAGAAGTCGGATGTGTCGGCCTAACGGCGCAAGAACGCAGCTCTGCTGTAAACAGGCACAACGCAGTCACATCCGGAAAAAAAAATCTGGATGAAAGAAGAAGAAGAATGTGACAGTCTCCCCCATATTATATTTCACAAACTTGCTGAATGTGACACAGTCTACCACATTATATTTCACAACCATGCTGAATGTGATAAATCCCCCATTATATTTCACTTGCATGGTAAATATGACAAAATCCCTCACAGTATATTTCACAGACATGCTGAATGTGACACAGCTAATGTAGCGGCCCCCCCCCCCCCCCAAATTATGTTTTTTGGACGTGCTGAATTTGACAAAGCATACCACATTATATCTTTCAGATACACACTCAATGTGACACAGACTCCCACATTATATCTCACAAATATGATCATGACAAAACCTAACACATATCTCACACATGCCGAATATGACACAGCTAATGCAGCTTCCCATACAACATCTCTCAGACATGCTGAAGGTGACACAGCCACCACATTCTATCTCACCGACATGAATGTGACACAGCTAACATAGCCTCTGACACTACATTTCTCAAATGTCACTGCTAAAGCAGTCACCCACATCACATTGCTTAGACACGCTGAAAGGCGACACAGCAACCCCCTCACCGATCTCTCATTACATGCAGACACAGTTAATCAGCTGTTCAGCTTATCATCACAGTCGTGTCCATCTGTATATGCACATGAGGTCCAGATAAATGTAAGGCAAAGACAGGTCTATGAGATAACTCAAACAAGCTGGCATTAAGGACAAGCTCAACAATTACTTAGCTGCAGATAGCACTTTCAGAATGAACATTTACTCTTCTTTACACCAAATGTTTTGATTAATATGAAAATACCTTCAGTCTAAATACAAACAAATTACTACCAGTGATTTCTTATTGGTTAATTCAGAATCACCATAATAGAATTCTGGGAAAACCCAAAGATGCACCACCTGCCTTAACTGCACATGGTGTAGGTGCTTTTTTAACATAAAAGGCCACAGCACTGAATTTCCCTAATATCCTTTACACACCACACCATTATGATGTGCGACTTCATATCTAAACATATTAATTATTACTTTGATATGTACCATTAGCAAATGATAACCTGATCACTCTTGGTGAAACCTTAATTCAAGAGGTAACAATGTAGACAAAGGTGTCCGAACAGATAGAGGTATTAAAATAAGAATACAAAGGGCAAGAAGAGCTTCCATATCACTGCGAAATTTGTGGAAGTCTAAAGAAATTAAACTTAGAATATTTAACCCTAATGTTAAATCAGCTCAGCTGTATGGATTAGAGATATAGATGACTAAAACAGTTATTAATAAACTACAACATTCATTAACTGGTGCATGTAAAGAAAAGGACTAAAATGGTATGACAGAATAACCAATGCTTAGGAAGAAAACTAGATAAGATTCCAGTAAGTCAAGAGGTGAGGAAAAGATGCTGAATAGGACACACAGAGAAAACTTGACAATAGTACAACTAAAAAGTTCTTTCTTCGGAACCCATAGAGCAAATGAAATAGAGGAAGATGTAAACACACAGAGAAGAGAATTAAAGACACAGATGAATATTTTGGGTAGGATATGGAAGTAGGTGAACGAGATAGCAAAAGACTTGATGTATGTTGGTTGTGGGCTTATGCTCTAACGGGACAAAGGGCCAACATGGAGGATAGGCGGTTGAACTGTTAAGGCCTCCGAGTGTTTACGCTTGTGGCTGAGGTTTGCATACGCATTTTCCTCATGTTGGACTGGTAATGCATGGTTCTGTCGCCCTGCTACTGAGCTGAGTGCATGCAGTGACACTGTGATTTCATATGGAGTGCTTTTACGTCTGTTGAAGGTTGTTCGTGACTTGAACTGCATGTTCGAAAAAATGGTGGCCACTGGTTACTGAACTAACTGGGTTTGCCTTATTCAGTAATTTGTTGTTGCTGGTTTTCTAGTGACTGCCGCTTCCATCGGCTACGAAGTGTATTTTTCAGGGCGGACTTTTGTGTTGGCTAAAGAAGAGATATATAACTGCTGGTGTTGCCAGGAGAAACTGAGAATGGCTGAGGATTATACAGGACACTTGCTCCACTGGGGTTGCTTAGCAGTGTACAGGCTAAGGTATTTATTTCACCCAGGTAGGCAGTACCATAGCAGACACTACCTTTGGGGTGTGAAGTATCAGGTTTTCACACATTCTAGATCACAATATAAGGTAGAGTGGCTAGTTCCATTTCTTATCCCCTTTCTTTTCCACAAAATTCTTAAAATTATCTGACTCATTGTTATGAGGTCCCAGAGCCGTACTGGTTGGAACATTAATCCTCAGTTGGGGATTGAACTCAGACCACTGTCCTAGCAGAGAAGTATACCAACCACTATGCCATGAGTACCTTTAAGACAACAGCATACACTGCCATGTACTTACACAGAAATAAACATTATAGGGATAACAAGAAGAAGAAAAGGGACAAGTAATATAAATATATACAACATTCATTAGTTAAACAGTTTCTTTGTTTTGATTCTGTAGTTCCATCACAATGAGAGCAAACTGGTTCCAATAAATGCAGTGTCCAGGTATTACTAATACTTTCAATACAATTGGAAGATCAATTATTATAAACACATAATGGAGAAAAAGAAAAGTCTAACAGTCAACAACAATCAGTCATATTGTAGTGAGTTAACACAGTGAAAAAAAAAACATTAAATACAACCACACTGTTAGCAAATGTAGATGTATGTGTATCCCCAAATCTTTGTATGTGTGTAAAAATTTCTCTCTCATAGTCATATGAGGTTAATATATGCAGAGAAAGTTACAGTTAGCTTCTACAAAGACCACAGTGAAAAACCATGTGCAAAGAATTATTTCAAAAGATGCTCTTTCACAATGTAAACGAAGATTATCTCCAACAAAATTACCAATTCTTAGTAGTGCTATTAAATCAGATGTTTACTTTATGAAGCTTATGTCTATAAAGGCTCCTGTTTCTGAAATCTACTAAATCAGCTGTGCACTGTATGAAGCTGTGTGAAGAAAAGATAGGCACAGCCAAATAGGTCTCTCACCCCTGGAAATATGATGGTTAGTCTACACTGAGCATTGGTACTCCTACATGAAATACTATTATATTGGTACTTTCATTATGGTACTCTTACATGAAATACTAAGATAATGCTTTCATTATGTTACTCCTACATGAAATATTATTATATTAATGCTTTCATTTTGGTACTCCTACATGAAATACTATCATAGCTAGCCTACACCAAGCATTGATGCTTTAATTATGGTACTCCTACATGAAATACTATGATGATGGTTCCATTACGGTACACCAAAACTGGGACACAAGATATTTTTTGTAATGTTTTCTATTGCTTGTGTAAGACAGCCTTAAGATGAAACAATTAGGTTTTCAGTGATGCTCTCAGTGTCTTTGGCATTTTTGGTCAAAATACAATATTTTCTTTGGAAGCTGCTCGTGGCATGTGGACAACATGGCTGGTCTGTCTGAGGTGAGATTTGCACAGCCCAGTGTGCATGCTCACCATGCCAGTTACTTGATTCTATCATTCCGATAAAGGTAATAATAGTACCTTGGTAAATTTAAAGGGTGTCTAGCTGGCTTTAGCCACTCTTTTCATTAGACTGCAGAAGTCAGCATCCGACTTTATATGTGTATTGGAATAGTCACAGAGCTTTCGTAAACAACTGGGTTACGAGTTGATTTTACAGTTTAAATAGTTCAATTATCTTTCCATGACTATTATATTTACATGAGTAAAAAAATTCTGATACAAAATTTTGATATATATATATAAATTCAACGTGTGCACCAAACACTGACGAACAGAAGTAATTTTATAAATATATATGAAGTAAGAAATGCACAGAAAAATATAGAAATCATTTTACAGCAACACAAGTACATATGTAACTTAAAACAATATCATCACGTTTACTGCTTTCAATACTCACTTAATGATACTACAGAAACACATACGTTTAATTAAATAACACACATACATCCATGCCTTGCCAACTGGTGTGTGGATGGTCATGCTTTTCCAGAGCTTCTGTTCTGCAGCAGAATTTATCAATCCATGTGCTGATAACTCTCCATGCCTTGATGCAATTCTGCCAAGAATTCTCTCCTTCCTCTATATCTCTTTCCCATCACTCATTACCAGTTGTTACAATATTGTTCAACTTTTCTCTTCTCCTGTAGCCAAAAATGTTGACTGTCTCCTTCTGCTGTATGTCTGAATGTGTCCTTGTGTCTTAGTCTCTTCCAAGACACTGTAGATTACATACTATAAGATACATATACAACATTCTTTGGTAACATCACATTTCTGTAGCTTCAAGCGATGTTCTGACTTGTTCACCAACAGTACTCACAGTCATATCTCACAATTCCCTACAATGTGCATTAAAATAGACTAACAATTTTCACATGCTTCTCAGGGCATGCACACTAGTGTAGCTGATAGGGAGCTATGCTGATATTGTCATGACCAAGGTTGGACGGGTGTTCAATGTCCGCGTTTCGCCATCCATCAACAAACTGGCCACCAATTCTGCCGTGCATCCAGGCCTACAACATGTAACGACCCTATCACATCACAGATCCATAGTGGACTCCTGCTTAGGGACATATTTTATGTTTTATTTTTCTCAGTTTGACACCCAACATTCATTCATAAAGTAGCTGCATCTCCATAAAAAGCAAAAGAATGCATACATGAAAGTAACATCTTATGATTACAAAAGGAAATAGTATTTCTGCTTTGACTAGAAAACATGGAAAAATAAGTATTCATCTTATGGTTACACGATGATGAAATATTGATGCTAGAATCAAGTCTGCATATTGATGTATTCTTCTTCTTATCAGGAATTAAAAGGCTGCAGAAATTCTCTTCTTTGGATACACACTGAGAACACCTTGAATGATAAGAAGAGGTATGTTGTGGTGATTGATATCACCACACACTGGGCATGTCCATGAGTGCTTAACTCTTCTGATGCAGCAGCCATCCCAAAGTGTCTTAACTCACTACTTCCTGGGAGGAGTTGGCTGTGATATTTCCCCTTTAATTCTTGAAGATGTCTTTGCAGTGTTTGGTCAGGCTTTACTCCCATATTCAAGCGATAGGGCTAGTACAGCCATTTGTCAGTATCCACCAACAGTCCATATTGAACTGACAATATCGGTCTTGTCCATTACTTCTTCCTTCTTGTATTGGTGCATCATTTGCCAGCTGGAATACCCTTTCATTGCCCTTAACAGCAGTGTATCCAGATTCACACATTCAGGTAAGTGATGTTAAGCATGACTTTGAAATAGTTTCTACCTATTCAGAGCGAAGACTGTAATTTGCAGGTTTCTGTACCATGTTCAATGAGTCTGACGTGATGATGGTGTCTGGTGAATTTTGTTCTGCAGCTCATGTGAGTTCTCTGGATGTGACAGAGATATTCATAGTCATGCTTGATGTGGCTGTCAGGCATGTGCCACTATCGTCTTTGATTAATTTCCAGATCCTTTGTGATGTGTGCTCACAGAACATCTCCAGGGATCTCTGTAGTCATGCTTGATGTAGTTCTCAGGCATACTCACACCATTAGAAGACAAAAGGACAGGTGAAGTATTACACAGCACACTAACAGAAAAACTAAAACCCATAGGTACAGCAGAACCAAACCCACTATCTCCACTTAATACTGTAGTTGTTTGTCCATTATGGCTAAAGATTATCCTATCATCATCTGTCAGTCCTAGAGTGGGTGCGGTGCGGCTGTGGCTGAATAGACCAAATTAAGCCTGAACCATGGTCAGTCTATCTAAGCTAAGATTTTCACACCATAATGTGCAAGCTCACCACACCAGTATCTCTCCAAAGAAGGAATTAAGACTACTGTGGCCAACATTTAGGGTGTCTAACTGGTTATGCAACATAGCAACAATGTTATCTGGAGGGGGTAGGTTCAAATCCTGTAGGAGTACAGCCATCAGTTCGCCTGATGCGTAATGTAGTCTTTGATATCAAATTATTTCCCTGTGCCTTGTGTACAGCACAATTCTACAGGGTTGTAATATATGTAGAAATTAACGAACTTAAAAATTGCACAATATTTTTACTTTTTGGAATGTATTTGTTAACTTCAAAAATGTAAACATCCCCAAAAGGTGCAAAATGTGAAAACTTGCAAATATATAGTTACAGAAATATCAATTATCTGACTCCATTTCAGAGTGAACAAATTCATAGATTTTGTATGTTTTACGTTTCACAACAATATCATTCCAAAAAAAAAAAAAAAAAAAACATAACTTACAAAACAACAAAAGTGATACAGAGAAACCCAAATTGCCAGATTGTGATCTTGGTTTACATCACCACCACCAGCTCAAAGGTTGAGCCTACAGGCATAAATGCATGATATTGCTTAATGTCACAGTAGTATAGTTATACATTTAAAGTACCATGTGTAAAAACTGACACACACAATTCTCACACACCCGAAGATGTCAGAAATCTCTTATGTAACATACAGACGAGTTAATTTAATATTAATATCACTTTACCCAGGAATCTTGAAGAATGGTTTGAGGATTTTCATCCACTATGGATAGTAATATTGTAAAAACCTGAAAAACACAAAAATAAGTGCTCAATATAAATTGAATTATATTAGTTCATTAATTATTGACTATTCTTTTATTACCTTGAGGTGCAAATGTGCAAAAGTCTCAAGATTACTTTGCAATGAATACAACAGATTGCAACTGGAAAAAGTAATCTCTAAAAGTAGATAATCACACAAACAAACAGACATTATGTTGCAAAGACAAAGCATTCATCAGTAAACAAAGCCAAATAGTTGCTAATACAACTAACTATTTTAAAATGTTATGACACGCTTGGGATTCTCCATGATGAAGTGGTCAAGCTGCTGCCCTGCACTCCAGAAACATGAGTTTATTTTCCAGTACTTTCATGCAGTTATCAGGCGCAATATTTCTGGAGATCAATGGGAGTCATTGATGGAGCTAAAGAATTAGCATGACTCTTTTGACAGGCTGCTCCAATGAAAGAGACTTTCTTTAAAAAAAACTTTTCAAAACACTATATGGGATACAAACTCAGTGCAATGTAGGAGATCCTCTTTCCTTGAAATATTCCCTTCCTCCTAAACCTTTTTAGACATACATGAGCATGCACTGTGAACAATAATGAATATTTTGATACTGCTCGTGCGTGGGAAGGTGCTGGGCAGTGGAAGTAGAGGATGGCACAGACAAATGTGAGTGGACAGTTTAAACAACTGGGAAGCAAATTATAGTACAAGCAATACCAATTTTCTCGACATATCAGACAACAGATAGTTAAGGGAGTCATGATTGCCGATGTCCGGTCTAGACCAAACACCTGTAGAAAAAGATTGTAAATATTCACGCAGAAACAAAACATTGCAGAATTCTAGTGTCAGGAGATACTAGGGGCGATTCACATATTTTGTGTACACATGACGAAGACATGAAGTTCATCAACACAACATATGAAAGATGAACTATTTTGTTCATCACAATATGTCTTTTCTTTCCAGATATCCTTTACAGGACGCTGCAGTCAACACCAGCATTTTTCAGCTGCTGTTGATGTCTTGGCAAGTTTTACGTTGAGTAGTTTGCCATTGCTTTCTGAATGACCGGCTCACATACCTCTGTAAAGTAACCAGCACGACACAATCCGCTGCCGAATCTCATGCAGCTGTGTTTCATAGTGGGTATATGGGATTACGAACAACGTCCTTAACTCCTTTGCCAGGGAGACCGGACAATATGTCTGAACAGGCCATATCTACTGCACAAACATCAATATCATATTTATAATAACAGGAAACATACCACCATATGGAAACATCCTTAGAATGGTCTGTCAAGTATACATCCATGCTGACAGGTGGCTTTCCAATGTCCACCAAGACTTTTGTGTAGAGACGTCCCTCTGTGACTTCTTTTACAGTGTAGTTCATACCCATGGGATCATTCAGGCCATCTACAGGCCACCGTTTTCTCCAGCCCAGGAACATTTCATTCCTGGGGGAAAATATTCAGTAAAATAAATAAGTCTTCCTCTAAAAAAAAATAATATTATCATCATGCACAATGCTGATCAGTGTGGATGGTCATGGTTCACATCTCATGATGACCAGAATCTTGGACAAATGTAACAGAGTTAGGAATAGGAAGAAGGGGCAACGAGGTGTGCATAGTCAATAGGGAAGTAGGGCACGGTCAAGCACCATAATATGGGGTAGTTAGGATGGGTCGTCCGATGACGAGGATCTTAGAAACAAGGTGAGTTGTGAATGACCCATCCTTCGATATGGACGTATGATTTAACTGGGCAACATCTGGCTTGATTGATGGTTTGTTATAACCTATCTCCGTTGATTATGAATAAAGTAATATGAAAAAAGAACCGTCTTGGAGTTATTGCCAGTTCACCATTACTTCGCTGTACTGTTACAGTACAGATATGTTGCCCAATGACCAGGATCGAGTTTGAACCAAGTACTGCACCACTATACTTGATGAGGCCAGAGATCTATACCGTGCTTGTACAACAGATTTTGGAAAATTCGATACCTTCGGCACCATAGCACCTAATATGATCTCTAGTGAACGCTGGAGAAAGTTCTTCAAGATGTTGATCAACTGCGAGCTCTTGTCTGGGTCATGAAGCTACGTTATTCGATCAAAACTCCTCCTGGGCTCTGTTGTGTGAGAGCCTAGTCTCCTCGGGCCTCTGTTGGTAGAGCGTTCATCTCCTCCGGGTTCTGTCGTGTGAGAGCCGCTGTCAAATCTCCTCCGGGCTCTGTTGTGTGAGAGCCGTTATCGCTGTCAAGTCTTCGCCGGGCACTGGGGCACTGTTGTTCGAGCGGTTTGCTAACGGGATTGTTTTTGGTGGACGACATGGATACCTACTTCTGATCGTACCTCTCACTGTTGCAGGGACTTCAAAGACTTCTGCATTCCGCCATACATAGTAATTAGGCCGCATCAAATTTTGCTGACTGAATCGTTGTCACACAGTCTGCTCGTTGCCAAATTTTGCTGACTGAATCGTTGTCACACAGTCTGCTCGTTGCCTGAATAACGCCGCTGCTCTACACTATCGTTCATTGTTGATTTCAGAGGGCTGGCCAGTGCTGTCCTCTGATCACAGTCGTTGATTGTTGACTTCGAGAAGTTTTCAAAATGAAAATCAGCCTTAATATCCTTACGGGGTGGTGAAGCCCATTGTCCGAACGCGCTCCTGTTCAGTGCTGATCCTCGAGAGACCTGCCGTCGAAGAAGTGACGCACTCTGATCCGTGGGAGACCTGCTGTCAAGACACCTACGATCTAGACTCAAGAGGCTTGTCCAAGCCGCCACCTGCGTTGTCGTTGGTCTCAACGGGCTACCAAAAGCCGCTGCATTGCATCGCTGTTTCGGGGAGCTGACCAAAGCTGATCTCTGGTTACTGTCTGATCTTTTTTTTGAAACCTGAGGATCTGATCGTTACTGTCGAGACTACTAACTTGTCGTGCCCTGATTTGGTGACCAGAGGTCAGAACTTGTATACGCTGATGAAGTACATATATGTAGATTTAATTAGATTAGTTAGATTAGTGTTAATTCTAGATTATATTAGTTATATTAATTATTATTTCATTGAGACACGTAGCAAAGAACATGAAAGGTTTGAGCCAAGAATTGAAAAGGGTGTCCATATGGCTAGAAGAATTGAAGGTAGCGGTCGGTGAGGTACAACATTTTGTAGAAGGGTTAAGGAGAAGAATGATTGGGCAAGAGACTTATAATTTTAAGGTGGAATGCAATAGGGTAGGAACGAATAACAGAAGACAATCACTGTTTAATGAAAACAGAAGACAACATAACGTTATATATAGAGACAGTTACGTTGAGCCAGATGTGACTAAGGTCAGAAGTGGTTATAATAGACGAAGATACAGAGATGGGCCTGAGAGAGACCTTTCCAGTAAACAATGGAGTTGGCCTTCTTATAGTGTGACTGCTAGAAAAAAAAACGTGACGAGTGGTTTGAGCAAAGACGGAGACAGTATTTGAAGTCAGGGTCAAAGAACAGGGTAGAAAACATAAGTAGAAATTCAACTACTCCTAAGGTGGTTGCGAATCTGACTGTTAGACAGGAAACGAAGACGACGGTATTAGTAAAGAAAATAGACCAAGAGACTCAGACGCAGGTGATTGAAGTAGTAGAACGGAACACACAGACACAGGTTGATACAGTAGAAAAGAAAACCCAGATACAACCAGCCAACAAGATAACAAAAGCAAGTCAAACTGAGTTAGTGGAAATTATAAAAACTCCTCATGAAAAAGGAGACACAATTGAAATAAAGGAAGATAGACAGACGAAAACCAAGGACGTCAAAAGACAGGTGAGGAAAAGTATTAGGGAAAGGAATACAAATAGTCTGATAGTTAATAGAGGTACGACGACTGGTATGTCAACTTCCTCAGGTAAAGACAGAGAATTCACCACTGACCGAAGTAAAAGAGGTACTAGTTCAGGTTATAGAGAGGATGTTTCCGCCTCTACCGCATATTATTGTAAACACCGGATTGGTGGGACAACTATAGATACTGATGATTCTTTGGAACACGATAACACTAGGTCTGTGTTCCTGTCCCAATTATCCCATGTGGCTAAATCATCCAGATATTTATCTCTTTGCCTTCCCCTTTTCTCAGCATTTGTCACTAAGATTTCAAATTTATTTCTCCTCATTATGTGCCCAAATAATAATGATTATCTAATTTATCTATCAATTCATGGTTTTCATCTGTTTCTTAATAACTGTCTCATTCTATTTTTTTCCCATCTGTCCATGACACTCTTCAGCATTTTCCTCAGAAATTACATCTGCTTGTTTTTCCCAACACATCTTCTTTAGAAGTCTAAAGTCTTTATCATGTTGACTTGTCTTACTCTATCAAAAGCCTATGAGTAGAGAATGATATAAAGATGTGGGTCTTTGATTACCTCTATGCAACCAACTATAAATGTTCTCAGTAAATACAAAGCATTTGTTGTATATAGTCTCCAACTTAATAAAACAACATCTTCTAAATAAAATTATATAATCTCATTTAAAGGCAGTTACTTCATTAAAAGAAAAACAACAACGCTGAAGTAGCAACTGTAGTTTTATGCATTTTGGTTTAGTTTTTAAATAAATGTGTGTGTGTGCAGACATCCATGTCTGAGTTAATCTTCTTAATGTGAAGTAATGTTCTCAGTACATTTTTATACTGTTTTTAAACTTTGGTACTGATATACTCCATAACCATATAGGAATTAATGTGTCATTTTGGCGCTGACTGGCAGGCCTCATACATTTGGTGTGTTACTCTTTTCTGGTTACTCCAATCTTCGATCCAAACTTTTGTATTGTAACCACAGGTGTTGATTTATTTAGTTTCAATTTTCTTTTGGATCAACTCTTTAGGAGCATTTATAATGGCTTGGTCCATTAGTTGACCCTCTCCTCGAAATCGAATGCCTAAATCTTCAACAAGGAATTTTTTCTTTGCACAAGCTTTGAACTCAATCGTAGTCCATACACGTACTACTACTTCTAGTGCACTGGATTGATTTTTGTGTGTGGATTAGCTTTCCCTATTACTAGTTTCCCTTGCTATCAGATGAACCCACCCCGGCTTCTGAGATACTTGTAATTTATGTCCTCAAGTTAAGGACGAGATGTCAAATTTTAGTTCAAAGTAGATTAGTGTAGGGGTTGAACCTGCTACCTCTGCATCAGTACTATAGGAAGTTGAGCAAGTGTTCTTATCCATTTGGCAGACCTCCAGAAACATAAGTAAATCTGGTTCTTTCATTAAAGAAAGCAGTCCACAAAATATGCATCAGATTTATACTTATGCCCAATTCATTAATTGTGTGTGTGTGCATGTGGTTAGGATTTGTATATTTCTCTATTAATTTTGATACAATGACCAGCCAATTTTTGCATCCCAAAATGATACAAATGATGAAGAACTAACTAACACTTTGACAAGAATTCAAAATATAAAAGATCTGTATGTTTGAAAAGTCGATAGAGGAATAAAAATAAAAGACCTGTATACTTGCAAGGTCCACAGAGGAATAAAAATAAAAGATTTGTGTGATCACAAGGTTTACAGACGATTAAAAATATCGACAGTGACTACTTAATTATGGCAAGCATGATAGTCAACTATAAAAAGGAAGAAAAATAAATGAAAAGAAGACAACCAATCCTGTCTGCGTAGACTGTAGGTCGTCATTTGGTCTTTGCCTGCCACGAGAACTGTGGGCTGTGGATGAAGAAGGAAAAGAAGAAGAAGAAGAAGAAGAGAAAAGAAGACCAAAAAATGTGATTCATTTTACAACCTGTAGTAAAGCTAAACACAAATATACAAATTGATAACCTACCCGTGCTCCGAACGTGTCTCTTTAGTATGCCGCACCATCTTGAACCTGCCTATGTGAGCTGGAGGTCTTGTTAACAACAAGCCAGATTCTTGAATCCTAAATAAATGAAATATTTATGTAACAACACTTCAGCTTCTGACTAATTAGACACTGTAAATCTGTAACTTAGACGCAGAGAAAGAAAACAGCTGAAAACTGAAGATGATAAACTGTACAAAATGAATAACTAAATATACCTTAAACATAACAGAAGAAAGAAGAAACAACAAAAGTAATCACGAAAAAAAATTAAGAGATTTAATTAACACCACAAGCTACCATGCATGTCGTAAGAAGCGAATAAGAAGGATACCGCCCATGTATTACCAGGACATTTAAGGGAAGCAAAGGAAAAAAAGTCGTTTAAAAGTTGACAGGGCCGACTTAATTCCACCAGGTTTTATCCCATATGGCTCAGTCTCTTTCCGTAGCGAACTGCCGAAAGCGTCGCACAAAGCACGAACTCCGCACTACACAGGAGTCCCTGGGAAAAAAATGCACGCAGTGAACCAGACACAGCCCGCAATTGAACCCGCAACCTTCAGGTGAGTCATATGGCATGACCACTTCGCCATGAAGACTCCCAAGGGAAGCAAAGAACAGTATCACAATCTAACCTACCATACAGGTCATAAGAAGTCATGAAGGAGGGTTGGGCTTGGGGTTGGCTTCCTCATCCCTCAGAATAACTTTAGCCAAAAAATCCAACCAAAATAAAAACCTTTATAATACCACAAGGAAGATAGCAAGAAAGAATAATCAATCAAGTGGAAGATATTAAACTGAGCAAAAAACTTAGAATGTTGAAATCTAACGTTAATAGCCACATATTATACTGACCACAAGGGCAACTTAATAAACAGACACAACCCTGGACAAGGGAGGACAAACCATGGTCTCCACAGTGATGAAACATGCAGAGGGCCACAAAGCTGTGAAACTGCAATAGTCACAGTAAATCTTTGTGAAGACTGTATACAATCACCAACCCAAGTCTCAGGGTTCTTCTTCTTCTTCTGCGTTCATCCGGAGTGTTTTTTCAGACGTAAATGCGACTGTGTTAGGTTATAAGCCCTTAGGCCAACACATCCGACTTTAGCGGGCGTTTTTTGCCTGGTTGGCCTTCGCGGACTCAGGGTTCTAACAACAACAGATTATATTTTCAAGTAGTCAATGCTTTTTCCCCCACTTACTTTTCTCCCAACAGGTTTCATAGTATCTCAGGTAATATAACAATTGGGAGCCACAGTACCGCAGTGGTTAGCACGTTTGCCTGCCAGCCACGGTTTAAATTCCCAACATGTCAGACTTTTAAAACTGACAGGACTCCCAGCTGGACCCAGACTTAGATCCATTCATCCATCATGTGCCATGCCGGTAAGCGTGGGCAGTCATGTTCTGCCATCTCACTAGATCACCAGAGTCGTGGATCAGCTCCGTGTTTCTGTCTCGACCATGCCACAAGGCCAAGCCATCCAGGTACTTGCTTCTAGGTCTTCCCCTTGGTCTGTTCCCCTCGATCTTACCAGTTGTCACCAAATTCTCCAATCCATTTCTTCTCATAACATGCCCAAAAAATTTTGACTGTCTACGTCTAATTTCTCTAATCAATTTACGATCTTCATTTGTTTCTTGAAGGACTTGTTCATTGGTCTTTCTGGCTGTCCATGGTATTCTTT
The DNA here is from genome assembly GCA_014155875.1 of Cepaea nemoralis. Taxonomy (NCBI): domain Eukaryota; kingdom Metazoa; phylum Mollusca; class Gastropoda; order Stylommatophora; family Helicidae; genus Cepaea; species Cepaea nemoralis. The sequence continues at coordinate 166,999 of JACEFZ010027447.1, read as the reverse complement.
GAATTTTCCTCAGAAACCACATCTCTACAGCCATCAGATGTTTTTCAGCCTGACTGCTCATTGTCCACGCTTCACATCCATATAACCCCTCTGCCGTGCGTCCACCTTGACGAGGTAGAGGGGCTTGAGCGTTCCAATGACCCCAAGAGCTATGCCGACGGTAGCACAGCTACTGGTAGGGTCACCCATGTCGGACAGGTCAAGGGAGAGGGACCAGACGAAGTGACGCACAAACCTGCTGCCTTGTAGGTAGACTGGGGACAGTCAAAGGCTAGGGAAAGCATCCCGAACAAATGCTTGTCGAAATCGGATGTACTGAGCCACAGGCTTGACAAAGAAGTGCAACGTAACTTTATCATTTCATGATGCCACAGATGAAAATTAATCGTTATGGTGCTAATCCCGTGAAGTCCCATCAGGCGGTGATAGTGCCGGGCCCCCTGCCTCGAGGGGGTCCACCCATGACTACTGGTGGTCACCTTCCCCTGTGCTGTGGAGTCAAGGCACAGAGGAGTAGGTTAAGAGCTATTGACCAAACACCCCGGACACTCAACATACTACAATGGAATGCAGAAGGAGTTTATAACAAGAAAGCCTCCCTAACACAGCGTCTTCATAAAGATAGAATAGATGTGGCATGCATTCAAGAGACACACCTCAACGCCAATCGCACATTTTCAGTCGAGGGATATCAGGCCACACGTTTCGACCGCGAAGGACACAAAGGAGGAGTTGTAATACTTACACGAAATACAATACCTTGCAGCGAAGTATCTGTGATCTCTGACAACCAAACGGAAATTATAGGTGTTGATATAATGATAAAGGACGTGAAAATAAGAATTTACAATCTATATAGCCCGGCAGATAAGGATCTTACACTCTCAAACATGGAAATAACTGACACAAATTGCATTGTTGTCGGAGACTTTAATAGCCGTTCAGAAAGATGGGGATACCCAGATACTGACAAAAGAGGAGATGAAGTGGAGGACTGGGAAATAGACTCAAATCTCCATCTACTTAACAAAGCGGATGACACACCGAGCTTCTACTCCAGAAGATGGATTACCACTTCTACTCCAGACTTAGCTTTCTGCACAGGAGACATTCTCCACAAAATCGATCGCCATGTGCTGGACCAATTAGCAGGTAGTGACCACAGACCAATCAAGCTTGTAATAAATATGGAGTATGTTCCACAGGAGCAAAAGCCTTTGCCCCGTTGGAATTACAAACGAGCAGATTGGGACAGATTTGCCATACTAACAGACAAATATTGTGAAAACGTAAATACACGATATGGCAACATGAAGCAAATGGTGGAAAGTCTAAACAGAGCAATAATACAGGCGGCCACTGAGTCTATTCCAAGAGGAGCAAGGAAAAATTACAAACCATACTGGACTGAAGAACTACAATTTTTGGAGGACAAAGTTGAAGATGCTAGGAAGACCGCAGAGAGAGAACAAACAACTGAAGCGAACATCTCTCTCAAAGCCATCTCAGCAAAATATAAAAGAACAGTAAATCAAACAACAAGAGATTGTTGGAGGAAAAAAACAGAAAACCTGAATTTTGACAGGGATGGAAACAAACTATGGAAACTAGTGAAAGCCATGAACAATGAAGGACCTAGAAACAAACAAATAACAATTAAACAAGGAAATGCCTTGCTTACAGGAAAAAAGGCTGCAAATGCACTAATGGAACACTATGCCAGTGCAAACCACATTGATATTACAGCCGAACAGAAGAAAGCAATCAAAGATAAACAGATACATCATACATATACAGAGACAGCAGCAGAATATATGATGGCAAATCTAACAATGGAAGAAATGGAACAGGCAATGAATACCCTAAAAAAGAAGACATCACCAGGAAAGGATGGAATCACAAATGAAATGCTAATAGGACTAGGCACTAAGGCAAAAAAGAAACTACTAGCATTCCTAAATTACAGCTGGAAGAGGGGAATAGTCCCACAGGCATGGAAGGAAGCTATACTAATACCAGTCCCAAAGAAAGGAAAAGACCTGGAAGAACCAAATGGCTATCGACCTATCAGTCTTCTTAGCTGTGTAGGAAAATTAATGGAACGCATTATCAATGGCAGGCTAACATGGCATCTGGAAGAAAACCAACTCTTAACACCTCACCAAGCAGGATTCAGAAAGTACAGATCTACTGAAGATCAAATAACCTATATAGCTCAGGAAATAGAGGATGCCTTCCAAGAGAAAAAGCACACACTAGCAGTCTGGATAGATTTAGAAAAAGCATTTGATAAAGTATGGAAGGAAGGACTGAAAGTAAAACTGCAAAAAATGCATGTTTGCGGGAAAATGTACAAATGGATCAGCCACTACCTTGAGAACAGAACTGCCAGGACAAAAGTACAAGGACAAACCAGCAAAATGATGCTGTTGGAGCAAGGTGTCCCCCAAGGAGGAGTTCTTTCACCAACATTATTCCTAGCATATATAAACGACATCACGGAAAATTTTCCAGCCAGAGTACACACATCATCCTTTGCAGATGACCTAGCCATATGGACATCTGAAGAATATATTAGTACAGCTAACAGCAGAATACAGCAAGCCCTATTAGCGCTAGAGGACTGGTCAAAATCATGGCTAGTGAAGATAAGTGAGGAGAAAACAACATGCACAGTGTTCTCCCTCTCAACTAAAACTCAGCAACCTAAGCTGGTATTGAATGGAAAAATATTGCGCCATGAAGAAAATCCAAACTATCTAGGAGTCACCTTTGATCGTCGCCTGACATGGAAGACACAGGTTGAGAAAAATCGAACAAGAGCAAGGCAAAGAATGGCAATCATGAAAAAGCTTGCTGGTACAACATGGGGAGCAGATGAGAAAGTTCTCAAGAAGTTATATACTGGACGGGTGAGGCCAGTACTGGAATATGGCATTGCAGCTTGGGCAACAGCAGCTAAGTCAAACTTTAACAAAATAAGTAGAGTCCAAAATCAAGGAATGCGAATCATAACTGGAAGCCTGAAGACAACGCCTATTAATGAATTAGAAAAGATCACTTGTTTACAACCAATGCAGGATAGAAGAGATAGCAGAGCCCAGCAACAAGCAGAAAAATTTAGAAGATTGACAGACCACCCTATGTACAACAGATTTAATGGTTTTGGAAAGGGAAGACTGAAGCGTAGCAACTTTGTAGAAACTGCAAAACGAAGGATTAGGTCAGATCCTATTCTTAACATATCAACAGTCAAGCCCATACACAATGCACACAAGTTCCCAGCTTGGAGACAGCAGCAACTGCCTGAGATGATAGAAAACATTCCTGGTATTGAGAAAAAGAACACTCAGCATGAAACCGAAAGAAGAGAAATAACCCTAAACTACATAAAAGAACATTACCCAAGCAGGAATTGGACCCATGCATATACAGATGGATCAGCCAAAAATTCAATAGAGAATGGAGGAGGAGGAATTCTCCTAAATTTAAAAAATGGAGCGAAAAAAACACATTCAATGGCAACTGGAAAATTTTCAAGTAACTTCAAAGCGGAGGTAGAGGCTCTGAAAACTGCAGCAGAAATGCTCCTGATGGAGGAAAATAAAGAGAAGCAAATAGCTATCTTCACAGATGCAAAGTCAGCTGTCTCAATACTGAAGAGCAATAACAGCACAGAACTAACTGACCTAAGAGCAGCACTCCATGGTCTATGCCAGAAATCCAAAAAAGTTGTAATACAGTGGATCCCATCACATTGCAGTATACCTGGAAACGAAGAGGCTGACAGACTGGCAAAAGAGGGCGGACGACTACCACAGCCTGACATAGACATAACCTATAATGAGGCAAAGAGGTTGATAAAAAGCACTTATAGAACCAAATGGGAATCAGAGCATCCAGGCCATCAGAAGGATGATGCATATTACAAACTCGACCGAAGAGAACAAGTAGCAATCTTCAGACTCCGCACAGGACATAACAGGCTGAAATACCACTTGTTCAATAAACTAAAGATAGGAGATACCGATGAATGTAATTGTAGAACTGGAAAAATGACAGCAAAACATTTGCTGCAGGATTGCCCAACGTATGCAGAACAGAGAAAGATATTTTGGCCCACACCTGCTTCATTTGAGGACAAGCTCTATGGAGATATCAACAAGCTAAAGTTGACCGCAGATTACTTTAACTATATACAGGTTGACATTTAAAGGTGCATGAAGACCCAGAGGCATGAAATGGAATATTGCTTGGATAGCAAATCCATTACGTGGAAAGTCCAAATCAAAAGCCCATTGTGTGGGCTTCATAAAAGGTGGAAAAGTGTCCTAGTGGCACGAAATGGAATATTGCTTGGATAGCAAATCCATTACGTGGAAAGTCCAAATCAAAAGCCCACTGTGTGGGCTTCATAAAAGGTGGAAAAGTGTCCTAGTGGCACGAAATGGAATATTGCTTGGATAGCAAATCCATTACGTGGAAAGTCTGAATCAAAAGCCCACTGTGTGGGCTTCATAAAAGGTGGAAAAGTGTCCTAGTGGCACGAAATGGAATATTGCTTGGCTAGCAAATCCATTACATGGAAAGTCCGAATCGAAAGCTCACTGTGTGGATGTCATCTGCAGACTGCATACTTCTGGTTTCCGGAAGAACAGCCTATGGTGAACGGAAGGCCCAATATACGGAAGTGAGGCTAAGCAGCCATGTGCAGGACGTGACGATTCCTTGGGTGAGCCCAGTATCAGAGCGCTATGTATCGGCTCTGCAAGTATGGAAGCCTCCTTGGATGGCGGGGAATGCCCATGGTCTGCCCCTGCCTTCCCTTGAGGGCTGACCAGGATCTTTGGCTGTTCTATATGGACCAGCTGGGATGGGGGATAACACCACAACAGTGAGAGTCAAACGTCCTAAGAAACCCCCGGGAAGGTTAACCCGGTCAACAAATGCCCGCAGAAGTCGGATGTGTCGGCCTAACGGCGCAAGAACGCAGCTCTGCTGTAAACAGGCACAACGCAATCACATCCAAAAAAAAACTCCGGATGAACGAAGAAGAAGAAGAAGAACATCCATATAAAAGTACAGGTTCAATGTAGCATCTCAACACTCTTTTTCTCGTTTCCGATGATTTCACACAACATGATTTTCTTGGCATCTGTAAAGAAGGTAGTTTGCCATTGCTTTCCTTCCTAGCAGTGACCATACTGGTCAGTGACCGTAGCCATTTTCTCCTCAAAATAGAGATCCTCTGCCTACCGTCGTGAAGGTGGAGACCATAACCTACAACTATCTGTTGGCTGCTCTCCATCTTCATCCACCACCTGCACCCATGGCTTCACGTAACCCTGATCGGGGGGTTAAACTGGTACTCCACCTTGCCCAAGGGTGTCCCGTAGGCTAGCGGATGGGTACCAGGAAATGTCCAGGAAAATAAAGGCGGCCAGTGTGATGCTGACCATATGCTGATTGGTCTATAACAATATGGGCTAAGCTAACAGCATATGTGCAATATGTCTCAAAGCACAGAATAAGGTCATTTACTTCCCCATGTACTATAATTGGCGATAATTCTTACCTCGCTGAAAAGTCATCATCCTCATTTCCCCATCCCCAGTAAGAATTAGAGTAGCCATTCACTCTGCGAAAGTTGTGTCGATTCACAGCAATAACACCACCAGCGTAATTGTAATACATCACGCTGAAATTCATACAATCCATGACAAAACATTAGTCAGTGATATATAATAGTTCACATCAAACAACAAGAAAGCAAAGATGTGAAACTTTTATTTTATATGTGTAAGCCTTTTCTTTTTCTTTAATTCCCTAAAATATGTCTATACTTGCAATGTTGTCTAAGCAAATAGCATATTTAACTATGCTAAGTCTACACTACTGTATGGATCAGAACCATGGAGGACTAAAATAATTACAAGTAAACTACAAACATTATTTAAATGGTGCCTGCGCAAAATATCAAACTAATATGGTATGACAGTACTTAGCACCAGTGGTGGGGTATTGCTGTTGAGTTTCTGAGGACAGCAAACCACCCTGCGTTGGTTTTCATACAATGATATGAGTTTTGGCCATTCAGAAAGCAATGGTAAACTACTGAACGTAAACTTGCCAAGAAATCACTTATAGAAAAAAAAATGCTGGGGCTGACGGCAAAGTCTTGTAAAGGAATATATGCAACTAAATGTAAATGTGTCATCCAGTTGTTTCAGTCACTTATTGTCATGTTTGATTCTGAAACTCCTTTTGTTATTTTAATAATTCTCTTAAATTCACATTCATTGATTTAATTTGCTTTGGCTAAACAGAATTAAAATGATTGCCTGGGGGAGCAAGAATTCATTACAATGGCAAACTACTGAATGTTAACTTGGCAAGATATCACTAACAGCCAATAAATGCTGTAAAAGATATGCAACAAACTTTTTCTGAGGGTTTTTGCAAATACAGATCACTTACCCATGCAATGTTTAGAATTAGGCTTCTGTACTTAACCCCCAACAGCTTTGGGCATCCCAGGCTGGAGTCTATTTACAATGAAATACCCAAATCTTGCAAAGGGAACATTGCCAACTCAGGCGTGATCTTGACCAGTTTGTATGTGTGTGCTGAATCATCACCTGGTGACATCTCGATATGCTTCTCCGCAGATGTGAAGCTACACTACTGGTCTTGTACACACTGCTGGTTTCCCATTTCCTTATCATTTGGCTTCAATAATGAGACCCACCTTAGATTTTGACCTTTGTTTCAATTATCATAATCAAACTTGCTTAGGTGTGTGTGTGTGTTGTGTGTGGAAGAAAGAGACAGAAAGACAGGCTGGTTGTCAATCCTCTAGAAGACAGTTTAAACTCTGAAGCATTAAGTCTGCATTTAAGTCTGATGCTTTAGTATTCAGCCCACCTAAGCTCCTGCATCTGTCAGACAGGCTGGTGAAGAGACTTTTCTCCTGACAGTACAACATCTGTCAGAGAGGCTGGTGAAAAGACATTTCTCCTGACAGTACAACATCTGTCAGAGAGGCTGGTGAAAAGACTTTTCTCCTGACAGTACATCTGTCAAAGAGGCTGGTGAAGAGACTTTTCTCCTGACTTAGTACAAAAGTACCACCTCCACGGGGACACTATTGCAGGGCTCTCCTTCACCTCTCCAAGCACAGGAAGCAGCAGGGTGTGCAAGATCAGCATTGAAACTTCATATCTGCAGAGACATATTAGGCCATAACCAGGTCATCATGCAGCACAGAGCATCCAGAATGGCTGGGAGTAGGCCTAGGGTGGCAATGTTCCCTGTCAGTTTTAGCTCCTCTGACAGTTTTAGATATGTTATTGTCAACAGACTCTACAGGAGAGAAAGAGAGAGACAGACAGAGTGAGACACACACACTCAAACATACACAGAGACACATAGAGAGAGAAACCATTTCTATAATTGCCATTTTCATGTACCTAGAATCTTAACATTGACAACCATCCATCCATCCATCATGATTTGACTGTCTGCGTCTCTAATATCTCTAATCAGTTTACGATCTTCATTTGTTTCCTGAAGGACCTGTTCATTGGTCTTTCTGGCTGTCCATGGTATTCTTTGCATTTTCCTCAGAAACCACATTTCTACAGCCATCAGATGTTTTTCAGCTTGACTGCTCATTGTCCAAGCTTCACATCCATATAAAAGTACAGGTTCTATGTAGCACCTCAACACTTTTTCTCGTTTCAATTGACATCTTTTTATTGGTCAGTATGTTTTTCATCTTGCTAAAGACTACCTTAGACATGGCGATTCTTGTTCTAATCTCTTCAAGGCATCTCCCATCAGATGTTATTACTGTTCTGAGATAATTGTACCTATTCACTTGTTGAAGAATATTCCCATTTACTTGTATATTACATTGTGGTATTTCGTTCTTCCTAGTGACGACCATAATCTGTGTCTTTTTACAATTTAATTCTAACCCACGTTGTTCACTGTGTGTAACAACTGCATCTACTAAATGTTGCAGGTCCTGTTCATTGTCTGCAATCAAGGCTGTATCGTCTGCATATCTAATGTTATTGATGCATCGTCCCCCAATGTTGATTCCTTCCACATCTTCAATATTTCTGAAAATATTTTCACTGTACCGGGAAAACAGACCTGGAGACATTACACATCCCTGTCTCACACCTCTCTTGATAGGCTGATATTGGCCTATTTCATTATCAACTCTTATGGCAGCTTGTTGTTTCCAATATATGTTTTTTACAAGTCTAAGGTCTTTTCCATCAATTTGTAGATCTTCAAGCATCCTTATCATGTTGACATGTCTCACTTTATCGAAAGCCTTTGTGTAGTCAATAAAGCAAAGGTGTAGATCTTTGTTTACTTCTATAGATCGTTCAATTATGGTTCTCAGTAATTATACAGCATTTACTGTACCCTTTCCTTCTACAAACCCACATTGTTCTCCTATTTCAGGTTGTATTTTCCTCCTAATTCTTTGCATGATAATTCTTAGCAAAATCTTCGTGATGTGACTCATTATACTAATTGTTCGATGTTGATCACATTCCAAGGCTCCTGATTTCTTTGGGATTGCAATAAATACAGAATTACATAATTCATGAGGTTTGCCAACAAACAGCACATAATACATCCTGAAAGTCACAACAGCCAACTTACTGGTATCTCATCTCATCAATGGCAGATGCTAAATGTCGTGCGTATTCATCGCAAAGATACAAGTTCCGATTGTCCTCAGGCAGAAGGTCCACATCCTGAAACACCATGCAGTCAAACTGTCCCAGCCGCAGAGCTTCCAAGTATCCAACATTCATCAGTTTCCCTCGGTTAAACTTGTCAGTACCAGCCTGGAATAAAACAACAATAGGCTGTATCAGACACAACCGTCATCCCCATCTTTATATGTCTTATCCTGATGCAGACATAACCTAAGATGAGGCAAAGAGATTTATAAGAAGCAATTAAAGAAGCAATTAAGTGAGAATCAGAACATCTAGGTCACCAGAAAACTGATACATATTACCAACTCCACTTAAGTGGACAAGTAACAATCTGCGTAGGACACAAGTTGAACAAGTCAGCATGATCGAATGGGTAAGAACGCATGTTCTTAAACATCAGGTGTGCTGATGCCGAGGTTAGGGGTTCAAGCCCTACACTGGACAGCTGGACTAAAATGTTGACCTGTCATCTTTGAATTAGGGACGTAAATTACAAGTACCTCTGAAGTCAGAGTGGGTTCCCCTGTTGGCGAGGGATTCTGTTAATAGGGAAAGCTAATCCACAAACAAAATTCAGTCCATCACTACTATAAATAGTGCATATGGACTACACTTGAGTTCAAAGCGAGTGAGCGCAAAAAAAAAAAAGGTTAAAATACCACATATTTAATAAACTAAAGATAGGAGATACCGATTAATTAACTGTGGAACTGGTAAAACATTTGTTGCAGGAATGTCTAACATATGCAAAATAGAAACAATTATTTTAGCCTACCCCTACTCCATTTTAAAACTAACTAAACTGAGATGTCAACCAGCTCAAGTTGACTGCTGCTTTCTTTGGACATATTCATGTTTACATCTCAAGATGGGGGATGAGTGGTCTCTGTCATAATCTCCCCCATTAGTTCTACCGCGTCGTCGTCAACGACGCCTGGCGAGTACGGCCAGGGGTCCACCTGTGCAGCGACACTAACCACACTGTGTCAGGAATAGCCAGTCGGTGAATGCATGGATCATGCAGTCCACGCAGGGACGCAACCCCGACTAGCGAGACTCACAGTGGTTAGCGGCCAGACGGCTTGGGCGAGACAGACGGAATGAATGGTGCTCGTATACTTGAGTGTATGAACGCGAATAGAGAGAACGCCTGTGGGAATAATAGAAGACTGTGCGCTTGTGAGTTGTGTATATTGTATTGATATATCTATTGAATGTATTATTGCATCGTCATTGTAATTGTACGATACATGTAATGGTTGTGATGAGTGAGATGTGTGAATAAAGTGTTTGAATTGTAGTTGTAGCGCGTCACGTTAAGTCATTCTGTGACCGTGTTTGTATCACACTTGTTGGTGATTATGAGCCTGTGTTATTGCTGAGAGCAAGACTCTGACAAGTGTGAACATGGGTGCATCGTCCTTCGTGGATTATTTGAACCATAAGTGTGAATGTGGGTGCATCGTCCTTCGTGGATTATTTGAACCATAAGTGTAAACGTGTCATCCATCTTTGAATTAGTTGTAAAATAGAATTGAACGTGTGTGTAAGCGGAAAGTTTTGGAATGAAAGCAACATGGAAAGCAAGTTGTTGAATGTGTTGAACGGACGACAGTATGACTAACAAACATACTTGACAGCACACAAACCTACAAAACTTAGTTGACAACGCATACACCACATAAACATACATGTCCTAATATTTTCTTCTTCCAAAAGCAACAGGTTTTTGTGTCATCCGAAACCGTTAGCAAGTGAAGTTCATTTTCCGGGTAGTAACGTTCAGGCAGCCTTTCTCTGGTACAGTTCTCCATCGTACTCCAGAGCTCCAAAGTCACTTAAGTATTATCTTTTTTCACATATACTTTTGTGTGTAGGCTTAGGCACAAGCTGTATTCGATAAATCCTGTACAAATTATTTACTAACACCATAATTAACTCTTTGTGTACAGTCATTGTATTTGATATAATTCATCATGTCCACATTGAATGATTTCATCGAATCTGGTTTGAAATTAAAGTTAATTGGTGATGAGTTGACAAAATGGAGTGAGGCAAAGTATGCAGATATTACGTAAATCAGAAATTAAAGACCAGAGAGCGATTTTGGTCAACGCCGGAAATAGAGGCGTTGGCTCTGGTATATTCGGTTAGAAAACTATCCAGATTCCTTCTTGGAACACATTTCATAGTAGAGACAGACCCACGTTCACACTTGTCAGAGTCTTGCTCTCAGCAATAACACAGGCTCGTAATCACCAACAAGTGTGATACAAACACGGTCACAGAATGACTTAACGTGACGCGCTACAACTACAATTCAAACACTTTATTCACACATCTCACTCATCACAACCATTACATGTATCGTACAATTACAATGACGATGCAATAATACATTCAATAGATATATCAATACAATATACACAACTCACAAGCGCACAGTCTTCTATTATTCCCACAGGCGTTCTCTCTATTCGCGTTCATACACTCAAGTATACGAGCACCATTCATTCCGTCTGTCTCGTCCAACGCTCCCAAGCCGTCTGGCCGCTAACCACTGTGAGTCTCGCTAGTCGGGGTTGCGTCCCTGCATGGACTGCATGATCCATGCATTCACCGACTGGCTATTCCTGGCACAGTGTGGTTAGTGTCGCTCACAGGTGGACCCCTGGCCGTACTCGCCAGGCGTCGTTGACAACGACGCGGTAGAACTAATGGGGAGATTATGACAGTCTCGAGGTGTGGTGTCTGCCTCGAGTGCTGGAAGTCAAAGGTTGAAGCCCCAGTGAGGGCTGGGATTTTTTCACGTGGACTTCTAGTAACAAAAATGTCCCTTGGTCTCTGGGTAGTGAGATCGGACGCCCGTGTGTATTTTTGTGCACGTAAAAAATCCCCTGGCAGTTGAAAATAGAAAAAGAGTAGCCCAACGGCGCTGCCCAGACAAAATTTTGAGTTAAAAACCTACCCAAAGTATTTCAAGATCCTCGCAGGTGCTGCGGAGTTTGTGCACTGAGCTGAGATTCAGAGGAGTAGAACAGATAACATATGGGTTACACCCGCGTGCTGTGATGTTGACCCGTCGACTATACTAAACATCCCAAGAAGAGAAATAAGAAAAAGAAGTATATTGATTGATAAAGGCAATCACATCACTTCACAAACTTCTGTTTATGAATTCTTTTGCATGCCATGGTATGAGACTAACATTTTCATTCTGGGGAGATTATGATTATTTCAAGATCACGTTAATACACGACCCAATTACTTGATATTGTTTTTTCCTCCATACTTTACAGTTCTGTACTTCTCGCTCTTCTGAAATTCGTTTTATAATGTAAATAGACCTGCAAATTATGTTTTATGTAGACGTCTAGACTTGTTCTAGTATGTGTTATTAAATTTAGCTTCCATTTTTACATACACTGTGTAAAAGGGGGAGGGGGGGGGGTGTTACAGGGAGGAAATACTGGGGGGGAGGGGGGGGGGGTAAGAATGACATTCTGAACATATGGTGAAGGGGTGCATGGGACAAAAAGGGCTGAGAACCACTGCTCTAGACAGATTCCAAGCAAGTCAGCTTCATCTATTTGTGGGTGGGATTTTATTTCCTAACATTGTTGCCACGGCAGCAGCGTTATAGCCTACTATTCGCAATATCCAACTGCCATGAGATTTTGAACGTGCAGAACTTGCACAGCGACCTCCTGTTTGTTGCCCTTATCGGAGAATGCTCGGTATCTGAATCACCCACGATGTCAGGGTGATGTGTAAATATCATTACACACCAATGGTTCTTCTAAAAACACCCACCCTTATGCTGGTCTTCGAACCCATTTTCTTCTGAGCATTAGGCAGACAGCAGAACTTCTCAGCCAAGCCTTCCATGTTAAGTCATATAGGAGTGAAAAAGTGAAACTGACAGGATGTTAAGAACAGCAAAGAAAACTAACAAACTGAGATACCAGTACATGGAAATAAACTCAAACCTGCTCAATAACAAACTGGCAGGGTTTTAACAACAGCAAAGGAAACTAGCAAATTGAGATACCACAACATGAAAATAAACTCAAACCTGCTCAATAACAAACTGACAGGGTTTTAACAACAGCAAAGGAAACTAACAAACTGAAATACCACTCCATGAAAATAAACTCAAACCTGCTCAATAACAAACTGACAGGGTTTTAACAACAGCAAAGGAAACTAACAAACTGAGATACCACTACATGAAAATAAACTCAAACCTGCTCAATAACAAACTGGCAGGGTTTTAACAACAGCAAAGGAAACTAACAAACTGAGATACCACAACATGGAAATAAACTCAAACCTGCTCAATAACAAACTGGCAGGGTTTTAACAACAGCAAAGGAAACTAACAAACTGAGATACCACAACATGGAAATAAACTCAAACCTGCTCAATAACAAAAATCTTGTAGGCAATCTTCTGCAGCTTCAGCATGGGGTGCAAGCGACGCAGCAGGATGTGTAAGTGGTGAAGCCTGTCTCTGTATGGAATAATCACCGCTACCCTCTGCCACGAACGACAACCTGATGGCCTCCAGGTGCCACCTTTCTCTATATGAGGGTTGTCTGCAACAATACTATCTTCCGTTGGCTCACCAAAGATGTCGACTTCAGCGTCTCCTGTTGGATATAAATATCTAAATGTGCTTTTGCTGAAATCTTAGGTAATTGCAAACAAGAACAACTTACAAGAAATCATCAGAACTAAACACAATACAAAACACAACGGCAAAATAAATAAAAGATGTTGAACACATAATTTTGCTGGACACAGTTAAGGTATTTCACAACCACATAAGAACAGGTTGCAGGACTGTGCTAGTAAACAAAAACCAACTAAGTTAATTGCAAAAATATAAAACAGCTGCTCACTTTAAATGATTTGGCCAAACAAGTGTAAATGAAAAAGGAAAAGGGAATCTTTTCACATTCCTTGGTGTGTGGTGAGAATATGGTTCCAGCCCCATATAAACCAATCAGCACGTGAGGGATGATTTGCTCGATATCACGCCACCCGTCTCTACTTCAACATGAACGCCTACATTAGCTGGCAGGACACATGATGATGATGATGTCTCCACTTCCCAAGACAATTCCTGGTACCCATTTCTGGCTGGGCCAATCTGAAGCCCAGTTTTATTTTATAAATTTTACACAATGCAAATTCAAACCCATGCCTACCAGGCAAGTGTGCCAGCCAATACGCCCCTGTAGCTCCTCAAATGTAAGTGAACCTGAGAATACATGTTTTTAAATTCACATATGAAAGTTCTTGCATTCATCTCTGCTGTACTATTCTTCTTCTTTCGATTTGCTTAAAATCTGTCTATTTTTTCAATGACATTCACTATTTTAGTTCACTCAGCAGTCCATAGAGTTTGTCTTCCACTGTTGTTTCTGTAGGCCAGAAGGTCTGCCCAGATATGTCATATTTTGGGCAGTCTTGAATTATGTTATCTGCTTTCTGTGGTGCCAATCCATATGTTCACATGGCTGATTCACCAGTAATGCAGCATCATATTCTTAACATCACACACGTACGTCCTCTGTGGGGTTGCAATAGTTGCTCTTACTTATTTCTATTCTAAACTGACTTCTTCTGTTGGATACAATTGATTCCTGTCTTCTAGCTATCTACATACTACAGGTGTCATCATCATCACGTCTTGTTAACTGGCACAGGTGATCATGCTTTGCCACAACTTCAGCTCTCTAGACCACATATAAGTCATGTGCCGGAACATGACCAAGCAATGATGGAAGACTGCCTACAATTTTCACTCCCTGCCTTCCTCTATCTTCTTTTTCTTTAATCTTCTCAGCGGTGTCTATCAACATATTTCAGTTTTTCTCTTCTCATGATGCGGCCATAAAATACTGTTTCTTTCTGATGTTTGTGATAAATTTCCACATATAACCAACTCTTTATGATTTCTAAATGAGAAGGAAGTTTTAATGTGCACAGGAAACCTCTCAGTTTTTGTCCCTGTGTGACAAGGCTACACATCTGATTCATTGTTCAGGAATCAAGCTGGACGTACAATATCACCAGGTTCCTCTAGAGAGAAAACAAAGCTGAAAATATTGCCCTCAACTGAATTTAAACACAACAATTTAAATTTATAGGCAGACTAATTTCTCTAAGTCAGTCTAATTCTCTAGACTCTGAACAAACCAACAGCTGACACAAGTATCAACGTAGACAACAACAACAAAAAAACAGTGAGAAGGAAGAAAGAGAGAAACTAGAAAGAAAAAACTGACATTACAAGAAGTGAAAAGAAAGGGAGAAAATATGGTGCAGCATGAGAGAAAAGAAAGCATGAATAATGGAAAGGTGGCAAGGGAGAAAGAAAGATGAGTAGATGGAATGAGAAGGAAGAAAAATAGACCAATAACTAAATCAACCTATTTTGAATATTAAGACAACAGTGCCGTGAATGGCATCCCATTTGGATGTCACCCCTCTCCTCTTTATGAAATATTCAATGCTTTACCTAATTCATCAAAATCCAACTTGCATCGCCCCTCATCAGAGTGGTCTAGCTTCGACATTTCAATCAAACTATTTGGCATTGTCTCCACACAGTGACTGCGATAATTGAACAAAGCAAACCCCACCAGGCCGAGGTAAAGCAAAACGAGTACTTGTTTGGCATAGCGTCGAAGCTTTGCAACTCGTGACTTTGACAGGATCCGCCACTTCATGACGAACAGCAAGTCTTATTGTCCTGTGAATCAAATAAAACAATAGGTCATAAACTGGATCAATCATGTTACCAAAACTTACTTGCTATATATGATTCTGATAAGTCGTGATAGCTTGCTATATATGATTCTGATAAGTCGTGATAGCTTGCTATATATGATTCTGATAAGTCGTGATAGCTTGCTATATATGATTCTGATAAGTCGTGATAGCTTGCTATATATGATTCCGATAAGTCGTGATAGCTTGCTATATATGATTCCGATAAGTCGTGATAGCTTGCTATATATGATTCTGATAAGTCGTGATAGCTTGCTATATATGATTCTGATAAGTCGTGATAGCTTGCTATATATGATTCTGATAAGTCGTGATAGCTTGCTATATATGATTCCGATAAGTCGTGATAGCTTGCTATATATGATTCCGATAAGTCGTGATAGCTTGCTATATATGATTCTGATAAGTCGTGATAGCTTGCTATATATGATTCCGATAAGTCGTGATAGCTTGCTATATATGATTCTGATAAGTCGTGATAGCTTGCTATATATGATTCTGATAAGTCGTGATAGCTTGCTATATATGATTCCGATAAGTCGTGATAGCTTACTATTTTGCCCATGCATTATCACTGGCTTAGTGGCAAAGAGGTTACGGCCGCAGATCGTAATACAGCACACCGCATTCAAAACAGCAGTGTTTATTTTTTATGAAATGGTATGGGTGCCGGTCATTCAGAAAGCAATGGCAAACTACTGAACGTAAACTTGCCCAGGAATTACGAACAGTCAAAATATGCTGGGGTTGACAGCAACGCCCTGTAAAGGACATGCAACTAACTTTTTTTAAATATCAGGGCCCATAAAGGAAGTATAGAATAGTAACGCCGTAACCTGGCACGCAGGTGATTTGGAAGCAGACCACTTTGCACTGGTTGTCATACAATGCTATGAGTGCCAGTCATTGAGAAAGCAACAGCAAACTACTGAACATAAAGTTGCCAAGAAATCACAAACATCCAAAAACTTCTGGGGTTGAACTGTGATGTCCTGTAAAGGATATGAAACTAACTTTTTCTTAAAAACATGCATGCCATAAGATACAGCCAGTCATAAACAAGTCAATAAAGAAAAGCAAAATAGCTCAGCCAACCAAGATCAAGAAGGCTATAAGAAGTATGAAACGACGTACGTAGAGAAAGCAGCAAGTAGTCTGGATTAATGATTACCTCTTTTCAACTAGGAAAATTTTCATCAATTCAAAACAACGTATTCCCTCCATGAATTTAAGTACAGAAGCCACAAACAACATAAGCTTGTGTTACAATAAAACTTACTGTGGGGATAACAGATGTTACACATCTGAACAATACAAGTTACTATGTGTTTTAATTGTTTCAGCTTAAGCATTATTCATTTATTCACTACATATGATATATAACTCTGCAGTATGCACCCAATGAGATGCAGTGAAACATGCCAGATAATCAATCGAGCAACATATTGTTTGCCCCTTCTGTGTTTAAAATGTTCATAATTGACATCTAGAATATTAGAACTATGATTTGGGGGGAAAACAGTAAGGGAAATGAGATTAGCATATTGTAAGATCAGCCAACCAAGATGAAAGAAGGCTCTTTGCCTAGAAGAAGCATGAAATGATGTGGAAAAAGGCTGTAAGTAGTCTGGTTTGGTGATTATCTTCTTTCAACTAGGAAAAACGTTCATAACTGACATCTGGAACGTTAGAACTATGTATTAATTGGGACAAAAGTGCCAAGTAGTAAGTGAAATTAAATTTACGATTAGCATTTTGGGATTAAGTGGGAGATTGTTGACAATCATCAACCAGGGCCTTACCGGCTGGCATGGGTGATTATGCCTCACCACAAACTGAGATCTGTGACTGCATGGGTCAGTTCGTGTGTTGACACCCTTCCGTGCCATAACACAAGACTGTCAAGAATTTTCATACGCTGTCTTCATCTATCTCTCTTTCCACAAATCTTTCTGGTTGTCACAACATGTTCCAGTTTTTGTTGACAATAAAATACTTTAAACCATCACCAAGCCATCCAGGTATTTATCTCTTTTCTTCTTTCTCCATCAAGTATGCCAGTAGTCATTAAGTTTTCACATTTACTGAATAGGCTACTACCAAGGCTAACCTTCAAATGAGGAAACCTACCCACAAAACAATATTTATGGCACATGTAATTATGGAATATGCATTTAGATCCTTGTTGGTACAACAGAGTTTATGCACTGTGCCATTATTCTCCTATTGTGATCTATGGGAGGAAATTAGAGAACTTATGTGGAGGCAACCATGTGCACAGAAAAATGATCTTTTACAAAGCAAATTAAACAAGCCTGTATGTTCTTCCTCTCTCATCAGTCTATTCCGTGGCAGTTCAGTCCTCTATTTGTTCATAGACTCCCTGACTTGAATCATCACTTCCTGCCCACTGATCCCTATACGGTCTGTTCTTCCTCTCTCCTCTGTCTATTCTGTGGCAGTTCAGTCCTCTACTTTCTTCATAGACTCCCTGCTCCATATACACTGGTTGTAGCTGCGCAGACAGGCCTTTACAATGAATTTGCCTTATTCAGATAAGTACCCTAGTGTTTTTCAAATAGAAGTTTACACATCTTTATATCTGTATGTAATTATGTATTGTATGTTTGTCTTTTATTGTGCTTATTGATGAAGACTTTTTATTTGCAACATCAACTCTGTCATTTCTGACTCTGTTCCCTTTCTGTTGCTCCTTTGTTCATACACTTTTAACATGCTAATATTTGGAAGTCATATCTCTTAGCTTTGACTGTTTTTGGAAGCTGTGTCATATTTTCCAAACACCTGTTCATTTGTCATACTGGTTTTAGCCATGTGCACCAGCCTCTAATTGTTCTGAACTTGTGTTAATCCGATATGTACTCTGTTATCCGATATGTACTGTGTTTCATATACATATTAATGCATCCTAATATCCATATTTGGAGGTCAGCGTAGCTCTTGGGTTTAACACACCTCCGTTTGAACATCCTGTGTGCTATTGGTGGGGTAGTGAGTTTATTCTGCACGCCAGTGAGTTGGACCAAAATACTGACTTATTAAAACATCAATGGCAAACCACAGAATGTAAAATTGTCTGCAAAATAAACATCGGTTTCTTCTTCTTCTTCTTTTGCATTCATCCGGAGTGTTTTTTCTGATGCAGTTGTGGTGTATTGTTATGCACCCTTGGGCCTAGACTCTTAGGCCAACACATCTGACTTTTGCGTGCGTTTTTGACCAGGCTAGCCTGTGCTGTCCACATCCCAGCTTGTCAAGTTAGAACGGTCGAATACTTCACGATCAACCCTCAAGGGAAGGCAGGGACAGTCCATGGGCATTATCTACCATCCAGGGTAGCTTCCATGGTTGCAGAGCCGACACACAGTGCTCTGGTGCTGGGCTCACCAAGGGAATCGCCACGTCCTGCTCATGGCTGCTTTAATGCCTCACTTCAATGTATTGGGCCTTTCGTTCACTACGTGCCGCTCCCCGCACAAACCAGGGACGGTCAGACTGCAGACGGTATCCACTAACCTGGGTTTGATCGCAACATATTTTTAAAAATTAAATATCCATATTGAGCTGTTTTAAATCTTCACTTGCTTTTGTTCTTTGTTTTTAAAAAAAAGTTTTTTTTACATTTTGTTCTTTGTTGTATGCACTTATGAAGGCTTTGCTAGTATTGTGATTGTGTCCAATGCGATGCTGACCATTTCCACTTTGTTTTTCCTTGACTTTAACCACATAAAACAACATAACATTCTACTGAAAATCATAATGGAGGGAAAGAATGAAGGCACAAGATCCAGGCCATGGACCCTAATATAACTTCTTTTCTGAGGTTGAAAGGGGTAGGGATCATGGTAAAATGGAAGAATATCACGTTCCATGTTAGTAAGCATGGACAGTCATGGCTGGTTATTTCACATGATCAGTGCAGTCTTGAATCAGGTCACCCTGGGAAGGTTAACCCGGTCATCAAATGCCAGCAGAAGTCAGAGGTGTCGGCTTAACGACACAAGAACGCAGCTCTGTTGTAAACAGACACAACGCAATCGCATCCGAAAGAACTTTCCGGATGAACGCAAAGAAGAAGAAGAATCAGGTCTGTGTTCTTGTCTTGTTTATGCGATATGGGTCAATTCATCAGGTCTGACAGAATCTACAATGATGGCTCAGGATAGAAACTGTTGGAGATCCATTACAGCCAATCTTCACTGCAGAGACGGCATTTGATGCTGATTTTATGACTGACGACATTTTCCACTCTATTATTTTTATTATCTTTAAAAAACAACAGACACACACAAAAATGTCCACAGACAAAACTAAATTCCAACTAAAAATCACAAGCAATAACAATGAAAATGCGAAATCAACAGATGAGATGAGATGCTTGAGGAGAGCTGCCAACTTAACTATCCGAGACTGAATGTTATCAAAAGACAGACAGCGAGATCTTGTATCACATATATTAAAATTCAGAAAATCAAATAATTTGGCCATCTCATTAGAATACAACACCATTAACTACCAGCACTGGCCCTACATTAAAGGTCTGCAATGAGAGCAAGAGGACACCCAATAAGGAAATGGATTGATAACATCAAAGATATTATACAATAACATGGAATGACATTATCCAGTGCCACCCATTAGCACTGTAACGCCAACTATTCCTCCCCACAATGCTTGAAAACAAAAGTGGAAGATGATGATGATGAACAACAATGAAGAAATTTAAAATATCATAAAGTAAAGCTAGGAGTACGACAGGGGTGTGTCTTCTCACCAGATCTCTTCTCCCTATATAGCGAAGTAATAATGAGAGAGATCAAAGAGACGCCAGGAATACTAATCGAAGGTTATAATATGAATAATATACGCTAAGCAGATGACACAGTATTGGTGGCGGATTATTAAACAGATCTATAACAATTGTTGGACATTGTAATAACAGAGAGTGCATAGAAAGGACTTTCCTTGAATATCAAGAAAACAGTAATATGGTGATATCAAAGAAAATGGTGACACCAAAATGTGACATAGAAATAGAAGGGAAAATTCTTAACCAAGTGGATAATTTTAAATACCTAGGGGCATTTATAACATCAGATGGAAGATGTACAACAGAGATTAAGAGCAGAATAGGGCAAGCAAAAGCCGTATTTCAGAAAATAAGTCACTATCACTGAATGTAAGAAAGAGAGTGCTGAAATGCTATGTAGAACCAGTTTTGCTGTATGGCAGTGAATGTTGGAATGTAAATGAACAAATTAAGAAGAAATTACAAGCAACAGAGATGTGGTTCCTGTCACAGCAGATTATTACAAATTCATTGAATATTACTGTCACAACAGGTTATTACAAATTCATTGAATATTACTGTCACCGCAGGTTATTACAAATTCATTGAACAGAAAAGATGACAAGCAGATATATCCAACAAGAACTCAATACCGAATAAATTAGGAAAACAAAATATTTTGCACATGTACATGTCCGGACAAGAATTACGCAGGTGGGTGGTACCAGGAAAGCAGAGAAGAGGAAGACAACAATGTAGATGGATTTAAGAAGTGATAGATAATTTACACATGGCAGCAAAAGAGGCAGGACATCTGGCTTATGGCAGAGGTCAATTGTAAAAGACTTACGGAGACGAAGTTCTGCACAGAACAGGCTGCTGATGATGATGTTATATCAATCTTTATCACTGAATGATAATGTTATATTATAATAATATTGATTTATTGCATAATTAATATATCACTGAATGATAATGTTACAATAATCTTGCATAATTATTATATGCATGATGACCAATAGCAATATACACTTCCACAAATAGTAATAATACAGTTAGCTATTATTATTATTTGCAACTTGATCCCTTACCTGAGAACACTGTGCCAGCGTTTATCTACTTTACAGCATTCTTTCATACAAGTTACAGAAAGGCATAGAGTAGACAATATACAAATACAAGGCAATGCTGGTGCTGTGCTCTGTTGACAGGATTGTGATAACGTTGAGCATGACGCACCATACCCATATCAGCAGTGAAGAACACTTATATAGTTATAGTCTAATAAATAATAGTCTTATAAGTGACTTAACCTGTGTCAGCTTAGTTTATTAGTTTACCTGTCTAAACTTATTTAAGAAATGACTAAAAGTCATTGAGTACTGCCGGGTGGTGAGTGTATAGTACTTACTTATTACTTAGTTATAGTTCATATACTATAGTCAGTAGTGAAATCCTTGTGTTACCGGGGCCTATAAGGAAAGAAAAGAATAATAACAATGTAACCTATGCACGTGGTAAGAGAGGACTAAGGCGTTTGACTGCCTGCACTATTTTTTATGTAATGCCATACCCATATCAGCAGACTTTAGCTGAACAATTAAACTTTTAAAAAAAAAATACCGATCATGAGCGAACTTAAAGTGGGCGTGAGTTGGATGAGCGCCTTTGATCTACTAGAGAAGCTCAAGAAGATGTACAAGTGGAGTACTATGGTACTAATAATATAATAGTAATAATACAATTAATACAGTATATGAGTATAATATATTATTATTATAATTATAATATATATTAATTCATTAATTGCTATCGATCATTGCATTTTAGTTAACTTTAAATTTGACCTGCCTGAGTCACGAGACTGAAAATCAAGTTTCAAGTTGTCAAAAATTACGCACATTCAATAATATGTTGTAGAAATAATGTTCACGTACCTATTTACATCGTTCGTCCTTATAGACATTTTATAATAGCAATATACCGATCTATAGTCGGCCGTTCCTACCCATTTTACAACTTGATACTCGAACTCTTATCTTATCTAAGACACCACCAGACCTCCTTTTGTAAACACTCGTGAAACCGGAAGTAAATAGCCAGAGTAGAGTTAGCTGCCCCTAATATGGACTTAAGAAGTGCGAGAGTGCGTCTCAGGCAGGGAGACCCACAGTGCTGGGCTAGGAGTAACCCTAACCCAGTGTGCTGAGAAGGCTCAGGTCGAGGTCACCTGTAACGCACCCGAGCAATCTTCCGAGAGAGGGTGAAGAGATAAGTTCCTTAATGCCACCAAGAAGACAGCGAGGGCATTATTAGATGATTGATACGTTGTCCCGTGGATTTAGAAGAACTTCTTCTTCTTTCGTTCGCTTGAAATATGTCTATAACTGCAATGTTGTCTCTTGTATGAATTCAAACGTCTTTTTTAGTTCACTCAGCGGTCCATAGAGTTTATCTTCCACTGTCGTCTCTCTAGGCCAGGAGGTTTAACTTGACACGTTGTAATTTGGTAAGTCTTGGAGTATGTTCTCTGCTGTCTGCGACGCCAATCCACGTGTGCACATGGCTGATTCACCAATCTTGAATTTTGTATACATGTGGTTGCGTAATCTATTGTGTCCTGTTCTGAGGCACAGAATAATTATTTGTTCTGGTCTGTCCATAATGTGGTAGTCGTCTTGAGCAGGTTTTGGTGGCTTTCTGACTGATTTGATCATTCTTTTCTTTTGGTGGTACATAACGTGTACATCAGGTTGTTCTTACCTATTCACATCGTTCGTCCTTATAGACATTTTACAATAGCAATGCACCGATCTATAGTCGCCGTCCTACCCATTTGCTGTCATCTACACAGATGGGTCGGTCGTCCGACATGTGAGAAGCTCATGGGCCTTTACGGCTCAGGCCGGAGGGAGAATTGTGAAGGAGGACTCTGGTGCTTTTGTTGAGACCACAAGTAGTCTGACTATGGAAGTCATCGCAGTAAGTAAAGCAATAACATGGCTCGAGACAGGAGCTAAATATACCTAATTGTTTGCAATTCATATTGATATATCCTGCTGCAGCCGCTGCTTTTTCTCGAGACTCAGACATTCACTAAGTCATGTTTCCTTAGTAGCTCAATGAGCTATGCGCAAGAGGATAGAGATGGGGTGGATATGAAAAGTTTGGTTGCTGTCTCTGGAGCGGTCTCGGCTGGCAAAGATTAGTTTCAACTTCGTGCCAGGTCATGCGGGAGTACAAGGAAATGAGCGGGCTGACAAGCTCGCAGGTGAGGCTACTGTGGAGGGCGGACGCGCCATGGACCAGGCTGACATTCTGAATGCTCTACGAGAAGTGAGACTTTTGCGAGAACCAAGTGATGACTGTGAATCTACAACAATGGCCAGACTGCGGGAGCAGCAAATTAAAAGAGGGGTGGCCAAACAAGAACACTACGCAGGAAGCCAAAGAAGATTGATAAACCAACACAGAACTGGCGTCGTTAGCCGCTACACGCTGCGGGATTTGCTGAGGAGGGGATCCGAGCACTTATGGACTGAATGGTTCGATGTGCAACGAGGATGATCTGTCGACTAACTAACTAACTAACTAACTGTATTGCAAACAGAGTAAGCTCGTCCTCCCGTTCCCGTCCTTCATGGAAGAGTTCAAAGCCGGAAAAAAACCAGACTCGCGATGATGCTTCGCGAGTCTCCAGATGTAACGGTTAGTGCCTCAGTTCCCGCCCTAAGAACGGAAAGGAAGTGGAAAGTCGTCAGCGCGGTGGAAGAAGCCCAGGCAACACTCCAGTCGGACAGGAAAGGATTCGGCTTCCAAAGCAATGATCCGATGTGGTCCACGGCGACGACCAAGGAACGCAGGGACCTGGTGGTTAAGGAGATCCGCAATGGGGGAAGACGACGAAAGAGTCCGAAAGGCTGCCCAACAGGCGCAGCAGGCCCAGTGGATGTCATTGGAAGCGGTAGTGCAGAGATCTCTTGCCTGGAATGAGATATGGCGTATGGCACTTTGTCGTCCGATCCCTCTACGATGTCTTGCCATCAGCTGCCAACTTGGTCAAGTGAGGGAAAACAACCGACCCGTTCTGTTCCCTCTGTACAAAGGTCCAAATGATTCAGACAGCGGAACACGTACTGTCCGCATGTAAGGTCGCCCTGGCCCAAGGCCGATTTACGTGGCGGCATAACAAAGTCCTTACTGAGTTGGCCGCCATAGTGGATGTAGCCAGAATGAAGGCTAAGAAAGAGGGGACCAGGTCGAGGCCGATGGAGATTTCCTTCGTCCGAGCCGGGCGCAACGAAGGCAGAACTGACGACTTGCAGCTTGCGACCATTTTCGATGGTGCGAGTGACTGGGAACTGACTGTAGATCTAAATGGTCGTGGCAAATACATTGAGTTGATCCGAAAGTTTGGCTTGCGACCTGACATCGTACTTAGCTCCTCATTAGCCAAGCAGCTAAAGCTGATTGAGGCGCCAGAGGTCTAGTCTCCCACTTCGTGTTTGATGTGCTGAAGCGAATGGACATTAAAGGACAAGCAAGAACTCGGGCCCAGAAACAACTGTGTGAGGCAGCCGAAAAGGCCTCGTGCTGGGTATGGAATTGTCGGAACCTAGAGTGGGATGAGTCTTGGAACTAGTATGGTTAGAAGCGGTAACTGCAGGACTACTAACAATCTCTCAACCAAGACCACGAACTTGCAATGTCTCGTGTCAGATCTTTAGCCTTTCCTCCGAGCGTGGGTGGTGAATCTGAGTGCAGTCAAACCATGCAAATGTCGGCCGAAGTCAAACCTCCATAACAAAGCGAAAAGCGTCATTAGGTCGCACTCATTCAGCTGCAGGGACCAAGAGGTGGGTCCAGAAACGTAAAGGAAGAACCGGCTTCTTATAGTATGTCCACATTTGTTTGCCGCAATATAAACATCCATATCTCAGTAACCAACTGAGGGAAAATTATGAGATTAAGTATATAACCTTATCATTATGTCCACCCAACAAATATTTTTTTGTTCTGGAGATTTTACAGCAGATTTCAAAGTTTGTTTACATGCGGTATATAATTTACGGGTCTGAGATGAAATTCATAATTTTAAATGTATTACAGCGTAGCCAGACAATCAGCGCTCAATGTTGAATATTGTACGTATTTTGAAGGGATTGGCCTTATGCCAACTAACCGCGTTGTTCAAACAAGGACTGTTCAGAGGTGTCTCAAAATGTGGGTTATTTCATGAAACCTGATTAATATGTTGTGTTTTTAAAAAAAATCTTACCACTTATTGCTAACATTGAAATGTGTGAATATTTTTCAATGGGATTTAATGCGAAACTGTACACTTCAAGAATCGCTATGAAGTTGTGCACATATTTTTGTCAAGAAGCTGATCGCAGGAAACTGTTTTATACTATTACAAATTCCGAAAAAAGAACAGTGCATGCATTGGGTTTGAGTCGATGGGTGCAAGAATCTGAAATTAAACCACCACGCAATAACAAAACGGTAGGTAGAAAGATTATTGTAGACAGCTTTGACAAAGATGTCATAAGGCGAGCTATTATAAAAATGCTTTTAAAAGTCAACAGGGTCGACTTCATTGCACCGGGTTCTATCCCATATGGCTTGGTCTCTCTCATCAGCGCGGAAAGCATCGCACAAAGCACGAACTCCGCAGCTCTAGCGACGACCCACAGAAATCTCCGAAAAATTTAACTCGTGAACCGAAGGATGCGGCCCCGAATCGAACCCACGATCTTTGGAGTCCGAGTCAAAACGCTTGACCACTTTCCACGGAGACTCTTAAAATTATAAAAATTTAGGATGTTATATCCAGGATCCGGGAAGGTTAACCCGGTCAACAAATGCCCGCAGAAGTCGGATGTGTCGGCCTAACGGCGCAAGAACGCAGCTCTGCTGTAAACAGGCACAACGCAATCACATCCGGAAAAAAAACTCAGGATGAACGAAGAAGAAGAAGATATCCAGGATTATCCAGCATTATAAAAATGCTGGATGCCAAAGAATCAGTGACTGTAAGAAAACTTAGGGTTTGGTTGAGAAAGAACAATAACATAGAGCTATCCAAAACAACTTTGTGGAAAATTATAAGGACATTAATCATTATCTTCACTTTTTGAAAGTACAAGGGCGGTAGAAATATTCTTTGCGAGCAACCGCATTTAGGAGCCTTGAGAAGCAGATACCTACGTGAAATAAGGGAAATGCGCAAAAAAAAATTATGACATAGTGTATTTGGATGAGACGTGGATCAATGCGCACCACACAAGTGAAAAGGAATGGCAACCAATGGATGGAAAGATAAAGCGTTATGTGCCCAGTAGTAAAGGACAGCGTTTGGTCATAGCCTATGCTGGTAGTACTCATAATGGCTTACTACAGAATGCTGGGCTCGTGTTCGTATCAAAGCATACAGACAATAGGGATTATCATAATGAGATCAATGGTAATGTATTTAGAGATTGGCTCGAGAATACAGTACTTCCATCCCTTGATAGACCGTCTTGTCTAATCATGGACAATGCATCATATCACAATGTTGTTGCCCAAGAAGACAAAATACCTACGGCATCGGGCACAAAGGAAGCAATAAAGATATGGCTCCGAAGGGAAAATATACCATTTCCAGAAACATATTTCAAGCTACAGTTGTTGTCCCTTGTAAAACAGGCGCAAAAAAGCAAGAAATTTCAAATCGACAAGTTGATAGAAGAGCATGGCCATAGGTGCTTGAGACTTCCGCCGTATCATTCTCATTTAAACCCTATAGAACTTGTGTGGGCTAAAATTAAAGGACAAGTGGCAGCTGCCAATACTACATTCAAATTGTCTGACGTCAAAATACTAACCCAGTCCGCGCTATTAAATATTGATAAAAGTTACTGGAAAAAAATGTGAGAACCATGTATTGAAAGAGGAATAGGACTATTGGAGAAAGGATGGATTGAATTTTATGCAACCGAGAGCAATCATCAACCTACTGGAATCGTCCGACACAGATTAAGGTCTGAGCAGATCGCAGACCTTAATCTACGTACACACTTACTGGGATATTTTGCTTCAACTATTCAGACGAATTGCAGGCCCTAAACATTACAGCATCAGCATAATGTCAGTGGCAACAGTTTGTATTCCACAGTGATGAATTTTCAATTCCGCAAGCCCTCAGCGGTGACAAACAACTGTATTGAAAAAAACAACAACACACACACACACACTAAACGCATTGAATACCAACAGAAGAGTAATATTACGGTGGAAACTGACATATTGGGGCATAACAAGAAACGTGAGAGCAAACACGTTGTCAAATTAGGGGCAACACACGTGCATACGAATCAAACTTCAATGAAAAGAGGACCAACATCTTGGTCGTTAAGAAGAAAGCCCACTACAGAGACACTGACAACTATTTTCATAGTGCAAAACAGGTAATCATGTTCCGTCTCTGAAAGGTAAACAGCTGAGTAGACAGTCTTTCACGAAGACTCAAAGCGGGTCTGTCACCCATGTATACGTGTGAACAAACTACACAGACAGCTGAACAGATCCTTAAAAATGGAAACATGATGACTAAATTGCGGTATCATTTCTGGTCAATCCATACGCACATTAACGCACAGCTATTTCGAAGCTTTCACGAACTCAATATAAAAAGCTAAATGCATCCTAGTAACATGAATACTTGTGTACAATTATTAACCAGCAGCTGAAGAAACAAGAAGGAAATGAAAAATAAGGTAAGAAATATATTCCTTCTACTTTCCTGTCAATTTACACATTATTTACCCCATACCTCTGTACATTCTCTGTCTTTACTAATATTACATATTGCACCCCTCTGGGGAGTCTCCGTGGTGAAGTGTTCAAGCCGTCTGACTCGGGCTCCGTGGGTTGTATGTTCGATTCCTTCATTTCACGAGTGCATTTCTTCGGAGACTC
Source organism: Cepaea nemoralis (assembly GCA_014155875.1). Lineage (NCBI taxonomy): Eukaryota > Metazoa > Mollusca > Gastropoda > Stylommatophora > Helicidae > Cepaea > Cepaea nemoralis. The sequence continues at coordinate 138,679 of JACEFZ010027447.1, read as the reverse complement.
CAGAGGGTCGTCGCTGGAGATACGGAGTTCGTGCTTTGTGCCACGATTTCCGCCCTGCGGAAAGAGACTGAGGCATATGGGATAAAAACCCGGTGCAATGCTACTTTAAGCTACTTTTTTATTGCACCCACTCCCATACGAATCTGGCTACGCCTTGTACTTATGTCCTTACCAGAAACAACGTGGTTTACTGTAAGACTTAGTTTGTTAGCGTGAATTCACTACATTTTCCCCAAAACATCAAAGAAATGTTGCCGCTTTCAATGATTTAAGTTTCTTTTGGACCTATCAAAGACATATTCCTTGACGGCTGGAAAAATTTCATAACGATGCAACAGACAGTTTTCAAAATAATTGATCGTGAATGAAGGCATTCTGTGTGGGACATACTATAGTAGAGTGTGGCGCTGTGAACGGGGCACGAGGAAGGAACACGGCAACGGAGACGAATGCAGGCGATAGAGGCCGTGGCGGGGGATGAAGCTGTCTCCCAACGACCACACGTGCTAAGGGGCAAGCACAGGCTGCACGGACTCTCCTCACCGAGGGAGGGGGGGGGGCTTGAGAGTGGATATGGTAACAGCGAAGGAACAAGCACACCAACAGGGATAACGAATGTCACCAAACGTCTCCACGGCAGGGGAAAGACGCCCGGAGTCATGACCCGGACGAGATCTCCCCCAGAGAGTATCAAGAGTATAATGGTCCGAAATACTTGGGGAAGGAGTTCACTTCTGACGATCAGAAGCCCCCTGCCGTGTTTGCTAGGCGGCGGAGTTTTTTACGATTATGGTCCAAGCCACCAAGCTTGCTTGTGTCCCCCTGGCGTTGGTTTGAAATCTGTTGACAATAAACTATTTTAAACCTGTGGAGGAAACATTACAAAACCAGGGCTGACCCTAGTCAGTCTGTATATGAAGTGCTTTCTGTGGAGGAAACATTACAAGACCAGGGCTGACCCTAGTCAGTCTGTATATGAAGTGCTTTCTGTGGAGGAAACATTACAAGACCAGGGCTGACCCTAGTCAGTCTGTATATGATGTGCTTTTTGTGGAGGAAACATTACAAGACCAGGGCTGACCCTAGTCAGTCTGTATATGAAGTGCTTTCTGTGGAGGAAACATTACAAAACCAGGGCTGACCCTAGTCAGTCTGTATATGAAGTGCTTTCTGTGGAGGAAACATTACAAGACCAGGGCTGACCCTAGTCAGTCTGTATATGAAGTGCTTTCTGTGGAGGAAACATTACAAGACCAGGGCTGACCCTAGTCAGTCTGTATATGAAGTGCTTTCTGTGGAGGAAACATTACAAGACCCAGCTGACCCTAGTCAGTCTGTATATGATGTGCTTTCTGTGGAGGAAACATTACAAGACCAGGGCTGACCCTAGTCCAGTCTGTATATGAAGTGCTTTCTGTGGAGGAAACATTACAAGACCAGGGCTGACCCTAGTCATCTGTATATGAAGTGCTTTCTGTGGAGGAAACATTACAAAACCAGGGCTGACCCTAGTCAGTCTGTATATGAAGTGCTTTCTGTGGGGGAAAAATTACAAACCAGGGCTGACCCTAGTCAGTCTGTATATGAAGTGCTTTCTGTGGAGGAAACATTACAAGACCAGGCTGACCCTAGTCAGTCTGTATATGAAGTGCTTTCTGTGGAGGAACATTACAAGACCAGGGTGACCCTAGTCAGTCTGTATATGAAGTGCTTTCTGTGGAGGAAACATTACAAGACCAGGGCTGACCCTAGTCAGTCTGTATATGAAGTGCTTTCTGTGGAGGAAACATTACAAGACCAGGGCTGACCCTAGTCAGTCTGTATATGATGTGCTTTCTGTGGAGGAAACATTACAAGACCAGGGCTGACCCTAGTCAGTCTGTATATGATGTGCTTTCTGTGGAGGAAACATTACAAGACCAGGGCTGACCTAGTCAGTCTGTATATGAATGTGCTTTCTGTGGAGGAAACATTACAAGACCAGGGCTGACACTAGTCAGTCTGTATATGATGTGCTTTCTGTGGAGGAAACATTACAAGACCAGGGCTGACCTAGTCAGTCTGTATATGATGTGCTTTCTGTGGAGGAAACATTACAAGACCAGGGCTGACCTAGTCAGTCTGTATATGATGTGCTTTCTGTGGAGGAAACATTACAAGACCAGGGCTGACCCTAGTCAGTCTGTATATGATGTGCTTTCTGTGGAGGAAACATTACAAGACCAGGGCTGACCTAGTCAGTCTGTATATGATGTGCTTTCTGTGGAGGAAACATTACAAGACCAGGGCTGACCTAGTCAGTCTGTATATGATGTGCTTTCTGTGGAGGAAACATTACAAGACCAGGGCTGACCTAGTCAGTCTGTATATGATGTGCTTTCTGTGGAGGAAACATTACAAGACCAGGGCTGACCCTAGTCAGTCTGTATATGAAGTGCTTTCTGTGGAGGAAACATGACAAGACCAGGGCTGACCCTAGTCAGTCTGTATATGATGTGCTTTCTGTGGAGGAAACATTACAAGACCAGGGCTGACCTAGTCAGTCTGTATATGATGTGCTTTCTGTGGAGGAAACATTACAAGACCAGGGCTGACCTAGTCAGTCTGTATATGATGTGCTTTCTGTGGAGGAAACATTACAAGACCAGGGCTGACCTAGTCAGTCTGTATATGATGTGCTTTCTGTGGAGGAAACATTACAAGACCAGGGCTGACCTAGTCAGTCTGTATATGATGTGCTTTCTGTGGAGGAAACATTACAAGACCAGGGCTGACCTAGTCAGTCTGTATATGATGTGCTTTCTGTGGAGGAAACATTACAAGACCAGGGCTGACCTAGTCAGTCTGTATATGATGTGCTTTCTGTGGAGGAAACATTACAAGACCAGGGCTGACCTAGTCAGTCTGTATATGATGTGCTTTCTGTGGAGGAAACATTACAAGACCAGGGCTGACCTAGTCAGTCTGTATATGATGTGCTTTCTGTGGAGGAAACATTACAAGACCAGGGCTGACCCTAGTCAGTCTGTATATGATGTGCTTTCTTTCACTGGCTTTGAACCCAAGCGTAGTACATACATGTGCTACTAGTTCTGGTAGCGCTGGACTGATGTTTTGCGTATGGGTTAGCCTTCCCTATTACCAGAGTCCCTCGCCATCAGGCGAACCCACTCCGACTTCTGAAACACTTGTAATTTACGTCCCCATGTCAAGGGTGTGAAGTCAACATTTTAGTCCAACTGACTGGTGTAGGGTTTGAACCCGCTACCTAGACTTCGGCACACCGAAAGTTTAAGAAGGGGGTGCTCTTATCCATTCGGCTTTGCTGACCTCCATATGGTGTGCTAAATTAAATCCTGGTTACATGGTAATAGAAGTGAAGTTCTAGTACACGGATTCCTTCTGCATGGGTGTCGTCATTTGGAGGCGGCTGGTTTGAACCCCTTGTAGTCACGCAAGCTTTCAAATTTACAATATATAGTGTCCGATATCTGTTGATTTCCTTTATTTATATGAGTGTCCCATTAATACACGTGAATCTATTTCCCGTGCAGAATCGCTTGCACACTCCACTGATTTCTGAGAAGAGAGGTAGGAGTCTTCTTCTTCTGCGTTCATCCGGAGAGTTTTTTCGGACGTGATTGCGTTGTGCCTGTTTACAGAAAAGCTGCGATACTTGGGCCTTTCAGCCGACGCATTCGACTTCTGCGGGCACTTGTTGACAGTGTTGCCATTTTAGTACTTTTTGCGCTAAATTTAGTGCTTTTTCAAGTCAGTTAGTGCGAAAAATTTTCCTTTTAGCGCGGCCGCGTAAATTTAGTGCTTCACAAAATTTTTTTGGGTGCTTTTTTGGGGTGTTTAAAAATTACTTTAAAATTCATTTAGGAAACACTAAAAAAAGCCGAATTTGAACTGAAGCGAGGGAGTAAAACAGTCTTAGTACGTTACCGCGCAATATTCAACTAATTTAACTCCCTTTAATAGCAGACTACAAGTTTCCCGATGAGAAAGAAATTCGTGGAAGGTGCATCCAGCTTTTAATAGAGCTATTGACACAGCTGCGTTTACGTACACCCGATAACGTTTGAGTGTTACAGTCCATGTCATGTCTTAGTGGAAGTGAATGTCTACTGCCAAAGATGCCCTGCATATTGGATCTTGCTAAAATGTTTGTAGAAGATGCAGCTACTCTCACCCGCATCGATTTCCAGTGGAAAAAACTTCATCATATGCAGTGGACACAGACGTCTGACACACTTGGACTGTGGGCAGAAATAGCCTCATACAGGGATGCCACCGATGAAAATCCTTTCCAAGATTTACAGATTTAGCTTTAACTCTGCTCATTTTACCTCATTCTAATGCGGACGTGGAGCGTATTTTCAGTCAGATGGGAGTTATAAAATCAAAATTGTGGAACAGACTTAGCATAAAGAGTTCGAAAGCTGTTTTGACTATTAGATATGGGATGAAAAGATATGGCAAATGCTGTCAATGCTTATAAACTATCTAAGGATTTTTTTTTCCCGCGTTTCCATCCTGTTTCAGGATATTGCGGTCAACACCAGCATCTTTCAGCTGTATGTTGATTCCTAGGCTAGATTACGCTCATCAGCACGCCACGACTTTCTGAGCGACCGGCTCCATACTCTCATAAGTCACTTTTGCGATTCGAACCACTGCTAATTCTCGTCGCGTCACGTGACGAGAGTATTCGGGGTTAGCGGAGAAAGCTGCTAACCCTCGGCCACGGAGCGGGCAAACTACCTAAGGATATTCTACGAAAAATTGGATCACAGTAGGCATATACATGTTTCTTTCAATCAGCCTCCTCATCCCCATCATCGCAGTAGCAAACACAACAGGAAATAGCTACAGAAACTGAAGAGGAGTTGTTTGACTGGGATTTGCAGATCTGGAATAAACTTCATTCTAATATTCAGTGATAATAATAAATTATAATGTGCTACTTTATAACATTTTGAATGAATACCGCCAGGTCTTGTTTTAGTGATTTCCCAAAAAAATAGTATTGCAATTTGGTGCTTTTTTTGGCTCGAAAGTAGTTCTGATTGGGATTTGGCGGATCTGGAATAAACTTCATTGTAATATGAAGTGATAATAATAAATTATACTGTGCTACCTTGATAAATTTGAAATTAAAAACAGTTGGTGCTTTTTTTTTGGTGCTTCCTAAAGAAATTTTGGTGCTTTTTAGTGCTTTTTTTTTGGGTCGATTTTGGTGCTTTTCATCAAAGGGTAATGGCAACACTGCTTGTTGACCGGGTAACCTTCACAGATAAGAAGGGTAGGAGTGATATGTAACACGGTTCTCGGGAGATGGTACTTTGGTACCAGATCAGATGAAAAGCCTCAGCACCAACCACACTCCGATAGATACAAACAAGCCCTCTTGAGTGTTCATTCGCCTGAAAGTCGATGCATTGGACTTTAAAGTTTCAATACAGTCTTCAGATATTATGGCATTCCATAATTGCTTCTCATGTGCCGCTGTCTGTAACTCCATGTATGTCTCATTGTCTGTATTGATAGTTTTGTGCATGTCTGTTTCATAAATGTTGTCTTGGGTCTAGCCGTTTTCTTTCCCCAGTAGTATGCACACCACTACTCTCTTTGGTGTTTCTTCAAGGTTTAGTATGTGGCCAAGCCATGAGACTATTCGCTTTTTGATGACTTTAAGAAGTCTTCTTTGTTCCGTTCAATTAATCAAGCAGGTGTCTCCACAATGAAGGTTGGCTGCAATGGCTCTCCAATACTCTCTCTCTCTCTCTCTCTCTCTCTCTCTCTCTCTCTCTCTCTCTCTCTCTCTCTCACTCTCTCTCTCTCTGTCTCTGTCTCTGTCTCTGTCTCTGTCAGATTGCTGTTCGTCCACCTTATAATGTTATCTTCCCACTTGTATCGTTCTCTACATCTTGCTCGTTTGCATTCAACCTTACCCTCCTGCGTCGTTTTTATAATAGTGTTATATATTGTAATGTGACCGAAATATTTCACTTGCCTCTTTTTTGTTCTTTAATTAACTTTCTTTTCATTCCAAGTTTTTCACCTCTGTACTTGATTGGTTTTGTTTCCATGAAATACGACATATTCTTCTGCACAAACCGCACCCCGATAGACACAAGCGCTTTTCAGTACTCATTCTCCTGAAAGTCAATGCATTGGACATTAAAATTGAATTATTCCGTTATATTTTCCAGAACGTCTTCTTGTTTAGCTCTTCATTCACCATTGGGGAATAGATTCAACATACTAACGCCAAGCCACAATATCCTCTGTTATCTCCTGCAGTTCCCTCAATGCAGTTTATATCTGCCTTTAATTCTCTTCTTCGTGTGTTTTTAGATCTCACACTATATCGTTCTCGTGGGTTCCAGACAAGGGAGTGTCAAGTTGTACTGTCCTCAGGTTTTCTCAGTGAGTGTCCTAACCAGCAACAGTATCTTTTCCTCACATCTTGATTAACTGGAATTTATTTGGTTCTCTCCAAGAGTTCCACGTTGATGATTCTGTCATATAAATTTAGCCCCACTATTCTGTACAGGCAGCAGTTAATGAGCGATTGTATTTTATTGTAATTATTGTAGTTGTTCTTCATGTTTCTCATCCATACAGTAACCTACCAGGGATCTCTGTAGCTCTCCGCAAATGTCAAGGTCTGAAACCGGCCCTGCACACCCCTCTGGTTTCTAAACCTGGAGAAGGGAAGGAGAGCTACATGGCACAGCCCTCGTGAAATTGTAATTCTATAGTCCTTGATCAGACAGCCAACACTAATCTTACCTAACAATGTTGTTTCAAGAACTTTTGTGCAACCTGGCTATGCTGCAGTTTCGCGCCTTATGGCCGATGGATAATACTGCAATGGAAAATGTCTGTGACTGTCTGTCCCCTTTCCCTTGATGTTCTAAGCACGAGCTTGTTTTGTTTAACGATTGATCCAGCCCTGATAAGAGTTAAGGGAACACAAGCAGTCGCAGCACATTATTCAGGTTTATGTTTCGCCATGTTACGCTCGATAGACAACAACCCTTGCAGTTTCTTATAATCTGCAGCACTGTTGTATTATTTATTCTAGAAATTCACCAACACGATCGCACAGTCACGTTATCTGGTTATGAAAATGAACAGTTAATATAAACCTGGTAGCTGCATATCCGTTACATGACGTTGTGGTAAAACCCAGCATTTATTGGCCGTTTGTTATTTACTAGGCAATTTTTGTTTAAGTAGCCTACCTTTGTTATTTTGAAGGAACTATGCCTCATAAATGCAAAATCAACGCAAAGCGACCTTGCTTCCAAATCGCCGCGTGGTTCCGAATCCTGACTTGGTATTTCGGGGAACTGTGTATAAATAAGCGTTATAAAACGTATAGATGCATTTGAGAAGTGTGTTGTCAAAAAATGACAATAACAAGCTGGACCTGAAAAAGTTATTAATCAACAAATTCCAGAAATCGCCAATGTGTTACTGGAGCCCGAAAGGAAAGCAAACAATTGTAACAATACCATCTTTTCATGCATGTCGTAAGAGGTGACTGAGAAAGGTTGTGCTTAAGACAGGCCACCCCATTACGTAGAACATTTAGCCAAGAAATCCAACCGGCCATAAATAAGTCACATACAGAAAACAGGCTAACTAAGCTAACGAAGTGGAAAGGCAGCTTCTGTAGAATAATAGTCTTAACGTTCTGTGGAGAAAGCCACAATGAATCGGGAGCACTGTTTAACTTCCTTTCACCAAGGAACATCTCCATTATTGGCACCTGGAATGTTAAAATTTGGTAAGACACTATAGGTGGCAGCAGAAATTAAATATTGTAATATTAGCATTTTTGGATTGTGCGAAAAACGATGGACCGGAATAAATAACAGCATCTAAGCACAGGTGAAACAGTGCTGTTGTCAGGCCATAAAGTAGAAAATTCCCCACTCAGTGAAGGAGTGGCCCAAATGTTATCCAAAGAAGCAAAGGGAGCATTATTAGCGTGGGAAGCAATGAGCTCTAAGATAACAACAGCAAGGCTTAGAAAAATAAAGAAGAATAAACTTGATTGTGATCCAGTGTTACGCACCTGCAAATGATAAAGAGGAATCGGTTAAGGATGTCGCGAGATTGCCATGAGTTAAACAGATAAATATACCGACGTTTGCTGGGCGTGTATTTTCTAGGCCCACAACAGCCGTACTGGAAAAACAGCACAGGTTACATCAGGTCAGCCCATATACACATTTGGTGGTGAGTGAGGAGGAAGTGAGTGCGCTGAATCAGATATCACTTTGACAAGTCATAAACACATCAGACGGAAATGGCTGCTGGGATTGTCACCACTGAACAGAAGCTTGACAATTGTCAACAGTCAGAGACAAACCGGAATTGGCAGCGAGAGACAGGAAAACAGTGCATCTGTCAATTCTTGGTTTCCGGCACATCGAGAAGTTGACGGGGTTATGTGCAACGCTTTGTTGGAAGTAGACATAAACTTGCTGGCTTGTTTTGAAAATCTTAACAATTACTGACAACTTTGACAGGACTAAAGCCAGGAAAATAGATTCTTGCAAATGGCTGATATGTCCAAATAACACCTGTGTGGGGGCGAAAAGGATAACGTCACGTGGACAACTTGGGTAGTTTGCCATATAAACTCGAGTTGGGATCAACTAGGGTGGACTTGAATAATGCTCTAGTCGGAGTGAGGGCACTGCAGCGCCTAGTGGAAATAATATCTACCGTGTGTTAATTAGTGACTTAATTTTACACGTGCCTATATGGCAGATGTAGATATGATTTATAGGACTGCAGTAGTGCCATTTAAGGTATAACTTATTATAATATATTCGTTATAATTACTTTAGGCAGTAGCCTTGTTAACTATAGTGTGATGATTAGCACTGTTAGTGGAAACTAGCCAGAGTAGGGAAGTGATACTTGGCTCGGTTAGCTAGAATAGATTAGTGAAGTGTTGATAAGCTTTACTAGTTGAGAATTGAGGGATAATAGGGATCTTTCCGTAGGTGTCCCTGGTGGGCGGAGTTCCGCATTCTGTTTGTTGATATTTTTTCTTTGTCATAGCCTGATTCGACTCTAGGTGGGTAGCTAATCTGCTCTGTGACTAAGTCTAGTTAGCTAAAGATCATTAAGCAAGGTGATAGGCTTACACTCAGCCGAAAGGATCAGTGACTAGTACTATCACCAGATGTGTTGTTTCTATCCTAGGTTCCCTACCAGATCCAAGGAAACTCAACAAGTTTTAAAAAAACCCATTCGGAAGAACACCAGTTCAACAATCAATAAAGTTGCATACAGAACGTAACTAAAGCTAGGAGGAAGTTGATTCACCAAAGATAGTGATGATTACTGATGCACCACACAGCATCAGACAGTAGTAACTAAATGAGAACAGTCTAATAGTTACCTAGTGTTATATAATCTCGTGTAATAGAACACAAGACATTATACGTGAGGCTAGATAGACACGAGTGAGGATCCAGTACAGTAACAATTAACATTAATGACTGTGTACACACTACAAAGGACTTGTGCAGTTTGTTAAGGAACGTTAGGAACGGACATTGTGTAGAGTGCAACCGGTCCATGAGTAACTCTTAATACCACCGGTGTCTATTTCGGATGTTCATGAAATTGGATTACCAGAGGTCTACAGAGGCAAAGCATTATCCGGCAAGATGGTTCCGGCAACGGGTGAGACGTACTTGTTCTGACGTAACGTGCTGTGGTCTATCGTTGCTGTGATCAGCTGACTGAGTTGATGTCTGAGAGACAGAGTCTACACACTTTATAGAACACGTCACACATTTTCTTCGCATACACGTCTCATACACGTTACACTTTTATTTTAATAAATTAATCTTTATTAATTTCTAGAAGCAAGAGTTGTTGAGTATGTTGCGTTGGGGAAGTATGAGAAGGGGGCATAGTACGACAGTGTGAGAGTGATAGGAAAAGGTGTCCATAGGCTGATGGAGTGTGTTGGACGGAAGCTGGTGGATTCTCCAGAATATTGAGGGGGAACAAAAATAATATTATAATGTGGGTGTCGGATCTCCTCACTCCAGGGACGACACTTTAAAGGAGGACACGACATTATTGGGGGCTCGTAAACGTGATATTTGGACAGTGGGATCTCTCGTAAACGGGATCTTTGGACAGCGGGATCTCTCGTAAACGGGATCTTTGGACAGCGGGATCTCCCGTAAACGGAATCCTTGGACAGCGAGATCTCCTGCAAGCAGGAACCTTTGACAGTGGGATCTTCTGACAACGGGGTCTTTTGACACGGGATCCTTAGTTATAAAAGGGGAGATATCATTTTGGAGAATCCAGCTAGAGTGAATGTGGATAGGGGTTAGGACTAATATCTTACCTGTTCACACTTCACACGTCTGCATAGGTCTGTGGTCCTGATTCTACTCTTGTCACTGAGTGAATGTACTGTGTGTGGTAATATCTAGATTTATAGTACTTGTTCATATATCGGTATAGTAATTTGCAGTTATATTGTACTAGACTGCTAGCTTACCTCTCTGTATAATGGCCACCCCTAAACTTAGCACGTTAGAATTAAAGGCAAGGGGGGAAGAAATGGGATTGGCTGGGTCTTCTCTAACGGATTACATACAGGAAGTGGAGAGAGAGTATCGTCAGGCAGAAAGAGAAGATCGAAAGGCCGAGTTGGAACTGAGAAGGATGGAGTTAGAACAAGCAGCTAAGAAATTGGAAGCTGAACAAGCAGCTAAGAAATTGGAAGCTGAGCAAGCCGCTAAGAAATTGGAAGCTGAGCAAGCAGCTAGGAAATTAGAAGCTGAACAAGAAGCACAGAAAAAGGAGCACGAGTACCGGATGAGGGAACTCGAGCTCAAGAGTCAATCTAATGGAGAAACTGAGGGAGCAGTTGGAGGTTCCTCCACCCCAGGATCAACATCAGTAGGTGGACATGGGTACCATGCTATGAAGTTTCCTTTAGCGGTCTACGAGGAGGACAAAGAGAAGATTGACCAATACCTTCAACGCTTCGAGGCTATGTCAGTTGCTATGGGTCTGGAGCGTAACAAATGGAATCTTAAGCTATCCCAGGGATTACGCGGGACCGGATACGAGGTCTATACTCGCCTGCCACCAGGACATGAGAACAATTATGACGAGTTAAAGACGGCTCTGCTGAAACGATTCGAGGTTACGTCACATACCTACCGGAAAAAATTTCGAGCAGCGAAACGAGAACCGGGGGAGTTGTTTGCCGCCTACAGTTTGCGTCTTAAATCTTATCTCCATAAGTGGATGGATTTGGCTGGGTTCGCACATGACTATGAGAGTCTGGAAGAGCTCATGGTGGTCGACCAGCTGAAGAAGCAAATGTCTAAACCTCTCAGGACGTTCCTGGGAGAACAAGGAGCGGAACGTATTGACCTCGTGAATAAATTAGCAGAACGGTTCGTCGAGGTACATGGGGAGGCAGGGGAAAACCTTTCCACCAACACCAAAAGTCAAGAGAAACATGACAAGAAGAAAGCCAAAAACTCAGGAACAAAAAAGTGGGAACCTTATGTGCAAAAATCAGAGGATAATTCAGAGAAGAAGAAGGAGGGAAGCAAGAGCACTTCAAGCTCTACACCTAAACGACCGTGGTCGGAGAAGTGGTGTTCAATTTGTAAGTCACCCTCTCACAATACGAGGGATTGCAAATCGAGTTCTAAGAACCCTCACTTTGCAGCATGTCAAGTGACTTCCAAGGAGGTTGTCACGGAAAATGCCAAGGTCAACAAGGAAGCTCGCCACCAGGAGAGCTCACTCAAGTCCGACAATAGAAAATCTAGGACAGGGAAATGGTGCAACCAATGCAACTCAAACACGCACAATGCTATTGACTGCAGGGGAAAGTCAGGAGACACTCAATTCGTCGTGTGCTCAGGGAAACCTAAGGTGGAGCCCACCGAACAGGTCGAGGCCGAGGAAGAGACTCCAGACCAGGAAAAACCACCTGTAGTGGAATTGGTAGAGGTTAACGGTCGTCAAGTGGAGTGTTTATACGACACAGGACTGGACGGGGAGGCCGTGATTTCTGCGGATCTGGTACATCCAGAACAATTCACAGGTGAGACATTGGATATACAGCCTGCACAGAAGAGTGCTGTAGTCATGAAGTTGCCCATTGCTAATGTGGAGATTCGGTCAAGGTACGTCACCGGCACCATCAAGGCCGCTGTATTGACCGATCCCATTTTTCCAGTCATCCTAGGTTTGCCGGTATGTCTTTCTGGGAATGCCCAGGGAGCCAATTCATATGGGAGCAATGCAGACTCGCTCTCAGACGAAAACGGAAGAGGCAGACGCAATTGTGACTAACCCAATGCCGGGGGAGCTACGAACTGCCCAGAGTGAGGATGATACTTTACGTCCTTGCTACAAAAAGCTGCAGAAAAGTGCTGATCCACCAGGACGGGGGCAGTACTACATGAAGAATAGGATACTCTACAGGAGAGCAGGAAGGGGAGACAACCTATACGGTCAGTTGGTCGTCCCGAAAGCTCATCGGTCCCAGATTCTTCATATGGGGCATACCATCTCCTTTAGTGGACACATGGGTATTGCCGCCACCATGCAGCGGATTTCCTGCCACTACTATTGGCCGGGAATGACAGATGATGTGCGTCGGTATGTGAAGTCATGCCCTGAGTGCCAGAGGGTGGCACCGAAACACTGGACAGCACCGGTGATGTTGGGTGAGATGCCCATCATGAACTCTCCTTTCGAGAGGGTAGCCATCGATATCGTGGGTCCACTTCCCAGGACTAGGAAGAGGAACATGTATATACTCACAATGGTGGATTGCTGTACAATGTGGGGTGAAGCTATACCGTTGACCACGATTGACTCGAAAAGAGTGGCGGACGCACTGATGGAGGCCTTTAACCAGATTAGGCTTTCCGGATCAAATTCTGACGGACAATGGATCTCAGTTTTGTGGAAAACTCATGGAGGAGGTATTTAGGGTGTTTCACTCTAACCACATACATACCAGCCCTTACCACCCTCAAGCCAATGGGACAAGTAGAGCGTTTCAACGGCACGTTGATGACAATGCTCAGGAAACTAGCGCAGGAAAAACCTGATAGGTGGGATGAATATATCCCAGCAGCACTCTTTGCCTATCGGGAAGTTCCTCATGGCTCAACAGGACTACCACCCGCTACGTTGCTGTTTGGTCGTCCAATCAAAGGACCGTTGGAAGCCATGTTGAGGAGTTGGACTGAAGAGGGGACGTCAGAAGAAGTAATCTCATCCTATCAATACGTGGAGGAACTGAAAGAAAAACTCCACAAGGGATGGACTCTGGCAAATCAAAACTTGAAAAAGGCCAGGAAAAGACATGCGGCTTACTACAACCGTAGGTCTAAAGAAAGATCTCTAGAGGTAGGAGATAAAGTCTTGTTGTTACTCCCAACGGGAAACAACAAACTGGAGATAGGTTGGCAAGGACCATTTCCCGTGGAAAGGGTGATATCCAGAACCAACTATCAAATCCGGATCCGGGGAAAGTCGAAGATTTTCCATATCAATCTCTTGCGGAAATACGAAGAGAGACCCGGAGACAAGGCAGCTCACCTCATGGCAATGGCAGTTGCAGTGGAGACAGAAGTGGGAACCAGCGAGGGCAGGGAATATCCCTTGGTACACCAGGAAACCTATAGGGATGTACAAGTGAACCCTGATCTGACCTCACAGGAGAGGGAAAAGATAACCCAGGTTCTCAAGTCTCATAAGGAGATACTGACTGATAAACCAGGACGAACGAGGTTGGTGGAGTTTGCGATGACTTTGACCACACAGGAGCCGGTTCGTCAGAAGGTTTACCCAGTGCCTTTCTCTAAAGAAAAGGCCCTGGAGGAGGAAAAAAAAAACTGCTGGAGGATGACGTGATTGCACCATCCACATCCCCATACAATGCGGGGGTAGTTTTGTTACGCAAACCAAGTGGAGAACACAGGTTGTGTATAGATTACCGACTGCTGAACAGTCATACACAGTTTTTGCCGAATCCAACTCAGTTATTCGCTAGGCTTCATAAGGCTCGGTACTTTTCAAAGGTGGATCTGAGTCGGGGGTACTATCAGATACCAATCAAACCGGAGATTCGACCACTGTTAGCTTTCAGTACACCCAGTGGACACTACGAATTCAAGGTCATGCCCTTTGGACTCAGCAATGCACCTAGTGTGTTTACACGCATGATGAGGACTTTACTAGATCCGTTACAGGATCCGTCCATCATCTCATTCATGGATGATATTCTGATTTCCAGTGACAGCTTGGATGACCACTTACAATCCTTGGAGAGAGTGTTTAATAGACTCAAGGAAGCAGGGCTTACTGCTCGTCCAACCAAGTGCATGATTGGTTGCCAGACTCTGGAATTTCTAGGCCACACCATCACTCCAGGACACATTGTTCCAGAAGAGAAGAACCTGGAGAAAATCAGAAATGCACCAAGGCCAAAAACGAAGAAGGATGTGCGATCTTTTCTCTCGTTGTGTGGGTTCTACCACAAATTTATCCCACATTTCACTGACCTGGGAGCTCCGTTGACGGAAACCTTGAAAAAGGGATTACCGGATCAAATCATTTGGACACCAGAATGTGAGAATGCCTATAGTCAGTTAAAGGAGGCCTTGGTCAGCAAACCTGTATTACAGCTCCCTGACCTTTCCAAACCATTTGTGTTGAGAACGGATGCGAGTGCGATTGGAATTGGAGCCGCTTTGTTACAGGAAGGAAAAGACGATGCTTCGGTTTTGAAACCTGTGGCATACGCAAGTAAGAAACTTCTACAGGCGGAGAGGAATTATTCAACCGTCGAGAGAGAATGCTTGTCCCTCGTATGGGCAGTGCAAAAATTTCAGCCATATTTGTATGGAGTTAAGTTTCGGGTTCAGTCAGATCATCAGCCCCTGATGTTCCTGGCGACTTCTCAGAAGCTCAACGCACGTTTGATGCGGTGGTCGTTGTTACTTCACCCGTATAATTTCACAGTAGAGTACATTCCTGGGAAGGAGAATGTTGGAGCGGATTTCTTGTCAAGACACCCAGCTCCTGAAGAAGAGGAATGAATTATCTGGATTTAACTCATGGTGGAGGAGAGTGAGATGGACTACTCTCTTAAGAGGGGGCCTATGTCGCGAGATTGCCATGAGTTAAACAGATAAATATACCGACGTTTGCTGGGCGTGTATTTTCTAGGCCCACAACAGCCGTACTGGAAAAACAGCACAGGTTACATCAGGTCAGCCCATATACACATTTGGTGGTGAGTGAGGAGGAAGTGAGTGCGCTGAATCAGATATCACTTTGACAAGTCATAAACACATCAGACGGAAATGGCTGCTGGGATTGTCACCACTGAACAGAAGCTTGACAGTTGTCAACAGTCAGAGACAAACCGGAATTGGCAGCGAGAGACAGGAAAACAGTGCATCTGTCAATTCTTGGTTTCCGGCACATCGAGAAGTTGACGGGGTTATGTGCAACGCTTTGTTGGAAGTAGACATAAACTTGCTGGCTTGTTTTGAAAATCTTAACAATTACTGACAACTTTGACAGGACTAAAGCCAGGAAAATAGATTCTTGCAAATGGCTGATATGTCCAAATAACACCTGTGTGGGGGCGAAAAGGATAACGTCACGTGGACAACTTGGGTAGTTTGCCATATAAACTCGAGTTGGGATCAACTAGGGTGGACTTGAATAATGCTCTAGTCGGAGTGAGGGCACTGCAGCGCCTAGTGGAAATAATATCTACCGTGTGTTAATTAGTGACTTAATTTTACACGTGCCTATATGGCAGATGTAGATATGATTTATAGGACTGCAGTAGTGCCATTTAAGGTATAACTTATTATAATATATTCGTTATAATTACTTTAGGCAGTAGCCTTGTTAACTATAGTGTGATGATTAGCACTGTTAGTGGAAACTAGCTAGAGTAGGGAAGTGATACTTGGCTCGGTTAGCTAGAATAGATTAGTGAAGTGTTGATAAGCTTTACTAGTTGAGAATTGAGGGATAATTGGGATCTTTCCGTAGGTGTCCCTGGTGGGCGGGGTTCCGCATTCTGTTTGCTGATTTTTTCTTTGTCATAGCCTGATTCGACTCTAGGTGGGTAGCTAATCTGCTCTATGACTAAGTCTAGTTAGCTAAAGATCATTAAGCAAGGTGATAGGCTTACACTCAGCCGAAAGGATCAGTGACTAGTACTATCACCAGATGTGTTGTTTCTATCCTAGGTTCCCTACCAGATCCAAGGAAACTCTACAAGTTTTGGGAAAGAATTAAAAACCCATTCGGAAGAACACCAGTTCAACAATCAATAAAGTTGCATACAGAACGTAACTAAAGCTAGGAGGAAGTTGATTCACCAAAGATAGTGATGATTACTGATGCACCACACAGCATCAGACAGTAGTAACTAAATGAGAACAGTCTAATAGTTACCTAGTGTTATATAATCTCGTGTAATAGAACACAAGACATTATACTTGAGGCTAGATAGACACGAGTGAGGATCCAGTACAGTAACAATTAACATTAATGACTGTGTACACACTACAAAGGACTTGTGCAGTTTGTTAAGGAACGTTAGGAACGGACATTGTGTAGAGTGCAACCGGTCCCTGATTAACTCTTAATACCACCGGTGTCTATTTCGGATGTTCATGAAATTGGATTACCAGAGGTCTACAGAGGCAAAGCATTATCCGGCAAGATGGTTCCGGCAACGGGTGAGACGTACTTGTTCTGACGTAACGTGCTGTGGTCTATCTTTGCTGTGATCAGCTGACTGAGTTGATGTCTGAGAGACAGAGTCTACACACTTTATAGAACACGTCACACATTTTCTTCGCATACACGTCTCATACACGTTACACTTTTATTTTAATAAATTAATCTTTATTAATTTCTAGAAGCAAGAGTTGTTGAGTATGTTGCGTTGGGGAAGTATGAGAAGGGGGCATAGTACGACAGTGTGAGAGTGATAGGAAAAGGTGTCCATAGGCTGATGGAGTGTGTTGGACGGAAGCTGGTGGATTCTCCAGAATATTGAGGGGGAAAAAAATAATATTATAATGTGGGTGTCGGATCTCCTCACTCCAGGGACGACACTTTAAAGGAGGACACGACATTATTGGGGGCTCGTAAACGTGATATTTGGACAGTGGGATCTCTCGTAAACGGGATCTTTGGACAGCGGGATCTCTCGTAAACGGGATCTTTGGACAGCGGGATCTCCCGTAAACGGAATCCTTGGACAGCGAGATCTCCTGCAAGCAGGAACCTTTGACAGTGGGATCTTCTGACAACGGGGTCTTTTGACACGGGATCCTTAGTTATAAAGAGGGAGATATCATTTTGGAGAATCCAGCTAGAGTGAATGTGGATAGGGGTTAGGACTAATATCTTACCTGTTCACACTTCACACGTCTGCATAGGTCTGTGGTCCTGATTCTACTCTTGTCACTGAGTGAATGTACTGTGTGTGGTAATATCTAGATTTATAGTACTTGTTCATATATCGGTATAGTAATTTGCAGTTATATTGTACTAGACCTGCTAGCTTACCTCTCTGTATAATGGCCACCCCTAAACTTAGCACGTTAGAATTAAAGGCAAGGGGGGAAGAAATGGGATTGGCTGGGTCTTCTCTAACGGATTACATACAGGAAGTGGAGAGAGAGTATCGTCAAGCAGAAAGAGGAAGATCGAAAGGCCGAGTTGGAACTGAGAAGGATGGAGTTAGAACAAGCAGCTAAGAAATTGGAAGCTGAGCAAGCAGCTAGGAAATTGGAAGCTGAGCAAGCAGCTAGGAAATTTGAAGCTGAGCAAGCAGCTAGGAAATTAGAAGCTGAACAGGAAGCACAGAAAAGGGAGCACGAGTACCGGATGAGGGAACTCGAGTTGAAGAGTCAATCTAATGGAGAAACTGAGGGAGCAGTTGGAGGTTCCTCCATCCCAGGATCAACACCAGTAGGTGGACATGGGTACCATGCTATGAAGTTTCCTTTAGCGGTCTACGAGGAGGACAAAGAGAAGATTGACCAATACCTTCAACGCTTCGAGGCTATGTCAGTTGCTATGGGTCTGGAGCGTAACAAATGGAATCTTAAGCTATCCCAGGGATTACGCGGGACGGGATACGAGGTTTATACTCGCCTGCCACCAGGACATGAGAACAATTATGATGAGTTAAAGACGGCTCTGCTGAAACGATTCGAGGTTACGTCACATACCTACCGGAAAAAATTTCGAGCAGCGAAACGAGAACCGGGAGAGTTGTTTGCCGCCTACAGTTTGCGTCTTAAATCTTATCTCCATAAGTGGATGGATTTGGCTGGGTTCGCACATGACTATGAGAGTCTGGAAGAGCTCATGGTGGTCGACCAGCTGAAGAAGCAAATGTCTAAACCTCTCAGGACGTTCCTGGGAGAACAAGGAGCGGAACGTATTGACCTCGTGAATAAATTAGCAGAACGGTTCGTCGAGGTACATGGGGAGGCAGGGGAAAACCTTTCCACCAACACCAAAAGTCAAGAGAAACATGACAAGAAGAAAGCCAAAAACTCAGGAACAAAAAAGTGGGAACCTTATGTGCAAAAATCAGAGGATAATTCAGAGAAGAAGAAGGAGGGAAGCAAGAGCACTTCAAGCTCTACACCTAAACGACCGTGGTCGGAGAAGTGGTGTTCAATTTGTAAGTCACCCTCTCACAATACGAGGGACTTGCAAATCGAAGGCTAAGAACCCTCACTTTGCAGCATGTCAAGTGACTTCCAAGGAGGTTGTCACGGAAAATGCCAAGGTCAACAAGGAAGCTCGCCACCAGGAGAGCTCATTCAAGTCCGACAATAGAAAATCTAGGACAGGGAAATGGTGCAACCAATGTCAGTCAAACACGCACAATGCTATTGACTGCAGGGGAAAGTCAGGAGACACTCAATTCGTCGTGTGCTCAGGGAAACCTAAGGTGGAGCCCACCGAACAGGTCGAGGCCGAGGAAGAGACTCCAGACCAGGAAAAACCACCTGTAGTGGAATTGGTAGAGGTTAACGGTCGTCAAGTGGAGTGTTTATACGACACAGGACTGGACGGGGAGGCCGTGATTTCTGCGGATCTGGTACATCCAGAACAATTCACAGGTGAAACATTGGATATACAGCCTGCACAGAAGAGTGCTGTAACCATGAAGTTGCCCATTGCTAATGTGGAGATTCGGTCAAGGTACGTCACCGGCACCATCAAGGCCGCTGTATTGACCGATCCCATTTTTCCAGTCATCCTAGGTTGCCGGTATGTCTTTCTGGGAATGCCCAGGGAGCCAATTCATATGGGAGCAATGCAGACTCGCTCTCAGACGAAAACGGAAGAGGCAGACGCAATTGTGACTAACCCAATGCCGGGGGAGCTACGAACTGCCCAGAGTGAGGATGATACTTTACGTCCTTGCTACAAAAAGCTGCAGAAAAGTGCTGATCCACCAGGACGGGGGCAGTACTACATGAAGAATAGGATACTCTACAGGAGAGCAGGAAGGGGAGACAACCTATACGGTCAGTTGGTCGTCCCGAAAGCTCATCGGTCCCAGATTCTTCATATGGGGCATACCATCTCCTTTAGTGGACACATGGGTATTGCCGCCACCATGCAGCGGATTTCCTGCCACTACTATTGGCCGGGAATGACAGATGATGTGCGTCGGTATGTGAAGTCATGCCCTGAGTGCCAGAGGGTGGCACCGAAACACTGGACAGCACCGGTGATGTTGGGTGAGATGCCCATCATGAACTCTCCTTTCGAGAGGGTAGCCATCGATATCGTGGGTCCACTTCCCAGGACTAGGAAGAGGAACATGTATATACTCACAATGGTGGATTGCTGTACAATGTGGGGTGAAGCTATACCGTTGACCACGATTGACTCGAAAAGAGTGGCGGACGCACTGATGGAGGCCTTTACCAGATTAGGCTTTCCGGATCAAATTCTGACGGACAATGGATCTCAGTTTTGTGGAAAACTCATGGAGGAGGTATTTAGGGTGTTTCACTCTAACCACATACATACCAGCCCTTACCACCCTCAAGCCAATGGACAAGTAGAGCGTTTCAACGGCACGTTGATGACAATGCTCAGGAAACTAGCGCAGGAAAAACCTGATAGGTGGGATGAATATATCCCAGCAGCACTCTTTGCCTATCGGGAAGTTCCTCATGGCTCAACAGGACTACCACCCGCTACGTTGCTGTTTGGTCGTCCAATCAAAGGACCGTTGGAAGCCATGTTGAGGAGTTGGACTGAAGAGGGGACGTCAGAAGAAGTAATCTCATCCTATCAATACGTGGAGGAACTGAAAGAAAAACTCCACAAGGGATGGACTCTGGCAAATCAAAACTTGAAAAAGGCCAGGAAAAGACATGCGGCTTACTACAACCGTAGGTCTAAAGAAAGATCTCTAGAGGTAGGAGATAAAGTCTTGTTGTTACTCCCAACGGGAAACAACAAACTGGAGATAGGTTGGCAAGGACCATTTCCCGTGGAAAGGGTGATATCCAGAACCAACTATCAAATCCGGATCCGGGGAAAGTCGAAGATTTTCCATATCAATCTCTTGCGGAAATACGAAGAGAGACCCGGAGACAAGGCAGCTCACCTCATGGCAATGGCAGTTGCAGTGGAGACAGAAGTGGGAACCAGCGAGGGCAGGGAATATCCCTTAGGTACACCAGGAAACCTATAGGGATGTACAAGTGAACCCTGATCTGACCTCACAGGAGAGGGAAAGGATAACCCAGGTTCTCAAGTCTCATAAGGAGATACTGACTGATAAACCAGGACGAACGAGGTTGGTGGAGTTCGAGATGACTTTGACCACACAGGAGCCGGTTCGCCAAAGGTTTACCCAGTGCCATTCTCTAAAGAAAAGGCCCTGGAGGAGGAAATAAAAAAACTGCTGGAGGATGACGTGATTGCACCATCCTCATCCCCATACAATGCGGGGGTAGTTTTGTTACGCAAACCAAGTGGAGAACACAGGTTGTGTATAGATTACCGACTGCTGAACAGTCATACACAGTTTCAGGTGGAACCTTTGCCGAATCCAACTCAGTTATTCGCTAGGCTCCATAAGGCTCGGTACTTTTCAAAGGTGGATCTGAGTCGGGGGTACTATCAGATACCAGTCAAACCGGAGATTCGACCACTGTTAGCTTTCAGTACACCCAGTGGACACTACGAATTCAAGGTCATGCCCTTTGGACTCAGCAATGCACCTAGTGTGTTTACACGCATGATGAGGACTTTACTAGATCCGTTACAGGATCCGTCCATCATCTCATTCATGGATGATATTCTGATTTCCAGTGACAGCTTGGATGACCACTTACAATCCTTGGAGAGAGTGTTTAATAGACTCAAGGAAGCAGGGCTTACTGCTCGTCCAACCAAGTGCATGATTGGTTACCAGACTCTGGAATTTCTAGGTCCACACCATCACTCCAGGACACATTGTTCCAGAAGAGAAGAACCTGGAGAAAATCAGAAATGCACCAAGGCCAAAAACGAAGAAGGATGTGCGATCTTTTCTCTCGTTGTGTGGGTTCTACCACAAATTTATCCCACATTTCACTGACCTGGGAGCTCCGTTGACGGAAACCTTGAAAAAGGGATTACCGGATCAAATCATTTGGACACCAGAATGTGAGAATGCCTATAGTCAGTTAAAGGAGGCCTTGGTCAGCAAACCTGTATTACAGCTCCCTGACCTTTCCAAACCATTTGTGTTGAGAACGGATGCAAGTGCGATTGGAATTGGAGCCGCTTTGTTACAGGAAGGAAAAGACGATGCTTCGGTTTTGAAACCTGTGGCATACGCAAGTAAGAAACTTCTACAGGCGGAGAGGAATTATTCAACCGTCGAGAGAGAATGCTTGTCCCTCGTATGGGCAGTGCAAAAATTTCAGCCATATTTGTATGGAGTTAAGTTTCGGGTTCAGTCGGATCATCAGCCCCTGATGTTCCTGGCGACTTCTCAGAAGCTCAACGCACGTTTGATGCGGTGGTCGTTGTTACTTCAACCGTATAATTTCACAGTAGAGTACATTCCTGGGAAGGAGAATGTTGGAGCGGATTTCTTGTCAAGACACCCAGCTCCTGAAGAAGAGGAATGAATTATCTGGATTTAACTCATGGTGGAGGAGAGTGAGATGGACTACTCTCTTAAGAGGGGGCCTATGTCGCGAGATTGCCATGAGTTAAACAGATAAATATACCGACGTTTGCTGGGCGTGTATTTTCTAGGCCCACAACAGCCGTACTGGAAAAACAGCACAGGTTACATCAGGTCAGCCCATATACACATTTGGTGGTGAGTGAGGAGGAAGTGAGTGCGCTGAATCAGATATCACTTTGACAAGTCATAAACACATCAGACGGAAATGGCTGCTGGGATTGTCACCACTGAACAGAAGCTTGACAGTTGTCAACAGTCAGAGGACAAACCGGAATTGGCAGCGAGAGACAGGAAAACAGTGCATCTGTCAATTCTTGGTTTCCGGCACATCGAGAAGTTGACGGGGTTATTTGCAACTCTTTGTTGGAAGTAGACATAAACTTGCTGGCTTGTTTTGAAAATCTTAACAATTACTGACAACTTTGACAGGACTAAAGCCAGGAAAATAGATTCTTGCAAATGGCTGATATGTCCAAATAACACCTGTGTGGGGGCGAAAAGGATAACGTCACGTGGACAACTTGGGTAGTTTGCCATATAAACTCGAGTTGGGATCAACTAGGGTGGACTTGAATAATGCTCTAGTCGGAGTGAGGGCACAGCAGCGCCTAGTGGAAATAATATCTACCGTGTGTTAATTAGTGACTTAATTTTACACGTGCCTATATGGCAGATGTAGATATGATTTATAGGACTGCAGTAGTGCCATTTAAGGTATAACTTATTATAATATATTCGTTATAATTACTTTAGGCAGTAGCCTTGTTAAACTATAGTGTGATGATTAGCACTGTTAGTGGAAACTAGCTAGAGTAGGGAAGTGATACTTGGCTCGGTTAGCTAGAATAGATTAGTGAAGTGTTGATAAGCTTTACTAGTTGAGAATTGAGGGATAATAGGGATCTTTCCGTAGGTGTCCCTGGTGGGCGGGTTTCCGCATTCTGTTTGTTGATATTTTTCTTTGTCATAGCCTGATTCGACTCTAGGTGGGTAGCTAATCTGCTCTGTGACTAAGTCTAGTTAGCTAAAGATCATTAAGCAAGGTGATAGGCTTACACTCAGCCGAAAGGATCAGTGACTAGTACTATCACCAGATGTGTTGTTTCTATCCTAGGTTCCCTACCAGATCCAAGGAAACTCAACAAGTTTTAAAAAAAAACCCATTCGGAAGAACACCAGTTCAACAATCAATAAAGTTGCATACAGAACGTAACTAAAGCTAGGAGGAAGTTGATTCACCAAAGATAGTGATGATTACTGATGCACCACACAGCATCAGACAGTAGTAACTAAATGAGAACAGTCTAATAGTTACCTAGTGTTATATAATCTCGTGTAATAGAACACAAGACATTATACGTGAGGCTAGATAGACACGAGTGAGGATCCAGTACAGTAACAATTAACATTAATGACTGTGTACACACTACAAAGGACTTGTGCAGTTTGTTAAGGAACGTTAGGAACGGACATTGTGTAGAGTGCAACCGGTCCATGAGTAACTCTTAATACCACCGGTGTCTATTTCGGATGTTCATGAAATTGGATTACCAGAGGTCTACAGAGGCAAAGCATTATCCGGCAAGATGGTTCCGGCAACGGGTGAGACGTACTTGTTCTGACGTAACGTGCTGTGGTCTATCGTTGCTGTGATCAGCTGACTGAGTTGATGTCTGAGAGACAGAGTCTACACACTTTATAGAACACGTCACACATTTTCTTCGCATACACGTCTCATACACGTTACACTTTTATTTTAATAAATTAATCTTTATTAATTTCTAGAAGCAAGAGTTGTTGAGTATGTTGCGTTGGGGAAGTATGAGAAGGGGGCATAGTACGACAGTGTGAGAGTGATAGGAAAAGGTGTCCATAGGCTGATGGAGTGTGTTGGACGGAAGCTGGTGGATTCTCCAGAATATTGAGGGGGAACAAAAATAATATTATAATGTGGGTGTCGGATCTCCTCACTCCAGGGACGACACTTTAAAGGAGGACACGACAAAGGAGGAATTTTACACGAAACTTCAAAACATCAATGGCAATCTAAGAAATAGCAATATCAAAATTGGGGTAGATGACCTAAATGTCATAATAAGATCGGATAACACTGTTGACGAAGAGCTCGCCGGGAAACAAGGACTAGGGGTAATAAATACCAATTGAGAATTATCAACTAAGTTTTGCGCAGTGAATCAATATGTACACAGCTGGGAGTGTTTTTTCTCACAAAATAATCTATAAAGCCACACCAGCATCACCCAACTGTTTGTTTTGTTTGCATATCCTTTACAGGACATCGCTGTCAACATCAGCATCTTTCAGCTGATTGTTGATTTCTTGGCAAGGTTACGCTCAGTAGTTTTCCATTGCTTTCTGAGCGGCAGGCTCACATACCCCGTAAGTTACCGACGCGATTCGAACCACTGTTGATTCTCACTGTCGTCACGTTACCTACGAGAGTATACGAGATTACGGAGAAAAGTCGCTAACCTCTAGGCCAGGAAGCCGGCATCACCCAACTAGAAAACAGAAAACCAAATTGATCATATTTGTATTAATACACCTGCAGGTAAGCAGGAAGGAAAGTCTCTACATCAACCTGACTCTGATAAATGTCAGTTACATATTTTGAGTGCTCAAACGGCCTGAATGTCAATGCGGCGATCTGAGTAAAGTCTGTCAGGTCATTCATCACTAAGCAAAACCATAACGGCGGTTATTTTTCACTACTGGTGCAAACAGAGCCGCGGTGACTTGCCGCCCCGGGAGTCATTGGATCGATCCTCGTCGGGGCGGATTTGAATTTTTAAAAATTGAATTGGGCTACCAGGTCGACCCAGCCTAAAATGCGTACTAGGAAATGTTTTGGGAAGTAAAGGCGGACGGCATGATACTGACCATATCACCCACTGAGTATCGGCTGGTCTATAAAAATATGGGCCCAGCACCAAATGCCCAGTGCGCCTAAGTGTATATAAGGATCATATGCTTACTGTACTCACGCACTGATGCAAGCAAAGCCGTTGGCTGATGGATCTAGTCCCTTTCAACCGACGGATATTTGAAAACTCCAGAGTAGGCAAGATTAAACATAAAAGAACTATATGGTTGAATACGTATCTTTGATTTTGTTTGTTTGTTTGGTTTTGTTTATATTTTCTAAGGCATTCTAGCCGCAACGTAGATTCTGTCACTTGTGTGTACTGCTGCTGTGAGCACCCCTGCTAAGCTGATGAATTCCATATTCCGTTCTTTTTTATTTACTTACTGTAAAATAAACAAACAAGCAAACAAAAATAGAGGAAAGCTACTCAATGTGAGCCGGCCGCTCAGAAAGCAATGGCAAACTACTGAGCGTAATCTTGCCAAGAGATCAGCATACAGCTGAAAGATGCTGGTGTTGACAGCTAAGTCCTGTAAAAAAGGATATGCTAAAAAAAAACAAACACACAAAACTGCACACCAATCTTCGGAGACTGCATAACGTGACCAGACAAACATAACAACTGTTATCTTTAACGGGGTTGAAAACGTGTCTCTAGGCATGAGAAGTCGGCATCATAACACTACAGTGCCTGCGCAAGGTACACTTTGAACTATTACCATAACTACTACTGTTGATACTTCTCTTTCAGTTTGTCTCATTGTCAGGATATGGCTACTTCTTGAACGAATTTAATATATACCTGATCACCCTGATCTACTCTGGATGTTTGTAGTTTTAGCTGCGTAGTTTGCCCATGTCTTTTGTTGACATGGCGTATCGCTGCTTTCAGTGTTATATCTTAGCCATATAGTTTGCTGTGCAGTGATGTATGTTGGTAGTGCATGTATGTAACTAAATTACTTTAGAGACGTGTTTCGATGGTACCCAACAGTGATATTACACCATTGCAAGTTGATATATGTGAGTAAATAAACTTTGCTTAATGTGTTTAGGTAAAACCTAACAGTGACATTACATCAACAAAAGTAGCCTATAGCTAAGTCACTTTACTGGATGTATATCGAATAAAACTAACATTGATATTACACTAACGCAAGTAGATAAATGTAACTAAATCACATTCCTGGGCGTATTTCCAATAAACCTAATGCCATAGGTTGAATTGCACCTTATGGCATAGTGACGAAAAGTCACCCAGAGGGACATGACAATCGAGAGGTGGACGTCGTTCCGTGCGGACGCACCACGTAGAGAAGATGGCTGTGGCTTAAGATAATGCCGCCATTTTATTGAGCGTATAGTAGTGTCGTATATATTACGTTGGGGAATATATGATTGTGACAATGTCTACTCTAGAGTGTTGATTATAGATGAAAATCTACACTTGTGTCCGAGTCACATCTATGTGGGTGGGTCGTGTTGTGTTCGATGGTGATTTGATGTAGTCTAAAAGGAATGGCAGCGTTCACCTTCAACAGGTAGTAGAGTGTGAGAGAGCTATCACCAAAGGGCAGATGAATGTTAAAGTAATAGAGCCCATCTCTCGGGCTAGATGACGAAGCCGAGAGAGAATCAAGCAAGGTGGCGAATGGGACAGGAGGCGAGAAGTTATAACTAATATCCCTAGGCATCTGTTAATTCGCCTAAGCCCATCATTCGCACCCTGGCACCTAATCGTGGTATTCAATCAACACAAGCAGATATATTTTAATCACGTTACTGGATGTGTTTCGATGAAACTAACAGTGATATTTACACTAACATAAGTAGATATATGTAGCTAAATCTTTTTACTGGATGTGTTTCGATAAAACTAACAGTGATATTAACACTAACACAAGTAGACTATTTGTAGCTAAATCCATTTACTGGATGTGTTTCGATTAAACTAATAGTGACATTAACACTAACGCAACTAGACATATGTAGCTAAATCACTTTACTGGATGTGTTTCGAAGAAACAGTGATATTAACACTAACACACGTGTATATATATATATATGTAGCTAAATCACTCTACTGGATGTGTTTCGAAGAAACTAACAGTGATATTAACACTAACACTAGTAGATATATGTAGCTAAATCGATTTACTGGGTGTGTTTCAATTAAACTAACAGTGATATTAACACTAACACAACTAGAAATGTGTAGCTAAATCACTATACTGGATGTGTTTAGATTAAACTAACATTGATATTAACACTAACATACGTAGATATATGTAGCTAAATCAACTTTACTGGATGTGTTTCGAAGAAACTAACAGTGATATTAACACGAACACAAGTAGATACACGCAGCTAAATCCCTTTACTGGATGCGTTTCGATGAAATTAACAGTGATATTAACACCAACACAAGTAAATATACGCAGCTAAATCCATTTACTGGATGTGTTTCGATGAAACTAACAGTGATATTAACACCTACACAAGTATGTAGCTAAATCACGTTACAGGGTGTCTTTCAATGAAACTAACAGTGATATTAACACCTACCCAAGTATATTACTGTAGCTAAATCATGTTACTGGGTATGTTTCGATTAAACTAACAGTGATACTAAACCACAAACAGAACAAACAAGAGGCCGTGCATTTGAGGCTGACATGATTTATTACAGGCAATATACATTTACAAGTAATGTCTCCACGAGCAACGCTGGGCCGTTATTATTTGAATACTGCTCGATTGGCGAATACGTTGTGGGTTATAGGAACGTGTACACACATGCTTAGAAGTTTTGTTGTATATTTTGTTATATATTTTGTGCTTTCCAAAGAAAATGTTTTACAAACGTCATGTGTTGACGGTACTGGGTTTTTCATCTGGTACGACGCATATGCTCTGTTTTTTATTTTTATTTTTAATGTACATTGCTATACAGTTGGCGTTCGTGGTGAACGTAGTTTTATAACCCCGACATACCGTGTTTGAAGTCAGGTGACTTGGGAACACATCGCTTTGCGTTGATTTTCACAATAGTACCTGGAGATCAGCATGGCGTACTGGAAAAGAGCGCTCGCCTTAAACTTCCGGTGTGCTGATGCCGAGGTAGCGGGTTCAACCCTTACACCGGTCAGTTGGACTAATATGTTGACTTCTCGTCCTTGGCTTGCGGACGTAAATTACAAGTACCTCAGAAGTCGGAGTGGGTTCGCCTGATGGCGGGGGACACTGGTAATAGGGAAAGCTAATCCACACGCAAAACTCAATCAAGTGTTCTAGAAGTAATAGGTCGTGTTTGGACTAGGCTTGAATTCAAAGCGAGAGAAAAAAAACACATAGTATCAGCCTTGGTCGTTGGAACAGGATAGGACATACACTTAGAAAACCTCAGTAAAGTAAAACTAGGAACTCCATTAGGCGAACGAAATAATGGGGAGTTTAAAACACTTGGAGAAAAACATTAAGGGCAGAGAATAAATATAGGGTGTATTTTTAATGGCTGTGCAGTGTTTGAAAATATTGCCGGTCTAAGTTTTGTATTCACCCTCTGTAAAGTTCATGCAAAATATTAGGTATATACAAAACTTGGACCAGCAATATTTTCAAACACTGCACAGTTATTAAAATACACCCTTCATAGGGGGAGGACAAGGAGGGAGCGTCGCGAAAGGAGCAAAAAATACGACGGCTTGGCGTGAGTTGATTGAGGCCCTATGCCTCAATGGGGAATAAAGAGCGAAAGAAGAAGAGGAATGGATGTCAGCCATTCAGAAAGCAATGGCAACCTAATAAACGTAATATTGCCTAGAAAATCAGAAACAGTTTAACAACGTTGGGGTTGATTGCGACGTCCTGTAAAAGGGCATGCAACTAGTGTAACCTCGTCTTAGGCAGACAAATAGCAGTAATAAATAGGACAGGAAGACCATTGTGTCGCAGCTGGTGAACCGGTCGTGCTCTAAATAAGTGCAGACTTGCTCGGGTGCGGCGATTGATGACCGACTTTAGCTGGAGCTTTCAGCCTCTTGTACTCAATAGTCCGAGGAAAGACCGGATGGGCACATAATGAGAGATTAACTACATGACTCTTCGCTGGCTGTTGAACGAGGGGACGAGGTGCGCGTGAGAATGTCCTGAGGGCAGTGATGTCGTTTCTTAGCTCAACTCAATATAATCAGACAGCAGCTGGTACCAATAGTACTGAGTCTCTTCGCTGGCTATTGAAGATGAGAACGGAACACGAATGGATGTGACGCCGTCTTCTGACTCAACTCATGGTCGAGTTTACATTTACTGGCAGATTCTATGTGATGACATGGTACAGGACCCCGTTTCCCACCAACGTTGTTTATTGAGGACGCGATTCTTCTCTTCTTCCTTTTATCCCCCCCCCCCCCCCCCACCAAATTCCCCTAACAAGTTCATACCAAGCCCATGAACACATTGTTGCATTCAGGACTCCGGGGCAGGCCTGGCGGACACATAATCAGGCTGCAACTGGCACCATTAGCTTTGGGACACTTCGCTGGCTGTTGAAGATGAGGTCGGGGCACGAATGGAAATGTCGTGAATGCTACGGTGTCGTATCTTGACCCAGCTCAACTCAACTCATTGTTGCCAGGAGTATCATTATTGAAATAATGTGTCTGGAAGAAAACATCAGGTGTGCTAACTACATGGCGACTACTGTCTACAATAGTGACGTTTTCAACAGACAGTTCACTGTCATTCTCCCCGCTAAACGATGGGATACTTAGACTACGGCTGGTGTTACTTGATACACCATCGCTCCCTGATGCTCCTCTGGGTTCGCTCGAGGATGAGCTTTCTTCTCTTTGTTGTACAGCTGTCTTTCTATGTAGCTGCCTTGCCTGAGCTGCAGATGTCATATACGTATACGAATTCAAATAGCTGTCTTTAACTTTGAATGCTTCTTGATTATACTGAACAAACAAGGGGCTCGCCCGTCTAGTTTTATGGCTTATGCGTTGATGTTGTTGTTGTAACAGCTCGTCCTCTTCTTTGCCCCAACAGTCATGTTTTTCATGTAATTTCGAATTGCGTGAACCGTATTCCCCTTTACTAAGATCTGACCGTGTGGACCCGGGGCATTGACTTTGATCATCCCTGATAAAGTATGGTATCACCCTAGAGTTTTCAGGGATCAAAACAAACTTTGGAAAGCGTTTTGAGCTTTTAATTGGGTTTACTCCCAGAGAGGAAGCTGTCGGTGTATTTTCACTACTTTTATAATGCAAAAAAGTCCCCTTTGATATAGTTGACCTAGAGTGAGAGTATGTGTAGCAGCAGATGCAGGGACCTGTCTTCCCGCAATGGAGGCAACATTTCTCAGGACGCTTATTTTTCCGTGTCATTTTATATCTGGTATCAAGATACCTGGATGTAGTTGATGGTGTTTCAATTATTTCTTCTTGATACGTATATTCCATTTTCTTACGGTTACTTGTAGTCTTCGCCAACTTCTTTGATTCGGATGCAGACTTGTGTAGAACATTTCGTTTGAACGCGACAAGTTTTCTTTCTAAACAATTCAAATCTCCCTCGGCCTTCGCGCCATATGAGCACTGCCCAGAAGAGTCTCTGTGGATTATGAAAGACATTGTCTAGAAGGGAGAAGAAGGTTATAGGCATTCGTTCTAATGCTACGTACTATTTACATGTGCTTTATCAACTTGAGAATATGATATAAAAATATACCTAGGTCTGTGGCGACATTTTCAGCATCATATGCGCTTTGTTTAGCCCCTCCACAAACTGTGTGTTCTCTGTGTTGCTGCTTGCATTGCGTTCGTTGGCTGTGAACTCCAGCGTGAAGTCCGGTATGTCGGATGAAGACATCCTGTTGTCCAACATCAGTGTGATGTCATACCGGACTGAGGTTTGCGTGAGTATCCGTTGTCCCATGTCTGGCTTTTTGGTGTGCAGACTGGTGGTTCCTCGCCGTGCAGGCAGATACTCTCCGATTTCGGAACAATCAGCGATCTTACTACGTTAGCCAGGACTCCGAAGGGACCTGTTGCCCAGGACGCACGGCTAGGACGTGTTAGTAGGTCTTGGCCAGTATAGAACCTGGCCCTGGTGCCTTGGAAACACTTCTGCGTCCCGTTCTCTGTGTTAATTCAACCGCTGATTGTCCATGTCTGATTTCCATAACAACCACTTTTAAGTATCGTAAAATAGCATGCCAGCCAGTACTGACCATTGTATTGTTTTGATTCTTGCATTTATTTGTCTTTATTTTTGTCATTAAGTAACAAAGTGTCGCATGTCATTTGCAGACCATTGCGATCAATACCCATGTTGACTTTCTAGGCAATTTTACATTCGGTAGTTTGCCATTGTTCTCTGAACGAGAATTATACGTTTAAGTCCAACTGGCAGGTTTAGGGAATGAACCCACTTACTCCACCATCAGGGCAAGGAAGTTTAAGAACGAGTGCTCTTAACCTTTCGATCACGAGTCATTCCAGATCTTGATGTAGAATTTCTCTTATGATTTCTGCCCCGGGATCGCTAACTTAGCAATACGGTATATCGGATTTCTGCCCTGCGATCGCTAACTTAGCAATACGGTATACCGGATCTCTGCACGTGACCTAGTTCTCCTCGTAGACCACCTTCTCGCCTGCTGGTCCGGCTGTCATGGGTTCGACCCGCATCGAAGCGAATTCGAATTTTAAAAAGTGACCTGACTCGCAAGTCGACCTAGCCAAACAAAATGGTAATAGGAAATGTCTTGGGTAGTAAAAGTGACCGCATCAGCCACCCAGTGCAGACTGGTCTATAGAAATATGGGTGTAGCACCATGTACTCACCGGATCCGTGGCCAAGGTGTTAAGGACGCAGTTCGTAATCCTGCATACCCGCGTTCGAAACACTGCTGTGTTGCTATTTTATGAAATGGTATGGGTGCAGGTTGTTCAGAAAAGCAATGGCAAACTACTTTACGTAAACTTGCCTAGGAATCACAAACAGCCAACAAATGCTGGGGTCGACTGCTACGTCCTGTAAAGGATATGCAAACAACAACCATATACTCAACGTGCCTTAAGGCGCGAACAAGTGTCCTGTTCTGGTTTTACTACAGAAGTCCTAGCGCAGTGGTTAATGTGGTGGTTTACCAACACAAGGGTGCGGAGTTCAGTTATGAACCGTCTTTGCCACTGTTGTGACCAGCGGTGATCTAGTGATGACCCAGCCATGGAAATGAGCCCCAGAGAATGTGCTCCCAGGACCTAACGTTATCGTTTAAAATCGAGAGAATAGGTTTTATCGCACAGGGGTTTACCCCAAATGGCTAGGTCTCTGTTCGCAGAACGACAAGCCGCCCGCCGACCGCATCGCACTAAGAACGAATTCCGTAGCTCCAGGGATGACCCTCACTGGTTTTCTGAAAGATGCATTTCGAAAAAGTACCTTCAGGGCGCGTTGGAATATGGAGCTTTGCCTAAGTTTTAGACCAATCGGCACTTGATGGGCGATGTAGTCAGTATTACTTCGACTGCCATTAACTCCCCAGAACAGTTTCTGGTAACTATTTTATGAGACCTGGTCGTCCCTGAAGCATTTTGTCTCGAAAAGGATTCTCACCTCTAGGGAGAATTTGAACCCGAAGCAGTCAACTGCGAGGCATGTTCCCAGGCAACTGCGCTACTGAGGCATCCCCGTGCCGAGATTTCGTCTACGAGAAAGCCTAAATTTTCAGCCAGGCGTAGTTGACACAGTATTGATGGCAGATAATGCAACAGATCTACAACAATGGTTGGAAGGTGTAGTAACAGAGAGTTCAAAGAAAGGACTCTCCTTGAATATCAAGAAAACAGTAACAATGGTGATATCAAAGAAACAGGTAACACTAAATAGTGAAATAGAAATAGAAGGAGAAATGCTTACTAAAGTGGATAGTTTTAAATACCTAGGGACATTTATAACTTCAGACGGAAGGTGCACAGCAGAGATTAAGAACAAAATAAAGAGCAAGCAAAGGCTGCATTTCAGAAAATTGGCAGTGAATCTTGGAATGTGATGAACAAATTAGGAAGAACTTGGAAGCAACAGAGATGTGGTTCCTGAGACAATGTTGCGAATTTCTTGGACTGCCAGAGTAACTAACGACAAAAGCCTGAAAGAGGCTAATGAAACTAGAACATTATACACAACAATACGAAAGAGACAAACAGCTTTTTTTCGTCACATTGTCACCGCCTCACATTTATAGATATTAATTAAAGGGCTGCAACTCCCGCCCAAGGGATAGAAGTGAGTCACTCGAAGGCCAGAGTAATCTAGAGCCTTCTCGAAGGACTGGTCATTGAGTCCATGGTCCCGTGGACACTGATGTGGCCCGCCTATTGCGGGGTCCACGAGGAACTCGGACAGAGTTACCACCCGTGTCGGATTGGGACACGTGTGGACCGGCAGAGGACAGACGGACTTCAGAGAGACAACAGGGCCTGCCTTAGAGGGACTCAATAGATATCAATAGATATATAGACATAGGCTAGATAGTTTGCTAGAATGTTTAGGATAACTATGTGTGACGATGTTAACTATCTGTGATATGTAACACAGCGCGGGATTGTTAACCCACTGCGCCAACGCACTGTATATTGAAATACAATAAATGTTCGATGTTATATTGAACGGAGTTATTGTTGCCTGTGTGAACCCGAGCTCAGATACCTAGACATGAGCAAGACGATGACAGGCTTTTTGGGGGCTTATTCTCCGGTTTTGGCATAAGATCTAATGTTACACAGCTATTTATTGCCAAGTAAAAACACTAAATTAATTATATCAAATTGATTTCTGTATAACAAATTGATTTTTGTACAACAAATTGATAACTTTACAAGTTTAAAATATTAGCAGCTATCTAGCGATAAAGTAGTATTAATCTGAGTCTCTCAGCAGTGTATCTCTCATTATTGTGATTACTATAAACTATTTTTGACATGACTGTGACATTTTTTGACTGTTACTAATGTTTTCTCATTCTACGAGCAGATTGTTCCGCGAGTTATGTGGTGTGTAACCTATGTAAACTATCCAACAGTGGCGAGAGTACAAGACAACATCCGCAAGTTCTGGGATTAAAAGCTAAGTTTCATATCATGCCCATTGCAAATCTAAGCGGTACTTCTCACCATCCATCAATGTATCATTTTGCTTTGCATTGATTTGTTTGTATATTCATGACCTTGTAACCAACATAACCTTGCATTTCGATTTACACATTTAATAAGTAAGGGAGATAACTAAATTTTCTACTCCCCAACATTTTTCTAAGGGATTTAACTTCATAAACAGTACCAACAAGTAAAAGACAAGATGTCTAGCTTAGATAAATGCATCGAGCAAGGTATCAAATTAGGATATAAAGAAGAGAAACTGTCAGAATGGGCACAGAAAACGCACGCAGAAAACATTGCCCGTGAAGAAAGAGCGATAGAACGAGAAGAAAAACAAAGGCAAACGCAGGCAGAAGAAAAGAAGATGCAGATGCAACTGCAGGCTCAAGAGAAACAGATGGAGCTTGAGGCGGCGGCCAAACTAGCCCAATTGAATGCCGATACACAAATAAAACTAAAGCAGATGGAGATTGATTCCAACGTAGAAATATCTGTAAGTAAACTAAGAAGCAAGGAAGAGGAACAGAAATATAACAAGTATAAAGGCCTCGTGAAGGCATTCTGCTCAGGAGACTCCATCAGCGCATATCTGGAAAATTTTGAGTGTCTAATGTCCTACCATAAGATCATAAAATCAGATTGGGCATTTATTTTAATGAGAAACTTAGCTCTGGAACCTTTAAAAGTAATAGAGACAGTGCCACAGGAAATGCGAAAAGATTATGACTATTTAAAACAGCGCATTCTCCAACATTTCTCATTAGATATTGCAGGTTACCAACAACAGTTTGCCAAACTATCCCCACAACCAAATCAAACGTTTATAGATTATGTCAGTACAGTACAAGATGTGTGTACAAAGTGGATTAACTCGGCTAAAACTAACAACAGCCATGACAAACTTAAAGAACTTATTATTATTGACAAGATGGTGAGTACAATCCCTACACCTTTTGCTAAGTTCTTGAAACAAATGGACTGTAAAAGTATTCAGGAAATCGAGTCCAAGGGGAATGCATTTTTCACAGCAAACAGAGAAATTTTTCATTTAAACTAAAGTCAAAACGATACAGCAGCAGCAGTAGTAAATACTAGATATTCGAAACCAACAGAAAGTAAATTTAAACCACGCTCAAATGGCAGTAAACCAGTGAAATGCCAATATTGTAGTTTGAATCACGACCAATACGCGATGTGCGATAAATCGCTGAACTATCCTCACCACCTCAAAATGATGGTGGAGAAGCAGAAGAATAAACGCAAAGCTTACCAGAGAGCGGTCAAATGTTTGTTTTTTGCAGTAGTTTTGGGCACTATAGTCGCTTTTGTGAAGGCCGAAAGATATTAAAACAGGCCAATGCTGCATTAGTGGAAACGTCATCAGACGAAGAGATTGAATCACTGAATGATTGTGACAATCAAAACGAAAATGTAAGTGAGCTTGGAAATGCTGTACAAATTATTGACACCATTACAGACAGTAAGTGTAACACCTGTACGAAGTTCCAACTTGACACAACGTTACTATGTGGCCACACTATCCCTATTTCAAATGAAACAGCCAACGCTGCTTTGTCATCTACAGGCAAACTAGTTTTTTCAACAGGGTTTGTAAATAACAAAAAGTGCACATTAATTCGGGATTCCGGCGCAACGCTCTGTGGGATTAAGAAAACAATTAATAGACAGGAAAGACTATACAGACAAACATGTGACTTGTCGCACATTCTCAGGCACTATAGAGAAATACCCCCTTGCTCTTGTCGAAATTCGAACCCCGTTCATATCAGGACGAGTATTGTGCGCTGTCCTTGAAAATCCGGTCGCTGATATTATACTTGGGAACCTGCCCAACCGTGCTCTGAAAAGGAAATCAGAGATTGGGAGCATAGAAACGGTATCCACCACCCAAACAGCGATTCTAAAGAGAAACACCATTCATGCTTGTCTCAATCTGCCAAAAGACCAAGGGAGACAACCACTGAAGTAATTCAGAAAGAATTCACCGAGGTGTTCAATGCAGGGGCGGTCGAATCTGTCAGTGATACGACCAAATTAAAACCTCGAATTGAGGATGCTACCATCTACCAAGTACCAAGCCTGTAGATGTGCAACAACACACACAACACACAAATGCAATAACACGACAGACAACCCATAAAACCAACACCGACCAACTGCAGGAATCACTAGAAATTATAGCACCAAACTCTACCAACACTAATTTTGGAAATGAACAGAAAGCAGATCCTACACTTTCACCATATTTCAAGTTAGTAGGACTTAAACCAAAATTAACTAAAAACGCATCGTGGACATTTAGGCTACAGAACAATATCTTAACTAGATTATACACAACAAAGCAGACCACGATACAGCAAGTAGTGTTACCACAAGCACATCGAGACACAGTTCTAAAGATAGCCCATGACTCACCTTTCGGAGGTCATATGGGGTACGAAAAGACCAGGGCTAGGGTCCTGACCCAGTTTTATTGGCCAAAATTTTGCCAAGATATAAAAACCTTTTGTAGATCTTGTGATATATGTCAGAAACTGGTGAAAAAGGGGAAAAACCCTACGGCAGAAGTCCAATCAACGACAACTGCCTCGAGGCCTTTCCAAATCGTGGCAGTTGACCTAGTAGGTCCGTTGAATCACATTTCAAATAAAGGGAATAGATATATTTTTACTCTTATTGATGTATGTACGAGATGGCCAGAAATGCTTCCATTAAGATCTATCTCCTCTAAGGATGTGACGGACATATTATTAAATATTTTCTCCCGTTTTGGCTTCCCGGAGAAAATAATTTCTGATAGAGGAACCCAGTTCATATCGAATGCCACCCATTGCATTGGAGAACATCGTGACAACTGGAAAGATCAAAGGGAAGAGAGGCAAAAGCCGACCATGAGACATGATGCTGGATGGATTGAGACGGTGGTCTGGAGAAATATCAGCAGCAGAGTTGATCCAGAACACCAAAGACCGAGATATGTGGAGAGACATGAACGCCCACGTCAGCTGGCATGGCACTTGATGATGATGATGAAGTTTTTAAGTATCCGCAACACCAAAATAAAAGGCAATTTTTTTTTTTTTTTGGTAGCAAGTTTTAAGTATACTTGACGTTGGAAGGACACAAACATCCGCAAGGCCGAAATACAAAGTAATTGTGTGTAACAAGTTATAAGTATAATACACCGATTCAGTGCCAACAAAAAGTAGGTTTTAACCAAATATGGTACACAAGCAAATTAACAAGCATTATAATGGAATTTCGGTTCACTGAGCATTACAATTACGGAAGATACCACGTATCAAACCAAATAACACGATGACCCTAGTATTGCGATATATCGTCCTTCTGTCCAAATGTAAACAATATAAAATGACACAAAGTAGTGCAGCTTTACATAATAGAATTACGACACACACAGGACGTTGGGGCGATTAGCCTTCATCAGCAAACAAATACATACACAAAACACAACATATAGTCACGGAGAAGATCTCCTGTGACTACATTAAGACGTGATGACAGGAATAAAAAGATGAAAAAATGAAAGCAATGAAGAGAAAATAAAAATTGGAAACAATGTTCCTACTTACCTCAGTCAGAATTCCGAGCTGTGTATAGCTATACACAGCTGGGAATTCTGAGGTAAGTAGGAAAATTATTTCTAATTTTCATTTTCTCTTCATTGCTTTCATCTGTTTATTCCTCTCGTCCTGTCGTCGCGTCTTAATGTAGTCACAGGAGATGTTTTTATATTGTTTACATTTTCACAGCTTTACCGCAGTTCCACAAAATTTTATTCTGTCCAAATGGGAGGTCATTATTGGCGATATATTGTCCTTCGGCACTGAATCAGTTAATGAACGGAAGGAAACCGCAACGCCCGCAACACTGAAATAAACAGTAATTTTCTGCAGGGAAACCTCCCACTCCCCATACCTCATGGTTACTATTTTTGGCGGACTTGGTAATCTGTCATGGAACGCTGAAAGTATGTGCGTGAAACCTTGAAATGATTAGATTACATTCGGACAAAACAGCTTGCGTAATAAATAAAATGTGCAATAATGAAATGATGTGGAGGAATGTGAGATGATTTCAGAGTAAGATCTGATAGGTGTATGGGCAGACTACAAATAGCAATACAAATAGGGAGTTCGGGGTTTAAGTAGTGAGAAGTGATGATCAACCAGGGGACAAAAAGGTCGGAAAACGAATGATTCACAGACTACGATTGACGATAGGAGAATGTAACGGTGAAGTATAGAACACAGTGAGAGAGAGAGAGAGAG